>CM072221.1:43783037-43810888 GCA_036851935.1 Coregonus suidteri
GACCGTCATCTTAAACTTCTTCCATTTTCTAATAATTGCGCCAACAGTTGTTGCCTTCTCACCAAGCTGCTTGCCTATTTCCTGTAGCCCATCCCAGCCTTGTGCAGGTCTACAATTTTATCCCTGATGTCCTTACACAGCTCTCTGGTCTTGGCCATTGTGGAGAGGTTGGAGTCTGTTTGATTGAGTGTGTGGACAGGTGTCTTTTATACAGGTAACGAGTTCAACAGGTGCAGTTAATACAGGTAATGAGTGGAGAACAGGAGGGCTTCTTAAAGAAAAACTAACAGGTCTGTGAGAGCCGGAATTCTTACTGGTTGGTAGGTGATCAAATACTTATGTCATGCAATAAAATGCAAATTAATTACTTAAAAATCATACAATGTGATTTTCTGGATTTTTGTTTTAGATTCCGTCTCTCACAGTTGAAGTGTACCTATGATAACAATTACAGACCTCTACATGCTTTGTAAGTAGGAAAACCTGCAAAATCGGCAGTGTATCAAATACTTATTCTCCCCACTGTGTGTGTGTATATATATATATATATATATATTCAGGCCTCAAGCTAACAACAAGACACAGTCAAATCCTATGAATCTCTTACATCTTCCACTGTCTCGTCCTCCTCCTCTTCGTCGGGGCAGTACTCTTCATCAGAGGAGTCTTCCTCCGCTAGTTGAATGTCTACAAACTGTTGAGACTGAAAATGAAGGGAAAGAAACAGACAAGCACTTCAGCCCTTTCCAGTACGTGCCATACTTTCCAGTCAAGTATTGAGTGTTTGATACTACTTTAATAGCAGTAGCAGGACAATTGATGGTGGCAGCAGGTAGCCTAGCGGTTAAGAGCATTGGGCCAGTAACCGGAAGGTCGCTGGTTCGAATCTCCGAGAAGGCAAGGGGGAAAGATCTGCCGTCTTGCCCTTGAGCAAGGCAGTTAACCCCCAACAACAACTGCTCCCCGGGCAGCGATGACATGGATGTCGATTAAGGCAGCCCCCCGCGCCTCTCTGATTGGGTTGGGTTAAATGCAGAAGACACATTTCGGTTGAATGGATTCAGTTGTGCAACTGACTAGGTATCCCTTTCCCTTACCTTCTCTTTATTGACCTTTTTAATGGGTGAGATGTTCCAAGTGGGAATTACCTGAAATGACACAAAAATGTAATTACAAGAGGCTCAATAGCATAACATGACAAATCTAAATGTATGCTAAAACGTACACACTAGAGGCAGTGAACTCACCACTCCTTTTTCTACCACTTCCTTGAATTTGGAACGTGTCATCTTGGGTTCCTAAGAGGTAGATGAGAAAGACGTTAAATGAAAATGCACACAGAGACTTGAACGTGTCAATTCTCAACTGAAACCAACTGGAAAAGTATTCATTTGGACATGGAAATGCAATGGTTGACACTCACAAAGGCAGGCACGGCCTCTGTCTCATTGATTGCTGCTTTCATCATGGCCACCACATGCTCATTGGTGATCACTTCCTGTGGGTGAAAGGTCAAAAAGGTTTAAAACCAGGCTTACAATTAGCCTGTCTGTATTTGTCTGTCAGTCTATGTGTATGTGATGTTTTAGGCAAATTGTTTTTGTAGGAAATCTACAGTCCACACTAGCTGCATAAGGAACATTGGCTAGGTTGCAGCTATGAGTGACTTAGGGGTAGGGTCATAATGAGTGGTGCATCGGCCCCTCTCTGCACTCACATGAATGATGTTGCGGACGTTGGCCGTGGTCAAGTTGTGTTGTCTGGACTTGTTCTCTAGTTCACGGTCCAGCTCCCTGTCAATCTCCACCTCTGGACCGGCCCCTTCCTGCTGTCCGTCCCCCACCTCTCCGTCCGCAGCGCTCTTCCTCTTTACTCGTCCCTTCTTCCTGTTGCCCTTGTGTCCCCCGCCCTGCCTGGCATCTGACAGAGAAAGAGAAACAGAAAGAAAGAGCAAGAGAGAGAGAAAGAGAGAGAGTCAGTCAGTCTTGAGCTCCTACAGTATGCTTTTCTCATGCTATAAAAGGAAAATGGTTAGCTGAGCTTACTTCTGGATCAATTGTGGACCAGGTCCTGCTCGGAGGTCATTTTGTGCACCGTTCCTTACCTTGTTCATGTTTTATACAAGATGTGAGTACTGTTTCAGGATCAATTGCTAAGGGCGGCCAGTTAATAGATATAGGTTTTCCTCACCCATAGTGATGACCAGGTCTGTGTCTGTATCCTCTTCTATCTGAGGGGGGCACTGTACAGGGCTGCATTGGACAGCCTCCTCTTCATTCTCTACCTGACCTGGAGATCCTGCAAATCCAAGACCCTCACTTATTTACCTATATATCAATTGCTTAGGTAGGAGGCACAAAACATAGATAAAACGTATCATTAAAAGCTAAATGTGAAGTGAGAATTACTCTCCTTTGCCCCCTTCTCCCTTTCCTCTACTTACCATCAGCAACAAGAAGGTCTGGGCTGGGAACCTGGCCAATCAGGCCATGACTCTTGAACCTGGGAGACCGTCTCCATGGCGACGATGTCCCATGGATCTCCAGGCCTCTCTCCTCCTTGGAAATGGTAACGATGGCACTGGCCTCTGTTGTGAGTGGTGATGATGCATTGTGGGATGCTGGTGTTCTAGTAGACTGTAGTTGCCCTGTCCTAATAGACTTGGCAGGGCCGCCTTTGAGAGAGCTGGACTTGCGTTTGCGGACCAGACTCATCATGTAGTACCATCTATGACATTGATTGAGAACAACCATGGAAAGAGTTTATGGTGGGCATGTATCACTAGTCTAAAGTGTCTCCCTATAATATAATAATATGCCATTTAGCAGACGCTTTTATCCAAAGCGACTTACAGTCATGCGTGCATACATTTTTGTGTATGGGTGGTCCCGGGGATCGAACCCACTACCTTGGCGTTACAAGCGCCGTGCTCTACCAGCTGAGCTATCCTCTGGACCCTTTGATCTGCACTGGTCTAACAAGATGGGGGGAAGCCATATGGCAGAATAGAATATCCTTGCTAGTAAGTATAAGATAATTCGATTTTACCTGTCCAGTTGTCAGCTCAGATTGGATGAGGGCAAGGAATGACACGCACACTATGTTTTGTACACATATGGACACTAGCTACTCCTACTAATACTAGCTAACACTCAAAGCTAAATGTCAATACTTTTCTGCTCAGCTCCTTCTGTAAAGTACTTACGTTAGCCATCAGACCTCGCTATGTAACATAGCTAGCTAGAGGTAGTATGTATGCAGACGTTTGCATACAGTTAGCTTCAGTTGACAAATGTTAGCTGTTACTGAGTGAGTGGTGTTGGCCATGGCATCAGTCAGTGGCAATGGCATCCTCATAGCGCCTGTCGTTGTGGTATGACGGCTAGCAAGCTAAGCTAGCTAGCTAAGTAGCTAACAAACTGCCTTCGCTACTAGCCTGGAAATTCTTCTCAACAGGACAACACTTCAACAAACGAATTTCCCACAAGGCGAATACTATGTTAAAATTAATTGGTGAATATCAGTTTACAAAACAACACATTATCTTACCCGCCACAACACCGCTAGCTCCATCAGCAGTAAACGCAAAAAACTACAACTATTCTGTTTCCGGGTGTAACACTAAATTAATTCCCCTCAGAGGTACTTTTGAGGAGATAGGAAACTACATTGGAATCGTATTATCGCCCATTGCGATTCTGTGACAAGGAGAGCTCTCCTTCAAGGAGGGAATGGGAGTCAATTGGGCGCTAGCTCAAAAATCCAACATTAGCATGAATTTCGTCGACAAGAAGTACAACATTACAAATCTTTTCAGAGATGTGAGATAATTAACTTGCTATATGTAATATTGTATAGCTTTGGAATCGTGACATTACGCACTTTCGAGGAAAATAGACACTTTCTTGATTCATACCCTGACTTTGAGAAGGAATAGAGCCCCACAGTGGAGATGTCATAATACCCATAAAACCTAGCGGTCAAACAGGGAAATGGTTCCAATAGGTTTTTTTTCAGCATTCATTTTTCCCATAGGGTATTTTAGAAACACTTAAAATAAGGGCTGTGTTTCATGTAGGCTTACCATGGCGTGACGTTTTGATAAAGATGTAAATCTCTCTCGGACAAGGTGACTTTTATCAATATATTAGGCTCTATTTACTCGTGCAAGACTACAAATCCCTGCAAGCTCCTGCACGTCATCTCTAGCTGACACCTTTGCTAACAGGTATTGTGTCAATTTAAAACTTGCACAAGACAGTTCACAGAATTGTCCATTTAAAGAAATGTTGCCAATTTTTTCATTACTACATTTAGCTAACATTAGATGGTTAATCCAGAGATTCTTACTTTTGCCTCAATTCGGCTGTCTTGTCCAGATCATCATGGCATTTGTAGTTCTTTATGATAGCCACATTAGCAGTTAATTAGCATTTCATTTTTGGGGGGTAAATACAGGTGAATATATCGATAAAAGTCACCTTGTCCTAGAGAGATTTACACGGTTATCAAAACGTTACGCCAGGGTAAGCCTACACAGCCCTTGTTTAAAGTGTTTCTAAAATCCCTTATGGGGAAAATGAATGGTGAAAAAATGATTGGAACCATTTCCCTGTTTGACCGCTAGGTTTCATGGGTATTATGACTCATACTGTGGTACTCTATTACATGACCATTAGCTTAGCAACCGCACAAAGCAGCATGACAACGTGAACACAATTGATCGACAGTCTGCTGGGTGGGGCGTTATACGTTCCTCCATCCATTGACTAATGGGATTCCTATCTCCTCCTTTGCTTAATATCTCTGTTCCTGTCGCATAAAATACCATGCTCTGTTTCTTCTTCTTCTATATTATGGCGGTCTTCAAACAAATGTTATAGGTACATGTTGCCACCTACTGAATTGGCTGTGTATCAGCCTACTATTCTAAATCAGCTGCCACCACAACATCTATCATCTGTGAAATATGTCCCATTCCTGCAGTACAGTTGACAACCATGGACATGAACGGCAACAACAACGTACTTAAGCACATGTTATTCCTATTACATTTTAGTCATTTAGCAGACACTCTTATCCAGAGCGACTTACAGTTAGTGAGTGCATACATTTTTCATACTGCCCCCCCCCCCCCCCGTGGGAATCGAACCCACAACCCTGGCGTTGCAAGCGCCATGCTCTACCAACTGAGCTACAGGAGGCCTATCGCGCTCTATTGACCATGGCCTACTGACAAGGATCCTCTTAGGATCCCTCACCCTGGACCCATTTTCCTCTACTACTCTCTTCACTGCCTCAGCATATGACACCTTCTGCACTACTCTGATCCTGGCAACCTCAACCTGCCTTTCTCTCATCGGATACCTCTGATCTCCAGCATCATGGGTACCCCTACAGTTTACACACACAACTCTTCCCACCGATACTACACATTCCTTTGTCTCATGTCCTCCTGCACACTTCTCACATCTAGGAATCTCCCTCCTACACACTGCTGCCACATGACCATAAGATTGACACCTAAAACACCGTAATGGGTTCGGGACAAAAGCTCTCACGGGCTAACTGACACATCCTAACTTGACTTTATCTGGTAAAAACTCTGCATCAAAACTCAGTAGTACAGACAGTGTCTTCTCTGTTTCACCACACTCGCCACCGGGTCTGCGTCTCACCAAACGGCGGGCGTCACAGACACCGGGAATCTTCAAATTCAGTTGACCCTCCTCAACACTTAACGCCACTCCAGTTGTCACTCCTTTCAATGGCATCCTGCTCTAGAGAGGAAAGCAAGTCACAGTTTTTGTCCCCAGTCGCGGGGTGCGGAGTGCACGCTCCCTCTGGACGACAGAAATGCAAAATATCTACACGATTCCACTTCGAGTCACTTTCAACGACCCAACATTCCCAATCTCTTCTCCACCCAACCCAACACCACATATGGATCACACAGAAGGCATGGATCAGGCCTCCCAAGTGGCGCAGTGGTCTAAGGCATTGCATTGCAGTACTAGCTGTGCCACTAGAGATCCTGGTTCGAGTCCAGGCTCTGTCGCAGCCGGCTGCGACTGGGAGACCCATGGGCGTAACTACCAATTGGATACCACAAAAATGGGGTACAATCACAAAAAAAAAAGAAAAAAGGCAAGGATCCGTTCTATCCAAAAATCATCACTCCCACTGGGCAAAAAAACATATTTATCACCATGGGGATGAGGCTCAAACTCAGCATTCTTCACGGCACCTGCCACCGTAGTGAATTCACCCTCACTCTTGTCATATTCAATTTCCTTCTGCAACACTCCATATTTACTCTTAATATGTTCCACATTCTTCCTTTTTTTCCCTGCCTGCCTTCTTACCGACCTCAATAGGTTCCCCTGACTCCATCTCCAAGTCCGGCAACCATTCGGGCATACCCGCCATCTTGTGACCATGGGCTTCTTCTTCGTTCCGTGATTCTAGAAGTCTTATCGGCTGGTCTGCTGCAACCGTGACTGTCCCCTCTAGCCCATGCACTGGTTGTGGCCTACTTCTTCTTCTGTGGATTTTATATGGCGGTTGGTAACCAAGATATCCCTATTTGGTAAAAGACCAATTCCATATTATGGCAAGAACAGCTCAAATAAGCAAAGAAAACGACAGTCCATCATTACTTTAATAATAATAATAATATGCCATTTAGCAGACGCTTTTATCCAAAGCAAGTTACAGTCATGCGTGCATACATTTTTACGTATGAAGGTCAGTCAATACGGAACATTTCAAGAACTTTGAAAGTTTCTTCAAATGCAGTCACAAAAACCATCAAGCGCTATGATGAAACTGGCTCTCATGAGGACCGCCACAGGAATGGAAGACCCAGAGTTACCTCTGCTGCAGAGGATAAGTTCATTAGAGTTACCAACCTCAGAAATTGCTGCCATAATAAATGCTTCACAGAGTTCAAGTAACAGACACATCTCAACATCAACTGTTCAGAGGAGACTGTGTGAATCAGGCCTTCATGGTCGAATTGCTGCAAAGAAACCACTACTAAAGGACACCAATAATAAGAAGAGACCTGCTTGGGCCAAGAAACACGAGCAATGGACATTAAACCGGTGTCCTTTGGTCTGGAGTCCAAATTTGAGATTTTTTTGTTCCACATGAGAATTTCCCACCATAAAGCATGGAGGAGGAGGTGTTATGGTGTGTGGGTGCTTTGCTGGTGACACTGTCTGTGATTTATTTAGAATTCAAGGCACACTTAACCAGCATGGCTACCACAGCATTCTGCAGCGATATGCCATCCCATTTGGTTTTGGCTTAGTGGGACTATCATTTGTTTTTCAACAGGACAATGACCCAACACACCTCCAGGCTGTGTAAGCGCTATTTTACCAAGAAGGAGGGTGATGAAGTGCTACATCAGATGACCTGGCCTCCACAATCCCCAGACCTCAACCCAATTGAGATGGTTTGGGATGAGTCGGACCACAGAGTGAAGGAAAAGCAGCCAACAAGTGCTCAGCATATGTGGGAACTCCTTCAAAACTGTTGGAAAAGCATTCCAGGTGAAGCTGGTTGAGAGAATGCCAAGAGTGTGCAAAGCTGTCATCAAGGAAAAGGGTGGCTATTTGAAGAATCTCAAATATAAAATATATTTTGAATTGTTTAACACTTTTTTGGTTACTACATGATTCCATATGTGCTATTTAATCGTTTTCATGTCTTCACTATTATTCTACAATGTAGAAAATAGTAAAAATAAAGAAAAACCTTTGAATGAGTAGGTGTTCTAAAACTTTTGACCGGTAGTGTAGCTGATATGGCTGACTTGCTTAAACAAATGTGGTTTCCACTGACAATTGAGATGTACAAACTATGGCATAAGAGGATGAAGAGCGGATAAGAGGCAATCCGTCATTTCGATTAAGACATTAATGAGCGAGCTAGGACAGACGTAGTTAATATAACTATTTGTTCAGCACTTTTGAAATGTACAGCGACAGAATTCAGAACATGGGCCGTTCTTACAGTATTTTACCTGTACACCAAGTCAGAACCGTAGGATAAATAAAGGGGGCATATAAGCAGACAATGAAAGCTCTTACAATATTCAATGATTACATTTCTCTAAAACAGGCTATAGGCTACATGTGCACCACCAAGTCAGAACAGTAGGCTAAGTGATGAGGGGGAAAGGGACCAAATTATTAGGGTGAGGCACATGGCCTACTAACAGCTTACTACACAACATACTTAGTATTACTTTATTAGCTACAGTATACATATCTCCCTTGCATATTACATAATTTATTCAGCAGCATACAATACATTTTTGGACTTGCCTTGTTGTGCTGTGCTCACTTGAACAGGAAGATGGCATGGCGGTCCTTCTTGAGGGCAAATGTTTTCATCAAACTTTCAGCAAAGTCTGGCATTCTCTGGATTTATGGTGCTTTCAAGACAAGTGGGAACTCGGAAAAAACAAGGTTGAATCATGACGCCAGTGATCTTCAGGTCGGAGCTCTAAAAAAAAGAGGCCAGAGTTCCCGACTTGGAATTCCAAGTTGGATGATAGTTCAAAACGTATTTTCCCAGTCGGAGCTAGGTTTTTGCAGAGTTCCCAGTTGTCTTGAACTCACTGAAGTCTGAGATTTCCCAGTTCCGAGTTTCCAGTTGTTTTGAACGCGGCAGAAGTCATGCTAGATTGACAGCATGGCCAATGTATTCAACCTTTTCTGGCCCATGGTGTTGACGGATTATCGTTTTAAACTTGAAAAAGAGACCCTTAAACCCAGACATGGACCACACACCCACTCCACTGAATACCCATGGGGCGGCGCACAATTGGCCCAGCGTCGTCCAGGGTAAGGGAGGGAATGGCCGGCAGGGATGTAGCTCAGTTGGTAGAGCGTGGCGTTTGCAATGCCAGGGTTGTGGGTTTGATTCCCACGGGGGGCCAGTATGATTTATTTTTATTTTTATGTATGCACTCACTAACTGTAAGTCGCTCTGGATAAGAGCGTCTGCTAAATGACTAAAACGTGTTAAAATGAATAGCAGGCTAGTGATTGCTTTGCAACACTTTGCAGTGACGTAGTGTCCCCATGAGTGACAGAACACTGAGCCAATCACGGCGCAAATAGAGAACATTACCAACACCTACGCTTCGTATTTTCTGCTGGCTGCCCCACCACAGAAAGCAATGAGCTAGGCTGAAACACCTGCATTTTGGAGCTGCCTTACTCAATCAAGCAAAAAAGAGACCATGTTTGTATGCATCTTTATTAACTCAAAGATTATTATTTTTTACATTATTTGCAAACTGATATGTGACACGTATTAATGCCAAAATAACATGCAAAACAGGCAACAATTTATTATTATTAAGTTTGCTAATGAATGACGGGTCCCCACTGAGCCTTGTATGTCACAGTCTCAGCCTTGTGATTACACTTTCCGCCTGATGACCTCCCTGCCCTCACCTTTTCCTGAATCTTATACAGGTGTCTTCCCCTTTCCCACAGCTCTTGCCATTTGTTTTTAACCACTTATCATCAACCCCTTGGCTTCTGCTTTACTAATTGACAATTCCATCTCAACATTAGGATGTTTAAGAGCCTGCTTGCAGATAACATCCACCTCCTCATTCCCCTCTACTCCCACATGAGCTGGTACCCTGAGGAACATCACAAATACCGATAGGGTCATTGCGCAAAATAGTAAGCAGCATCATCTGGATATTTGTGCAACAAAAGTTCAACATTCACCTTACATTTTAGCAGACGCTCTTATCCAGAGCGACTTACAGTTAGTGAGTGCATATATTTTCATACTGCCCCCCCCCCGTGGGAAACGAACCCACAACGCTGGCGTTGCAGGCGCCATGCTCTACCAACTGAGCTACAGGGACCTCCTGCTACCATTTCTGTCAAGCCTTCTACGCATAGAGTTTGACGCAACGCAATGCTGCAAGGCAAACGCAGCGTTCCATTGGAAATTAATGCACTTCTGGTGTCCCAAATTTCAAACATTGTCGGTGTGATCGAGGCGTTACCGTTATTATTATTATTTTTTTACAGAAATGTTTGGAACGCCTTGGCGATCGACCGGTTGGTGGCAACTATTTTACAGACTTCTGTCAAGTAATATAACCTGTGAGATGGTCTAATTAGTTTGGGTCATTGGTTAATTAAAATCACCTGGTGCTCCATTAGCCTAGGCTATGAAAACGCCATGAGGGTTACCCAGGTAAACCTGCAATTGAATACTATGGTCATTACGTTTTATAAAGGTCTTTGTTTAAAACTGTACAAGTAGGTTTGGCTCGATGTCTATCGCACATTGTTTTACCAGCTTAAGTGTAACTTTACGCACACCAACTATCGAAGCTTTCTGACCATGCATGCATCAAAGGCAGGTGTGTCTCTGCGTAACATTGCTCTGACTCCTGAAAGGATTCCTACCTTTATAATTCCGTCAAAGCTGCGATCTCCCCATGCACAGCGAGATTCAGAAACAGATCAGTCAAGACTGCTGTCCCCGTGCAGCCCCAACCTGCGCCCGCACTTCTCCGCATCTACTCCATCCTCTCCGGTCCTTCGACTACCATCGACACCAACTATGAGGGCCAAGCTTCGTCGAAACCTCTCACCCGGAGAAGACTTATCTGACCCATCCACCCGAGCGGCAATGTCCCTGTCACACGTCGACAAAGTCACCACCCCATACGGCTTTCGTGCTCTCGCCCAGAGTCCATGCACGCGACGAAGGGAATCGCTTTTCCACAAGGGTGCGAAGACCACAGGACCTTCCCTTGAACCCGACATGGACTGTCTCTCTCGCACAACCCGTCCAAGTTCTTCTGTAGACGTTGGAGACAAGCGCAGGACCACAAGCACCAACTCCAACCTGGCTGACTCGCACCCGATCAAGGCAGCCCCTTCTCCTTCTGTTCAGATTCTGAAGACTGGTAGAACTGCTGGTCTACAGGTACTGTTCACCAAACCTCTCGCTGCTTTGAAAGCCTTAACACCAGTGCGTAGATGGAAGGATCAGGCCAAAGCCCATGGAGGGTCGTAGGAGATCTAGGGGCCCATTTGCTACAACAGTGCCAGCCCAATTTGTTTCAATCCAAATGTATGTAATTTTTGTGAGATTTGTCAAAATAAATATTTTAAATCGTAATCTTTCCAACAAGACTCGTTTTTAATGTCTACTTTCATATTTGGAGTCTAGGCCTATTGTCCATTTCTGAATAGAAATGTCTGCTCACAAGTAACATTGGGATTGTCCACATACAGCATACCCTTGCTCATTCCCACATTCCCAGTAATGTGGCAAGTCCAGGGGCCATAGGCTATCAAATGTCTAATTTATAAGAATCCCATGAAAAAGCTGAAGTAAACATTTTTCACTGAAGTCTTTATTTAAATGATCCCTGTGATTTTTATCTTCTAACGTTGTACTCTTTCAGGGCTGTGGGTTGAGTATTCTGTTGATTTATACATTTATTATACAGTAATTTTAATCTACAAAACAGGAAATGTTTTTATAATACTGATTTGTTCTTCCATGGCTGCGCAGTGCCAAATAGTATCTGTATACTTTTGTTTGTTCTGTCTGCTTTGTTTTGTCATTTCAGAAAGGAAAGATATACGTTCTAATTTATATTTGAGACTATTCCTACATTCAATGTTTAAAGGCCTTAAACCTAAAAACATGTCTTTAAATTGCTTGTGCTTTCTAATCCCACCCCTCTGGCAGAACCAGGAAGTCCATCCTACAAACTTTCCCCACTCTTTCCATTTGGAAAGCGAAAACAAAACTGATCTGAGTGTCTGCGTGAGTGAAAAACAGTCCAAATGGCTCAGCAGGGAGTTCTGCTTGACCAGGATCATTTCTGTTGTTTGGTCTGTCTGGATCTACTAAAGGAGCCGGTAACTACTGGCTGTGGACACAGTTATTGTAGGAGCTGTATTGAGGGTTGCTGGGATCAGGATGACCAGAGGGGCATCTACAGCTGCCCCCAGTGCAGACAGACCTTCACTCCAAGACCTGCTCTGAGGAAAAATAGCATGTTGGCTGAGGTGGTGGAGAAACTGAAGAAGACAGGACTCCAGGCTGCTCCCCCTGTTTTGTGCTATGCTGGACCTGGAGATATGGCATGTGATTTCTGCACTGGGACCAGAAAGCCCTCATGTCCTGTCTGGCGTGTTTGGTGTCTTACTGTGAGACTCACCTCCAACCTCACTATGATATTCCTGGCCTAAAGAAGCATAAGTTGATCAAAGCCACTGCGCAACTACAGGAAACGATCTGCTCTCATCATGACAAACTGATGGAGGTTTACTGTCGTACCGACCAGAAGTGTATTTGTGTGCTGTGTATGGATGAACATAAAGGCCATGATATCCTGTCAGCTGCAGCAGAGAGAACTGAGAAACGGGTAAAACTAGATCCGCATGTTGGCAAATCTCTGATAAACATCTAATCAGTCCTGGCTGGGTTCAAATACTATTTTCCAACCTCGAACAAACCTTTAATGTGGATTTCAACCTAGATTCTCCAAATGTATCACCGTTTTACAAAGTCAAACGCCATTGTTATTCTTAATCTGAATGCCCTTTTATGAGTCCAAATTCAGTTTAAAGGGATAGTTCACTGTAGCTCAACTTTTTCTCCACAGACACAGCTGGGGATGAGTCAGCAGAAAGTCCAGCGGAGAGAGGAGTTGAAGGAGCTCCAACAGGCTGTGGAGTCTCAAGGCAAGTACATTATTATTATTAACCAGATGGGATGCACAATGTCACTTCCCTCTTTGTCAGCCAGTGAGAGACCACCATTCAGTTCCACTGAGCACCACTGTGGGGAACAGGCTGTCTGGGCTCCGGGTTAGCTAGAGAATACAGTATACTGCTTAACATGGAGCCTTCTCTTCTCTGTCTGTGTGTCCTAACAGCGCTCTGCACAGGAAGAAGCAGAGGACATTGAGAGGATCTTTACAGAGCTGATCCGCTCCCTTGAGAAAAGGCACTCAGAGGTGAAGGAGCTGATCAGAGCCCAGGCGAAGGCTCAAGTGAGTCATGCTGAAGGACTCCTGGAGCAACTAGAGCAGGAGATAGCTGAGCTAAAGAGGAATGACACTGAGCTGGAGCAGCTCTCACACACAGAGGATCACATCCATTTCCTCCAAGTAACTATATTGCAATTTGCCTTGTTACATGGAATATGACAAACAGTTTCTTCTGTCTGCAGTGTTTTAAAAGATAGTCATCTTAGAAAGGACAGATATATACATTCTATATTTGAGAATGTTTCTACATTCATTTATTTAATGTTGTCTCTGTCTTCTCTGTCTTACTCCAATCCTATCGTATCTTCTTCAGACTTACCCGCTATCGATGTTATTCCTCATCAGTACTTTGGAGGTGTGAGCGACGCTGTGTCTGAGCTGAGAGAGAAACTACAAGGCTTCCTTAAAGGAGAATGGACCAAGATCTCCAGCGCAGGTGGGTTAAATAATACAAAAATAATGCACATTGTAAAAACATCAACTTTAGACCAAAGGTCCCAGACTTAATATTATATGTGTGATATTGTAGGTAGGATGGTAACATTCCCCCTCTCTCTGTGAACATGTTTGTGTCTGCAGTGAATACAGTGGATGTTCTACTACCTCCAGAGCCCAAGACCAGAGAACAGTTATTACAATGTGAGTCTCTTCATCCTGACATAACTTACAATCTTTTTACTGACACTTCTCACAAACCCTCATATTGAATTATATAGTAATAGTAGATGTCGTCAAAAACTAGGTAGCTATCTGACTCCTGTACTGATTGGATCTCTGCTCTGCTCTAATCAAAGACAGGATATAGTATTATTCTCCCCTGGTCTCTGCTCTGCTCTTCTTCCAGATTCATGTCAGCTCACTCTGGACCCAAACACAGCACATTGCAACCTCTCTCTGTCTGATGGGAACAAAAAGATGACAGCTATACCATCCCATTCATATCCTGACCATCCAGACAGATTCACTAACCACTGCCAGGTGCTGTGCAGTGAGGGTCTGTCTGGACGATGTTACTGGGAGGTGGAGAAGAGTGGGCAAAATGTTTCTATAGCAGTCTCATATAAACATATTAAGAAAACAGGTGGTAATGACTCATAATTAGTACTCAATGACAAGTCCTGGAGTTTAGTGTTATCATAGTGGTTATCGTTTCAGACACAATAATGTTGAGATTAAAGTATCAGGCCCTCAGTCCTCCAGAGTAGGAGTGTACCTGGATCACAAGGCAGGTTATCTGTCCTTCTACAGTGTTTCTGGTACAATGAGGCTCCTCCATAGAGTCCAGACCACATTCACTCAGCCCCTCTATCCTGGGTTTTGTTTTGGTCATATTGGAGATACTGCAGAGCTGTGTAAGTTGTAGAGGTTGCCTTACTAGAGATGCTTTATTATGTACTTTAACCCTGTGCAATTATTGCATTCTTTGATTTAAGATTATATCTTTAGTTTAGTTAATGTTTCAGTCTTGTACATTCACATTCATCTCAATGTATTCTCACTTTGATACACATGAATAAATACTGTACTGATATTTTTTATGGAACACAGTAGGCCTATTTTTATGGATTTCAACAAATTAAGACTGATTGTCTGGTCTTTTTATCCACTGATCCTTGGATTTGAATCTGTTAAAGGATATTTAAACTTTTTTAGACTTACTATATCTCTATTTTCCCACTTAACCTGAAAGTAGTCTATTGGGCCAGGATAAACTCTCATCTAGTCTTTGAGCCAACTGAAGCCAGTAACTAGAAAACAGTTGGAATGAATGGGGCTTTCAGACCAAGCTCACAATTGCATCAACTAAATAATGCAGGATTTGCATCAACTAAATAATGCAGGCTATGTATTACAACAGCAATGACTAGAGTTCACAATTACACTAATTGGAGCCGAGTTCCCTTTGCTCAGAGATGGTTCATAATGCAGGCTATGTTATTCTCATGCAGTGAAACAACATTGCCCCCTCCCAGTTCAGCGATTTCATTTAGTTGATTAAGACAATTAAAATAATAGGAGGGAATGGGGCACGCAGACCAAGTATACCACTTCGAAATGATTTGGCCAGAAATGTTCAACTTGACTTCACTCCTATTGTTGTTTTTTATCTCGATCCACTCAAAATGAAATCACTGAACCGGGAGGGGGAAAAGTTGTTTCACTGCAAGAGAACAACATAGCCTGCATTATGAACCATCTCTGAGCAAAGGAAACTCGGCTCCAGTTAGTGTGATTGTGAACTCTACATTTTTACATTTTTACATTTTAGTCATTTAGCAGACGCTCTTATCCAGAGCGACTTACAGTTAGTGAGTGCATACATTCTTTTATTTGTTTATTTTATTTTTATTCTTTTTTTATATATATATATTTTTTTTTTTCATACTGCCCCCCCGTGGGTATCGAACCCACAACCCTGGCGTTGCAAACGCCATGCTCTACCAACTGAGCTACATCCCTGCCGGCCATTCCCTCCCCTACCCTGGACGACGCTGTGCCAATTGTGCGCCGCCCCATGGGTCTCCCGGTCGCGGCCGGCTACGACAGAGCCTGGATTCGAACCAGGATCTCTAGTGGCACAGCTAGCACTGCGATGCAGTGCCTTAGAACACTGCGCCACTCAAAACTCTAGTCATTGCTGTTGTAATACTACACAGAACATTGGTGTGAGATGTGCTTCAGTGTGTGAAAACTCAACCATAAGCCTGACTCATACTGAACATGCAACATTCAATCTCTTATTTCAAGATAATAGTCAAACACATTACATACGATTGTATCTCCACACCACTTGGTTATTTTTTAGCCCTTTTTTATTAATATCATAATCATTTAACATAGTTATGACCTTTTTTATGAAAATAGTTCATTAGAAAGACATTTCCATTAAAAAGTTCAGCGACTACTTCTGGGTCCTCCATTCATACAGTCTTTATTTCTGCACTTGCATACAGTCCAATCATCTGTGGTTTGAATTATCTAACGTGAGAGTGGGAGTGTGTGTGTGTGTGTCCATGGTCTCGCTTCTGGCCAATCAGAAATGAAGGGTGAACGGGAACAGGCAACTTATCAACCAGTAGTTTAAGGTTTTTCAGACGTGGGGCGGAACATTTCTTTTCTGAGGGGGTGGGGTTGGGACAAAGTACTTTTTTTTTTTTCATCCCTCCATGAACTCTTGCACTTTTTTTTCACTAACGGGGGAGGAATCACCTAAACCTTGTTACTGGTGATTCAAGTGACGCCCCTGACACGCTCCTCCTGATTCGTGTGCTTGTCAATCAATTGGTGCTCTTGGTTGAGCTTGGGCGGCGTGCCGGTAGACAGAGATCCAGCTTTGGGGCCAACAGAATGACCCAAGAGTGCCCAATCCGATGTAATTTAAGCGCACTTATTGTAAAAGGGTGTCTTTTTATTGTATATGTTTACCACAGGAGGTTGGTGGCACCTTAATTGGGGAGGACGGGCTTGTGGTAATGGCTGGAGCGGTGTGAGTGGAATGGTATCAAATACAAACACATGGTCTCCATGTGTTTGATGCCATTCCATTTGCTCCATTCCAGCCATTATTATGAGCCGTCCTCCCCTCAGCAGCCTCCACTGATGTTTACAAACGCAATACTCCTTTTTCAATATTTCATTACTCTATATTCATAGATTAACCTACTAAAGTCAAAGGCAGTGTGAATTGACATAGCACTGTAAAATAAAATGTATAAAATATTTTCATGGCACAACTCCTAACATAAACATGGATGAATATGAATTGGTAAGTTATGTTACATCACAACAATGTTTGTTAGTTTGAATGGTATTATGTTGCATGAAGGAGGCCATTGTACAGGTTTTATCACATATTTTATTTATAGTCACAGTAGTCCAAACTGCTACATGAACAGTGTTCATTTTACACATTCAGCTTCAGGAAGAAAACAAAATAAAAACAAATATATAATATTGCCCCTCAAAAATGTGCCATATAATGTACTGTATTTGATTGAGGTATTTTGAATCATTGTGACCAAGTCAAGGGCCTGTACAGAGATATAGATAGACAGAGATCCGCATAAGGCACCAAGCAAAGATACCATGAAACAACACTCTAACTTGTTTTATGGGAGTTTGAGCCTCTGTGTCATTAGTTTAAGTTCAAGTTCAATTTGAACTGGCACACATTAGCTATGTTTGGTAGAGCATGGCGCTTGCAACGCCAGGGTTGTGGGGGCCAGTATGAAAATATATGCACTCACTAACTGTAAGTCGCTCTGGATAAGAGCGTCTGCTAAATGACTAAAATGTAAATGTAAATGTTGGTGTGATACATACAGATGTAGGATCTTAATTTGATCACACTTTTGTTGCCGGGAATTTTCCTGCAAATCAGGAAATGCAAGTTTGTAGTGTATTTGAGCCTAAAAATTTTTGTAATTTCCACTTTTCAGACTTGATTTTCCCTAACGAAAAATTTATCAACCCCTACAAACATTTCCATTAATTATAATCCACATAATAATTAACATTACCTGTTGCTGCAGGATTAATTTCCTGCTATAATTAGATACAAATTAAGATCCTACATCTGTAGGGGCCCTTTACATGTTGGCAGGTGTGACAGATAGGCAACAAATTGTCTGGGTGGTAATTAAAAGGTTATGGCTTGGCTGTAGGCTAGGGTTGCAGGGCTAGGAGTTAGCTGTATAGTTGCTGGGGCTAAACAGTGTGGTAGTTGGGGCTAAACAGTGTGGTAGTTTGGGGTATCACTATCACTGCTGATGATGAGAGGTTCCCTCTCTGGTAGGTGGAATGCTGAACTCTTCTCCCCGCGTTGCCATGGCCACGCACCCCAACACACCCGGGTCGTAGTCACAGCTATCACAGCCACAATCATGGCAACCAGGGCCCCCAGGACCAACGCCCCTAGCAACCAGGGCCACGCCTCCATCATCAGCTCCAGGTAAGGACTGAGAACCTCCGATATCCTCTGATCTGGAGGGGAGGAGAGAGTGATGAGAAGAGGATGAACGGAGAGGAGGGGGAGGGGAGAGGAGAGGAGAAGAGAAGAGAAGAGGAGAGCAAGAGAAGAGGAGAGCAAGAGAGGGGAGGGGGGAGGGGAAGAGGGGGGAGGGGAGACAGAGGAGAGTAGAGGAGAGGAGGAGTCCTTTACAATCCTTCAGCACACACACACACTGACCCTCACACACAGTACTTACCTGAGTCGAGCATGTAGGAGTATTCGTACCCCAATTCTTTGCTGGAGGTGAAGTATTCTATGTTCCTGTGTAGAGGTAGGAAGGGCACCATGTGGTACTGCCTGTTGTGGCCGATGGGAGTATTGAACTCTGGGTAGTGGGTCTGCTCTGGAGCATGTCTCCTCAACCACTGCTCATAGATACTGAAGAGAGAGAGATTTATGTTATGTTATCCCATTTGTACTTTAACTATTTGCACATTGTTACAACACTGTATATATACATAATATTACATTATAATGTCTTTATTCTTTTGGAACTTCTGAGTGTAATGTTTCCTGTTAATATTGATTGTTTATTTCACTTTTGTTTACTATCTACTTCACTTGCTTTGGCAATGTTAACATACAGTGGGGGAAAAAAGTATTTAGTCAGCCACCAATTGTGCAAGTTCTCCCACTTAAAAAGATGAGAGAGGCCTGTAATTTTCATCATAGGTACACGTCAACTATGACAGACAAAATGAGAAAAAAAATCTAGAAAATCACATTGTAGGATTTTTAATGAATTTATTTGCAAATTATGGTGGAAAATAAGTATTTGGTCAATAACAAAAGTTTCTCAATACTTTGTTATATACCCTTTGTTGGCAATGACACAGGTCAAACGTTTTCTGTAAGTCTTCACAAGGTTTTCACACACTGTTGCTGGTATTTTGGCCCATTCCTCCATGCAGATCTCCCCTAGAGCAGTGATGTTTTGGGGCTGTCGCTGGGCAACACGGACTTTCAACTCCCTCCAAAGATTTTCTATGGGGTTGAGATCTGGAGACTGGCTAGGCCACTCCAGGACCTTGAAATGCTTCTTATGAAGCCAATCCTTCGTTGCCCGGGCGGTGTGTTTGGGATCATTGTCATGCTGAAAGACCCAGCCACGTTTCATCTTCAATGCCCTTGCTGATGGAAGGAGGTTTTCACTCAAAATCTCACGATACATGGCCCCATTCATTCTTTCCTTTACACGGATCAGTCGTCCTGGTCCCTTTGCAGAAAAACAGCCCCAAAGCATGATGTTTCCACCCCATGCTTCACAGTAGGTATGGTGTTCTTTGGATGCAACTCAGCATTCTTTGTCCTCCAAACACGACGAGTTGAGTTTTTACCAAAAAGTTATATTTTGGTTTCATCTAACCATATGACATTCTCCCAATCCTCTTCTGGATCATCCAAATGCACTCTAGCAAACTTCAGACGGGCCTGGACATGTACTGGCTTAAGCAGGGGGACACGTCTGGCACTGCAGGATTTGAGTCCCTGGCGGCGTAGTGTGTTACTGATGGTAGGCTTTGTTACTTTGGTCCCAGCTCTCTGCAGGTCATTCACTAGGTCCCCCCGTGTGGTTCTGGGATTTTTGCTCACCGTTCTTGTGATCATATTGCAGATTCAGTCTTCCCAGCCTGGTGCAGGTCTACAATTTTGTTTCTGGTGTCCTTTGACAGCTCTTTAGTCTTGGCCATAGTGGAGTTTGGAGTGTGACTGTTTGAGGTTGTGGACAGGTGTCTTTTATACTGATAACAAGTTCAAACAGGTGCCATTAATACAGGTAGTATACTGGAGGACAGAGGAGCCTCTTAAAGAAGTTGTTACAGGTCTGTGAGAGCCAGAAATCTTGCTTGTTTGTAGGTGACCAAATACTTATTTTCCACCATAATTTGCAAATAAATTCATTACAAATCCTACAATGTGATTTTCTGGATTTCTTTTTCTCAATTTGTCTGTACCTATGATGACAATTACAGGCCTCTCTCATCTTTTTAAGTGGGAGATCTTGCACAATTGGTGGCTGACTAAATACTTTTTTTCCCCACTGTACGTTTCCCATGCCAATAAAGCCCTTAAATTGAATTGAATTGAATTGAGAGAAGTGTGTGTGTGCATGTGTGCATGTGTATTTGTGTGTGTGTGTGCTAACCTGTCTACGTAGGCGTGGTGCAGTAGGAAAATAGGGTCGTTAGCTGACCCCTGGACTGAAGACATGGAGCCGTTCATGAAGATATGAAGAGAGGCGTGCATGCCCATCACCCTACTGTTACCCAGGCCTGTCTGAGGGTTCCCAAAACCTAGAGGTCAGGGGTCAGAGGTCAGGGTTAGAGGTCAGAATTCAACACCAGGGTTAGGGTTAGAACAACGCTCTCTAGAGTGTTCTACAGTTGAAGTTGGAAGTTTACATACACCTTAGCCAAATACATTTATTTTCACAGTTCCTCACATTTAATCCTAGTAAAAATTCCCTGTTTTAGGTCAGTTAGGATCACCACTTTATTTTAAGAATGTGAAATGTCAGGATAATAGTAGAGAGAATGATTTATTTCAGCTTTTATTTCTAACATCACATTCCCAGTGGGTCAGAAGTTAACATACACTCAATTAGTATTTGGTAGCATTGCCTTTAAATTGTTTAACTTGGGTCAAACGTTTCGGGTAGCCTTCCACAAGCTTCCCACAATAAGTTGGGTGAATTTTGGCCCATTCCTCCTGACAGAGCTGGTGTAACTGAGTCAGGTTTGTAGGCCTCCTTGCTCGCACACGCTTTTTCAGTTCTGCCCACAAATGTTCTATAGGATTGGGGTCAGGGCTTTGTGATGGCCACTCCAATACCTTGACTTTGTTGTCCTTAAGCCATTTTGGCACAACTTTGGAAGTATGCTTGGGGTCATTGTCCATTTGGAAGACCTATTTGCGACCAAGCTTTAACTTCCTGACTGATGTCTTGAGATGTTGCTTCAATATATCCACATAATTTTCCTTCCTCATGATGCCATCTATTTTGTGAAGTGCACCAGTCCCTCCTGCAGCAAAGCACCCCCACAGCATGATGCTGCCACCCCTGTGCTTCACGGTTGGGATGGTGTTCTTCGGCTTGCAAGCCTACCCCTTTTTCCTCCAAACATAACGATGGTCATTATGGCCGAACAGTTCTATTTTTGTTTCATCAGACCAGAGGACATTTCTCCAAAAAGTATGATCTTTGTCCCCATGTGCAGTTGCAAACCGTAGTCTGGCGGTTTTGGAGCAGTGGCTTCTTCCTTGCTGAGCGGCCTTTCAGGTTATGTCGATATAGGACTCGTTTTACTGTGGATATAGATACTTTTGTACCTGTTTCTTCCAGCATCTTCACAAGGTCCTTTGCTGTTGTTCTGGGATTGATTTGCACTTTTCGCAACAAAGTACGTTCATCTCTAGGAGACAGAACGTGTCTCCTTCCTGAGCGATATGACGGCTGCATGGTCCCATGGTGTTTATACTTGCGTACTATTGTTTGTACAAATGAACGTGGTACCTTCAGGCATTTGGAAATTGTTCCCAATGATGAACCAGACTTGTGGAGGTATACAATTTATTTTTCTGAGCTCTTGCCGGATTTCTTTTGATTTTCCCATGATGTCAAGCAAAGAGGCACTGAGTTTGAAGGTAAGCCTTGAATTACATCCACAGCTACACCTCCAATTGATGCAAATGATGTCAATTAGCCTATCAGAAGCTTTTAAAGCCATGACATCATTTTCTGGAATTTTCCAAGGCACAGTCAACTTACTGTATGTAAACGTCTGACCCACTGGAATTGTGATACAGTGAATTCTAACTGAAATAATCTGTCTGTAAACAATTGTTGGAAAAATGACTTGTGTCATGCACAAAGTAGATGTCCTAACGGACTTGCCAAAACTATAGTTTGTTTTCAAGAAATTTGTGGAGTGGTTGAAAAATGAGTTTTAATGACTCCAACCTAAGTGTATGTAAACTTCCGACTTCAACTGTAGAACTACTGACTTTCTAGAGAACTAATAACACAAACACACACACAGACACACACACACACACACACACACAATCACAAAAACACCCCTACTTACCTTCCAGTGTGTTTCTGAAGCTGAAGTTTGCGGAGCGGTCCATGGCTCCCGTGTCATAGTCACGGAGACTGACCGTGAACTCCACCTCTGCTGCCGTCGGCAACCGCGCAACCAAGTTATGGTTGTGGTTGCCAGGGTTACGCAGCAACGTCCCCTCGTCGCTACCATCACACAGCACACCCCTCACACTGTAGTCTTCCGACCGCGAACACATCACCTACACAAACACACACACACACATATACACACACACACAAAAACCGATTGAATCAGGATGACTGCATGCCACATGATTGTGTAAAGCCTAGGCCTAAGCATTAAAGTAACTGTTCAGTGAAAATCTAACTTTTAAAATTCTGTTAACTCATACCCAAATTATGTTGTTGACTCATCTTATACTTGTATTTGTGGCCAAAGCATAAATTGGAGAAAAAACACATTAAAAAAACCCACCTCAAACTTGTATCTCAAACAGATCGTTGAAAAAATGCTTGCTATTTCCTGAGGAGGATGAGCTGGCCAATCAGTGGTCTACTTGCATTAATATTTGTAATGACTGGTATACGCCCACACCATTCTGTTGTTGGGCTACGTACGCCCACACCATTCCAACACAGAAAAATTGCTTTTTAACTTCCTTAATTACAATTTTTTGAAGGAAAACTATTTGACTCAGATTGGAATTAATTATAGGTCATATTTAATAGAAATATTGAAACTTGGGGAGCTAACTGTCACGACTCCCTCCGAAGCTGCCACCTCTCCTTGTTCGGGCAGGCTTCTGCGTTCGTCGTCACCAGCCTTCTAGCCACTGCCGCTCCTCATTTCATCATTCCATTGGTTTTGTCTTGTTCATTACACACACCTGGTTCATATCCCCTCATCAGTACCAGTATAAGTGTTCCCTCTGCCCCCTTGTCTTTGTGTGTGATTGTTTATTGTGAGGATAGTGAAGCTCGGTTGAGCTCCTTGTAGTTTGTATTGCCGGGTCATTTTCCCTGTGTGCCTTGTTGGGTTCCAGTGCGCCTGTTTTGCGCACTGGACTGTTTTGACGCATTACTGCATAACTCTGTATTTCAGAATAAATCCTGTTATTCTGTGATTTACCCTCCTGCGCTTGACTCCTTCAAATCACCCATCACAGAATCACACACCCACCATGGAGTCAGCAGGAGAGGAGCACATGCCTGGAGTCGTGGCACGGGTCCGGGAGCATTAGACGATGCTAGCCAGCTTGGGAGAAGCGATGGATCGGGTTCTCCAGGTCGTCCAACGCCTGGAGAGGAGAGGACCCGATCTGTCGGGACTAGCTGGGCGACCGGATCCAGCCACCCACACCCCAGCACCCAGAGGGATCCATATATCCCGACCACGGGATTTCGACCGGACAGCTGCTCTCTGCCAGGGATTCCTCCTACAACTGGAGTTATATTATTCGAAGATCAGCCGGGCTCCATCGGAGCGGGAGAAGGTGTCCACCCTCGTCTCCTGCCTCTCGGGGAAAGCCCTGGAGTGGGCCAACGCAGTCTGGAGTGAAGGAGGAGCCACGTTGGACAACTACGGGGAGTTTGCTTGCCTCTTTCGGGCCGTCTTCGATCACCCGCCCGACGGTAGAGAGGCGGGCGAGCAGCTGGTCCACCTGAGGCGGGCCCTCATTGACCACATCCGGTGCCATCTACGAGAAGACGTCCGAAGGGAGCTAGCCTGCCGGGACACCATGTTGTCCTTCAATCAACTGGTGGACATGGCCATCCGGTTGGACAACATGCTGGCTGCTCGAGGACGTCCTGGAAGGTGCCTGCCCGATCCACCCCCCCCCCCCAAACCTGGATCACAAGCTGATGGAGCTGGGTGGAGCGGCAATCCGAGAGAGCGGAGGACGACAGCGCCAGTGTCACTCTAGTGGCACGAGAAGACATTCTCCTGCACGCTGTCATCTGCGTTCTTTTGGGTCTGGAGGCGGCAGGCAGGGCACTCTTGCGTCACCCCAGGTATCGAACACCCACACTCGTTCAGAGCCCTCTGCTGCACACTGTACCCTACCCATCCACTTTCCTGATTACACAGTAGTTCCCCAGTGTAAGGCGCTGGTCGATTCAGGCGCAGCTGGGAACTTTATGAACAGGTCATTTGCACATAGTCTAGGCATTACATTGGTTCCCCTATCCATTCCACTCCCCATCAGAGCACTTCACAGTCAACCACTAGGGTCTGGGTTCGTTAGGGAAGTTACAGCACCAGTCACTATGGTTACGCATGAGACTCATAGAGAGCAAGTCACCTTTTTATTATTGAGTTTCCTGATTTCCCTGTTGTGTTAGATCTTCCCTGGTTAGCACTACACAACCCCATCTTTTCATGGCCGCAGAGGGTTCTCACGTGGTGGTCGCGAGAGTGTCAGGGTAGGTGTCTAGGTGTTTCCGTTGGTGCAACCACGGTGGAAGGTCCAGACATACCTCCACCGTGCAAATTCCCCCCGGATACCTCAATTTGGCGCACACATTTTCCAAAACGCAGGCAACCAAATTACCATCTCATCGGGCTGGGGATTGCGCGATAAACCTCCGGGTAGACGCTGTGCCTCCCAGGAGTCATGTGTATCCCCTGTTGCAGGCTGAAACGGAGGTGATGGAGACATATGTCTCCGAGTCCCTTCATCAGGGGTTCATACGTCCCTCCACTTCGCCCGCCTCCTCGAGTTTCTTTTTTGTGAAGAAGAAAGAAGGAGGTCTGCGCCCTTGCATTGATTACCGAGCACTGAACAAGGGGACAATACATTATAGTTATCCTCTACCCCTCATTCCATCTGTGATCAAGTCAATGCATGGGGCGCGCTTCTTCACAAAATTAGATCTCCGGAGTGCGTACAACCTGGTGCGTGTCCGAGAGGGGGACAAGTGGAAAACAGCATTCAGCACAACAACGGGGCATTACGAATACCTGGTGATGCCGTACAGTTCGATGAATGCTCCATCAGTCTTCCAGTCCTTTGTGAACGAGGTGTTTCTGGACATGCTTGGTCGCGGTGTAGTGGTCTACATCGATGACATTCTGGTGTATTCCGCTACGCGCGCCAAGCATGTGTCCCAAGCAAAGTGCTGGCCCGACTGTTGGATCATGACCTTTATGCCAAGGCAGAAAAGTGTCTGTTTTTCCAACAGTCCGTCTCCTTCCTCGGATACCGCATTACCACCTCAGGTGTGGAGATGGAGGGAAATCGCATTTCAGCCATGCGTAATTGGCCAACTCCAACCACGGTTAAGGAGGTGCAGCGCTTTATTGGCTTTGCTAACTACTATTGGAGGTTTATCCGGGGCTTTGGCAAAGTCGCAGCTCCCATTACATCTCTGTTGAAGGGTGGGCCGTCCCGGCTCCGCTGAGGCTGACAGGGCCTTCAGTAACCTGAGGGTTCTGTTCACCTCAGCCCCATCCCGATCCATCACTACCGTTTGTAGTGGAGGTGGATGCGTCTGAGGTAGGGATAGGCACTGTCCTATCTCAACACTCAGGCACGCTACCCAAGCTCCGCCCCTGTGCCTTCTTCTCAAAGAAGCTCAGCCTGGCGGAGCAGAACTACGACGTGATAAACGTGGTTACATATAGGTTATTACTCCCTCCAGATTACCGTATTAACCCCTAGTTCCATGTGTCTCTCCTCAGGCCGGTGGTGGCTGGTCCGCTCCAGGAGTCTGAGGTGCGGGAGGTTCCTCCGCCCCCTCTGGACATCGAGGGGGCCCCGGCATTCTCCGTCCGTTCCATCCTGGATTCGAGGCGTCGGGTGAGGGGCCTTCAGTACCTCGTGGAGTGGGAGGGGTACGGTCCGGAGGAACGGTGCTGGGTTCCGGTGAGGGATATCCTCGATCCCTCCCTATTGCTGGATTTCCACCGTCACCATCCGGCTCGCCCTGCTCCGCGTCCTCCTGGCCGTCCTACTGTCACGACTCCCTCCGAAGCTGCCACCTCTCCTTGTTCGGGCAGGCTTCGGCGTTCGTCGTCACCAGCCTTCTAGCCACTGCCACTCCTCATTTCATAATTCCATTGGTTTTGTCTTGTTCATTACACACACCTGGTTCATATCCCCTCATCAGTACCTGGTATAAGTGTTCCCTCTGCCCCCTTGTCTTTGTGTGTGATTGTTTATTGTGAGGATAGTTAAGCTCAGTTGAGCTCCTTGTATTTTGTATCGCCGGGTTATTTTCCCCGTGTGCCTTGTTAGTTCCAGTGCACCTGTTTTGCGCACTGGTCTGTTTTGACGTCTGCGTAACTCTGTATTCCGGAATAAATCCTGTTATTCTGTGATTTACATTTACATTTTAGTCATTTAGCAGACCCTCTTATCCAGAGCGACTTACAGTTAGTGAACACATTTTTTTTTTTTTATACTGGCCTCCCATGGGAATCGAACCCACAACCCTGGCGTTGCAAACGCCATGCTCTATCAACTGAGCTACATCCCTGCCGGCCATTCCCTCCCCTACCCTGGACGACGCTGGGCCAATTGTGCGCCGCCCATGAGTCTCCCGGTCGCGGCCGGCTGCGACAGAGCCTGGATTCGAACCAGGATCTCTAGTGGCACAGTTAGCACTGCGATGCAGTGTCTTAGACCACTGCGCCACTCAGGAGCTACCCTCCTGCGCCTGACTCCTTCAAATCACCCATCACACTAACACACTTCAGATCTCAGGCACAGAACCACCTCCGAACTACACAAACCACACACACACACCATATAAAAGCCATTCATTTTACTCAGAGAGTTAGAGAAAGCAGTAGTGATGGAGTTATGTAGAAGGTAATACAACTGATAATGATGATCTATGAGCCTGTATGGCTTCTTTCAGTGTGTGTGTGCTAATCACAGAACATGGCCTCTGGCAGAAACACAAGGTAGTCAGACAGTCTCCTGATCACCACCCTCCTCTCCCCCTCTTCTCTTTTCTCCTATCCTTCTCCCTCCTCTCTCCTCCACTTCCTCTCCTCTCCTCTCCCCACCCTCTTCTCCTATCCTCTTCTCTCCCCAGTCCTCTCCTCTCCTTCCTTCCTCTCTTCTCCCGATTGCCTCTCGTCTCCTCCTCCGATCCTCTCCCATTCCTCTCCTCTCTTCTCCTCTCCCCAGTCCTCTCCTGTCCTGTCATATCCTCTCTCCTCCTCTCATTTCCTCTCCCCAGTCCTCTCCTATGCTCCACCCCTCCTCCCTCCTATCTAGGTTACAGGGGAGCTCAACAATGATAGTATATCATCACAGTATTCATTCAAGTCATCACATGAAAAGTAATAAAGAAAAGTTCAATTATTAAAATGTCTATTCACATTTTGTGAGTTGAGAAGCATACACTTTCTGGTTGATTACATCTCAATAGTCTAAAGTGTACTCTTCTCCTCCTCCTCTCCTCTCCAGACCTCCCCTACCCATCAATTAAAATGCAACACTTTGGAGACTATTTTGAACTTCTAAGAACAATGCCAAGGTGCCAGTGAGAGTGAGAGGAAGGGAGAAGAAAACAGGTAGGCAGGAGGGGTGAAGACAAATGAGAGAGGAAGATGATGGAAGAGACAGGAAGAGGAAAAAAAGGTGTCTCACCCTCCAAGAAGAGAACACTGAAGCAGGGCTGATGAGGTTGGGGTCTCTCGGGCTCCGGGCGCCCATCAGGTCGTCGGTGCAGACGTCACAGCCCTGCGCGTCCCG
>CM072221.1:43811388-43845264 GCA_036851935.1 Coregonus suidteri
CCCCCCCCGGAACCTTTTGGTTTTGGCAAATTATCCTGAGCTAACCCATTCCCGGTATCTCCCTCTCTGTCAACCGGACGGGCCCCCCTATTATTGACACGGAGCCCCGCCGATCCTACACGACGGGTCTGCCGCGAATCGTGATGGGGGTTACGACTTTAACCACAAAGTTTCCCATCCATCTGCTACCCCCGGCCCGCTAAAACCGTACCGGGCCCCCTTCCCTCCCCTATTTTCCCACCGGACCTTATGATAAACTCACCCTATACAGCTGATATTTTTGCTGACTTTTTTCCTTTTTTTTAGGGTACTACCCCTTTTTAGTTTACCCTCACCCAAACAGGGTTTTATTTTTTTTTTCGGTTTTTTCTTATTGTATATATCCTGCAGACCCCCACCCCACTAAACTTGCCTTAGATAGCTCCTTTGCACCCCCCTCCAATAAAAACGGGGAGACCGACTAAATTTTATGCCTCTAAATCCCCCCGGCATGCTATCTTTTCCCTCGTTCCCCAAAAACGCTTGGTTTACCTCCCTTTTCATTCCTTCCATATCCTTTCTGTACTAATGCCCTGAACCCTTTTCTATAACACCCAAAAATCTGCCCCCTTTATTCTATGTCCCAAACCCCCCTAGAAGACCAGTTTTTAAACCCTTTTACCTTTAATCCTTATTCTTCCCCCTCTGTTCCTCTGGTAAATGTAAAAGGCTAACCCAGCCCTGCAGCCCTCAAAATCATTCCTACCCCCCGGGGGCGCTATATTTGTTTGACTTCTGAATCCCCCAAAATTTTTGGGTTTCTTGCACAAAAATACCCGAAGTCTATTTCCTAAGTTCCCGGTTTTCCCGGCCGAGGGGCTGCCCCTCTTCCTTGTTTTCGGCAGGTTTTGGGCGGTCTTTCGTCTCCGGATTTACTCCTGCCCCCGTTTCTTGTTTAAATGTTTTTTTTGGGTTTTGTCTGTTCATAACCCTGCCCCTTTTTTGTGTTTTAAATTTGGCCCCTTTTTTTATTTTCGTGTTTTGGGGCCCGGTGTTATGCTTTATTGTCTTGTTGTCAGCTTTTGCCCGATATTTTGAGTCTCCCCCCGGTATGTTTACGGATTTTCGCACTGCGTCCCGCTTTTTCTTTTTTTCTCCGCACAGTGTTTCGGGGCGAAATCTTTTTGGGGCCCCCCCCGGGTTGGGGTTTTTTTTTTTAAAAAACGTTTTTTTGGTCTTGTCAACTTGACTAAATTTCTTTTAAAGTCCCCGGGTTTTCCTGCGCTTGATTCCTTCCCCACCCCCCCCAAAACCCACCCCCTGCCGAAATCCCCCTCCCCATGGAACCCGCAGGAGCGCCCCTTTCCGCCCGCAGCCGAATGGCTGAAACTTCTTCGGGTCAGAAGGACCGCATCCCCAGGTCTGCATCCCCGGGAGGGGGTGTGAATACTCGCCCCGGGGGAGAACCAGCGGGTTCCCACACCCCCCACCCCCGAACCGCCCCTCGCCACCCCCCTGTCTCATCTCCGGAACCTTTGGGTTTCCCGGCTCTCGCCCCCCGAGGGCGTACGACGGCTTCCCTCCCGGGGTAAAGGTTTCCTGCTGCGGGGGAGCTCTACCTCGCCCCCCATTACCCCCCCCCTCGGGACACAGAGCGTCCAGCCCTCTCTCCTGTCTCCCCGGGCAAGGCGTTGGAGTGGCCAAACGGGTTTGGAGGAGAAGGGGCCGCCGCTACTACGCACTAGGGGCGGAGTTCTCCCCCCCCCCGCCCCGGGGCTGTTTTCGCCCCATCCCCCCGGAAAGGGGAAAGGGCGGGGGGGGACGTCTATTCTACCTCCGCCGGGGATGGGACGCCCAGGCCCTTTGCCTTAATTTTGGGGACCCTAGCTGCTGATGCGGGGTGGAATGGGGGGCCCATTCGCCCATTTCCCGTTTCCCAGCCCCCGGGGATTACTTCCACGAAAATTTTGGCGTGCAGGGACACGTCTTTGCGTTCGACCAGTTTGGTCGACATGGCCATCCGGCTGGATACCCTCTCCCCAAACCCGGGGGCGCCCCGGGGGGGGGGTTCCCCCAAATTCCCTTTTCCCGCACCTCCGACCGACCCCTATGGGCTCGGGGTGGGGCGCAAAGGGAACGGAAGGGGAAAGCCCGGGGGGACCCCCCCTTGCCCCAACGGGTGTCGTGGGGGGCAACCGCGGCAAAGGTGTTGGGGCGGGTCCTCCAGTGAGGGAGATGGCAGGGGCCCGCATTGGGGGGGGCCCCCGGGGAGTAGGCGCCCTGCTTACCCAAGCTTTCTGTCGTGCACCTAACCTTGCCCCGTTTGTTTTCCCCCAGGTTGCACCTCGTTCCCAGCATAAAGGGGCTGGTTTGATTCAGGCGCAGCTGGGGGAAATTTTGGGGATCGCCATTTTTGTAAAGAGTTAGGGTTCCCCTCCTTTCCCGTGGGTAAACCTTTTTCCCCCTCCCCTGGCCCCAGAAAAGCCGTCCGTTAGGGTCTGGGGTTATTAGGGAGGTCACAGCCCCATTCAGATGACGGGGCAGGGGGTCAGAGGGGAGAATTTACTCTATCTGATTTACTCTCCTGCGTTCCGGGAGTGCGGGGCTTCCCCCGGTTGATGACTCATGACCCATTAATTTTTGGGGGCAGGAAAGCTCTTAAAGGGGGGGCTGCTCAATGGGGAGGGCGGTGTCCCCGGGTGGTTTTTCCTAGGGCGACCTCGGGGGAGATCCCCAAACTAATCCAGCACTGCAAAATTTCCCCCCCCTATGAGGAAATTTTGGGACTGGCGTTCCGTAGACTAAAGGGGGGCGCAGCTGCCGCCTCCCTAGCCCGGGGGGTTGTGCATAGATCTCCTTTTGGACACTCTCCCGCGGAGCCCCCTGTGGTATCCCCCTTTTCCCCAAGAGGAGAGAAAAAAGGGTAAAGGGACAAAACATCTCTGAGTCCCCTTAGACAGGGTACATCGGGGCCCCCGTTTCAACCCCGCTTCCTCAAGTTTTTTTTTTTGGGAAAGAAAAAGGTTGGGGGTCGCGGCCCCCCCTTTTTGATTACCGCGGGCCTTTAACAATCACGTGAAGTCCCGCTATCCACCCTTCCCCCCTGTTTTTTCCCATGCCCGGGGTCCTGCAACGTTTCGCAGGTTTTTTTTACAAAATTGGATCTTAGAGCGCATATAACTTGGTACGCATTTTTAGAGGGGGGATGAAAGGGAAACAGCGTTTAGCACCTTCCGGGCCCCGGTATCTAAATCAAGCCCTATGGGTTGTGTTCTCCCTCCCGTCTTCCCTCCTTCGTCGTTAATTTTCCGGGGCCCTTTCAGGGCAGGGATAGTTTTGTACTCGACGACCCCCCTGGTTTAAGTCCCACCCGTGCCCGAGCATGTAGCCCGGGGCGCCGAGTATTGAGGAGGCTGTTGGAGCATGACCTATTTTCAAGGGGAGAGAAAAGTCTGTTATTTTTCCCGAATCGGTCCCCCCTTTTTGTTTTCCAGTTATCTGCGTCAGGGGTGAAGAAAGGAGGGAACCGGTGGGCAGCTGGGCGGAAATTTCCAACCCCCCCAAACCCCTGTGAAGGAGGGGCAAAGGTTCTTGGGTTTTGCCCCAAAATTTTTACCGGAGGTTTATCCGGGGGGTTTTTGGCAGGGGGCCGCCCCATAAAGTCCCCTGTTAAAGGGGGTCCCGGGGCGCTTCGGTGGTCCCGCTGAGGGGGACAGGGCATTTGGGGGAAATAAAGGACCTGTTTACCCCCGGCGCCGGTGTTTCCCCATCCGGGTCCCCTTTAACCCTTCCAAGTTTTAGGTGGCCCCCAGAGGCCGGGATAGGGGGCCCTTTTTTTCCCGCTTCTGGCACTCCACCTAAACTTTCCCTCCCCGTGCTTTTTACTCTAGAAACTCAGTCCCGGGGGGAGCGGAATTATTACGTAGGAGACGGGGGGCTGTTTTGCCCCTTTGGGACCGGCCCTAAAGGTGGTGGGGGTTGGCTCGAGGGGGGTCAACACCCTTTCCTCATTCTAACTGACCATCGAAAACCGGGGTAATTCCCGGGGAGCTAGGAGACTGAATCCTCGCCAGGGGGTCCCCTGGAAAATTTTTTCCTAGCCCCTTTTTGTTTAAGGGTCCCATTTCTCCCTGGGCCCAGAACGGGAAGGGAGAAAGCTCTGTCCGCGGGAAAGCCGAGGGGAGGTCATTTTAGTCCAAGCCCAACTACCGGAGTCTTTTTTCTGGTTGCTCCGGGGGGGGGGGAGGGTTTTGGGGGATCGAGCGGGGCGTTACGCACCCCCCGAGGCCTCCACATGTCCTATGGGTTCGGACCCTCCCTTTTCCCCTCGAGGTACGGGGATCCCCTCATTTGTTGGGGTCATACGTCCCCCCCCCCTCTGGCCATCCTTTTTGGCCGGACCGTGCAAATGCCCCCTTAGCAAAAATCCCGGGGGCCAACGTTTGCTAGGGGTGTGGGGGTTTTTGTCTCCTTTCCCGTTTTTTGGGGTGCCCCCCTGAAAAGGGGCCCCCATTGCCCAGGGGGGAAATTACAACCCCCGCCTATTCCCCCCGACCCTGGTTCCCCCCTCTCGGGGATTTTTTTTACCCGACCTCCCCCCCTTACAGGGGGAAAACTACCATCCTGGGGCGTTTTTGGATCGGTTCCTAAGGCCTGTCCGTCCCTTTCCCCTGCCGGGGCTACCCCCTCCCTACAGACCGCTTGAGGTCTGGGTTTACCCATGTCTTCCGGCTTAAAGGGGTCCCGAGGGTATAGTGTCTGCCTGAGGGCCCCCCCTTTTACCTCTAGAGTGTGGGAGCATTTGGAACGGGGTTTTGGGGGTTTTGGGAAGCCCCTTTCCTCGGGGGGGCCCCCCCAGAGTAAAAGGCAGGTTGAACCCTGGGCACCAGGGGGTGGGTAGTTTCTGAGGTCCCTACGTCAGGGGCCGGGCCGGGGGGTGGGCGGAATTTGCCCTGGGCCGAAAATGGCCAGAAATCTCTTTTGCCACTCCTCCACCCCAAATAACCCCTTTTCAGTGTGTGTTTGGGTAACCCGCCGGTTTTGGCACCTGGCCTGGAGCCCGATCGAGGCCCCCGCTGTGGATGGGGTTTGGGGGCGGCCTCGGAGGAGACCCGGGGAAACCCGCACACCTTCCCTCTGCAGCGTGCCATACGTCGACAGAAGAAGAGCGCCGACCTACCCCGCAGTGAGGGGGCCGTGTAACGCCACCTGGAGATCGAGTCCCGGCTCCAACCCAAAACCCGCCCCTCCGCCTGCCCTGCCCCAAGCTGGGTCGGGGGTTTTTTGGGGCCATTTAAATCCCGAGGGGGTTGGGAAAAGGTGAGTTTTTAGGTTAGAACTCTTTTTACAAAAAAATTAAACCCCCCCCTTTTCCCTGTGTCTCTTTCCCCGGGGGGTGGTACTGGTCCCTCCAAAGGGCTTTGAATTTAGGGACCCTCCCGCCCCCCCCTTGGACACGGGGGGCTCCGGCGTACACCGTGGGGGTCCCAAACCCGGATTCTAGACCCGGGTTTGGGGGGCTTTTAATATCTTTGGAGTGGGAGGGGTCCCGGGCCCCGGGGGACGGTGCTGGGTTGGGGCCAAAAGGGGGGACGTCTTTTGACCCGTCCCACGGGCCCCCCTTTCCCCCCCGGGGGCAAACCTGCGCGCCCTGCTCCCCCTTTGTCTTTGGTTCCCCTCCCCGAGCTCCCGGGTTTGGCCCCACGGCCCGGAGCCCGCGGTCAAGGGGGGGTCCCGTCACGGTTTTTGGCCCAGGCTGCTCCCCTTCCTTGTTTTTGGGCAGGGCCCTTTGGGGTCTTTGTCTCCCAGTACTTTTCTGCCCCCCGTTCTATGTTTTATGGTTTTTTTTTTTTGTCTGTTCCTAAACACCGTCCCCCTTTTTTGTGTCTTAAATTTTTCCCCTTATTTAGTTCGTGTGTTTGGGGCAGGTGTTATGCTTTATTTCCCTTTTTGTCAGCTGTTTCTCATATATTTGAGTCTCTCGTAGTTTCGAAAAGGTTTTCCAAAGCGTGCGCTTTTTTTTTTTTTCTCCCCCAGTGTTTCGTGCTAATCCCGTTTGCGCCACCCGTTGGGTGAACGTTTATTTTCGTGTCCCCCCCTTTACTAAGTTCTGTTAAAATTTCCCCCTGGTTTCCCCGCGTTGATTCCTTCCCCATCTACACACACCATCTGACACTAAATTTTTATTATTTACTGGGGTTAGCACAACCTCTGCCAACCCTGTTTTTCTAGCCCTGTCCCCGAAACCTGGCTCAGGAAGGCCCCCCAAAAAATTCGGGAATTTTCCCTCCCCAAATATAAAATTTTCCGCAGATAACTGCCAAAGGGGGGGGATTGCAAAACACTGTAGAGATACCTGCAAAAGCCTATCATAATATCCAGGGCTTGCCCAAACCGTTTTTAGCTTTTACTTCTAAAAACCCCCTTTTCCAAAAAAAGTCTCCCCACTGTTGCCCGCTTTCTCAGACCCCCCTCGCCCCCCGCTGTGCCCCTGGACACCATATGTGAATTGATCGCCCCCCTTTTTATCCTCAGAGTTTGATTTGTTTTGTGCCCAAAAATTTTGGGATTCCCTTAATACCCCACCATCCTACAACCCAAAGCTAATGCCCTCAACCCACGCAAATTATCAACGAACCCCCAGGTACCCCCCCAAAACCGAAAACAGGGGTACCCTCATAGATATCATCCTAAATAACATACCCTCTAAATACCCCTCAGCTGTTTTAAAACCGGATCTCACGATCCCCCTGCCTTATTGCCCGCCCCCCGTAAAGGGGCCCCCGGTCAAAAGGCCCCCCCCCTTTCACTGTCAAACGCTCCCCCCAAACACTTTAGCGAGGAGGCTTCCTAATTGACCCCGGCCCAGGTATCCTGGGTGGATATAGACTTCTTCCGTCAGTAAAAGGATGGCCCGGTTGTTTCCCTTTAAAAATAAATTTTCCCCCTCAAACTTAAAAAACCTGCCCCATTCAAAAAAAACAGAACTAAAAAACCCTTAGCCCCTTTGGGTTTTCCTCGACTTGACTGCCCTTGAACCCAGCACAAAACATCCTGTGGCGTTACATCATTAGCATCAAATAGCCCCCGCGATATGACTTTTCAGGGAAGTTAGGAACCAATTTACTCCAAGCAGTCAGGAAAGCAAGCTAACTTTTTCAAACAGAAATTTGCATCCTGGTAGCACAATCTCCAAAAAGTTTTGGGGACACTTGTAACGTCCCTTGAGACTAAGAAGAGCACTTGCTCAGCTGCCCCTTGCACTGATGCCTAGGAAACCTATCACCACGACCGATAAATCTACAATAATCGAGAATTTTCAACAAGCATTTTGCTACCGCTGGCCAATGCTTCCCATCTGGCTACTCGACTAACCCAACCCGGCCATCCAACTCTGGTCACACCGCCTGGCTGCAACTTGCCCATTGCCGCCCGCCCCGCCCGCTTCTCCTTACACATACAAAATTCAGACAAGCTGATTTTTGAAAGCGTCTGCAAAATCTGGACCCCTACAAATACATCTAGCTGGGCTAGACAATCTGGACCCTTTTCTTGCTAAAACTAGCCGCTGAAATTGTCCGCTAACCCTATTACTAGTCTGTTTTTAACCTCTCTTTCAATAATGTCTGAGAATCCCTCAGAGATTGGAAAAAGCTGACGCGTCATCATCCCCCCCTCTTCAAAGGGGTGACACTCTAGATCAAAACCTGCTACAGACCCTATATCCATCCTGCCCTGGCCTTTTCGAAGTATTCGAAAGCCAAGTTAACAAACAGATCATACGACCATTTCGAATACCACCGTACCTTCTTCCGCTATGCCATCCGGTTTTCCGAGTGGTCACGGTTGCACTTCCAGCACGCTCAAAGGTCCTAAACGATCTTAGAAAACCGCGATTTGATAATAGACAAGTAACTGTTGCAGCCGTCTTCATCGACCTGGCCAAGGGGAGAAAAAGTTTCGACTCTGTCAACCACCGCATTCTTATTGGCAGACTAGATACCCTTGGTTGCTCAACTGAACTGCCTCGCCTGGTTCACCCAACTACTTCTGCAGATAGAGTTCCAGTGTGTCCAAATCTGAGGGCCTGTTGTCTGGACCTATGGCAAGTCTCTATGGTGGGTGTCACAGGGTTCAATTCTCTGTGCCGACACTTTTTCTCCGTGTATATCAATGATGTCGCTCTTGCTTGCTGGTGACTCTCTGTCCCCCACCTCTACGCATAACGACAGACCATTTTGTATACATCTTGGCCCTTTCTTTTGACACTGTGTTAACAAACCTCCAAACGAGCCTTCAATGCCATACAACAATCCTTCACAGTGCCTCGCAACTGCTCTTAAACACTAGTAAAAACTAAATGGCATGCTTTTTCAATCGAACGCTGCTGGGCACCAAACCCAGCCCACCGCCACTAGAAATCAACCACTCCTGACGGGTCTGACCTATAGTATGTGAACAACTACAACTACCTAGTGATACTGGTTAGGACTGTAAACTCAACTTCCATACTCACATAAAGACTCTCCAATCCCTAAGTTAATTCGAGAATCGGCTTCCCTATTTCGCAATAAAGCCCCCTTCAATCATGCTGCCAAACTGGCCCTCGTACAACTGACTATCAAACCGATCCTTGACTTTCGGCGATGTAATTTACAAAAATACCCTCCCAACACTCTACTCAGCAAATTGGGATGTCGTCTGATCACAGTGCCATCCGTTTTGTCCCCAAAAGCCCCATACACTGCCCACCACTGTGACCTGTACGGCCTTGTTTGGCTGTCCTCACTACATGTTCGTACGTCAACCCACACTGGCTCCAGGCCATCTATAATCACTGCTAGGCAAATCCCCGCCTTATCTTAGCTCATTGGTCACCATAGCAGCACCCCCCCTTAGTCTAGACGCTCCAGCAGGTATATCTCACTTGTCATCGTCCCAAAGCCAACACCTCCTTTGGCCGCCATTCCTTCCAGTTCTCTGCTGCCAATGACTGGAACGAATTGCAAAAATCTCTGAAGCTGGAGACTCTTATCTCCCTTAATAACTTTAAGCATCAGTTGTCAGAGCACCTTACCGATCACTGCACCTGTACACAGCCCATCCGAAATTAGCCCACCCAACTACCTCATCCCTATATTATTTATTTTGCTCTTTTGCACCCCAGTATCTCTATTTGCACATAATCTCTTGCACATCTAGCATTCCAGTGTTAATACTATTGTAATTATTCTGCACTAATAGCCTATTTATTGACTTACCTCCATAACTTGCTACATTTGCACACACTGTATATATATTTTCTGTTGTATTTTCTGACTTTATGTTTTTTTTTACCCCCATATGTAACTCTGTTGTTTTTTATTGCACTACTTTGCTTTATCTTGGCCAGGTCGCAAGTTGTAAATGAGAACTTGTTCTCAACTGGCTTACCTGGTTAAATAAAGGTGAAATAAAATAAATAAAATAAATATTCGTCGCCAAACCCACTGGCTCCAGGTCATCTATAAAATCACTTCTAGGCAAATCCCCGCCTTATCTTAGATCATTGGTCACCATAGCAACACCCACGCCGTAGTATGCGTTCCAGCAGGTATATCTCACTGGTCATCCCCAAAGCCAACACCTCCTTTGGCCGCCATTCCTTCCAGTTCTCTGCTGCATATAGCTGGAACGGACTGCAAACATCTCTGAAGCTGGAGACACTTATCTCCCTCACTAACTTTAAGCATCAGTTGTCAGAGCAGCTTACCGATCACTGCACCTGTACACAGCCCATCTGTAATTAGCCCAACCCAACTACCTCATCCCCATATTGTGATTTACATTGTTATTTATTTTGCTAATTGTGTGTTACAGCAAATAGGTGATACAATGTTAGATCATGATATTATCTATTCAGTAGATTGAGTAGTTAAGGGAGACAGAAGCTCACCTTCCAGCCTAGGTCACTAAAGCTCACATATAAATTCATGTCTCTTACAAGCCTGACGCCCACTGTTGACGTGGCTGTAATCTGAAAGGGATCAAAAAAGATGTTATGAGACAGGACAAACTGTCAAGCATGCTTTGATGCATTGGATTTAAAATAAAGACACAATTAAATGTAAACACAAGTTAAGTAATTTTGTACTTTGGATGAACTATCCCTTTAAACTCTGCAAAACAAGCTTAACAACAACACCAAAAACCAGTGTTGTCCCCTGACCTTGTATGACCTCACCATGTATACTGGGCAGGGGACGGTCATATTTGGGCTTCTTCTTGCGGGGTTTGGGATTCAGGGCGCGACAGGGGGCCTGGCTGGCCCTGAAGAAGGTCACCATGAAGGGCTGTTTGGAGCAGGGGCCCCTTCGACCCACCAAGCCTACCTACCCAGCTGACAAGACTGGTCTGATAGAGAGAAAACAATGTGTGTGTGTTTGTTGTGTGTGTGTGTGTGTGCGTGTGCGTGTGCGTGTGTGTGTGAGAGAGAGAGAGAGTGATACAATCTTGAGGTACACCAAAACAGCATATCTCCATTTCTATGTATTTACTAAAAACAATGACATTACATTGCTATTGCACAGGTATTGGTGTAGTATTCTGAGTTAACTTGCCTCTTTATTCAATCGTATAATAATCAAGAAATCCACTTTGTGGGAAATACCCTCCCCATCTGCAAAGCATTTCCTGACCCTGACCATAGTATTAACTCTTTGAGGCTCACCCCTCCTCTGTGTCCACATAGAGACTGCAGGGGTGCAGGACGTGACAAATAAACTCGAAACTGGGAATGTTTTACTGGTTGCTCATGAGGTCAAGGGGAAGTCAATGTGTGGAATAAATGTAACTAGTTGTGGAAAATATTCTAGATCAAGAAAAATAAGGTAAGGAGCAAGCGCGCTGCATGCATATTATGTGTGCCAAACAGGTGCTGCGTAGATTACAATATAATTTTTCTGACCTTTTGGAACAACGTAAACAACAATAACTACATTATAAACCGTACCAGAGAGTTTGTTGTAATGTTTTTTTTTGCTAAGCTTTATTACAGCAAAGACTAAAAACAGTCACATTCATTTGTGAATGCAATTTCCGAAATGTAACGGCTTATTGTTTAAGCTAATTATTCTAAGCTCGCTTTATTTTATTTTAAAACTAACATGCTTGATTGCATTTCAAATCATGAATGACTCATATGCTGTGTGATGACATGAACGAATGAAAGATTGATTGATACAGTAGCCTATATAAGCATTGAAATATAGGCCTAAATAAAGTTACAGTATTAAGACTAAACAGGATATGCTCTTAGGCCTACAGCTCGGGCTGCTATACTAAGCCTACTAATGATAATGGCAATACTTATTATAATGATGATCATAATAATATTAGTAATAATAACAATAAGAAGGATATCAAAGAAAAGCAGGGTTATTATTATTATCATTATTATTAATTCTGACACTTTGGAACAATGTAAACAACACTAAATTAATTATAAAGATAACAGAGAGGCTGTTCTAAAAACGAAAAAAAAGTGTAAAGCTTTATTATAGCAAAGCAAAGATTAAAAACAGCCGAATCGTTTACTTGACATATGTTGTTGTGTGAGCCTTGGTGCACTCACCGAACCATTAGGCTATTAAACAAACACTCAAACAGGCAACAAGAAGCAGGATCTGACTTATTTCTGTAGATATACAGTTGAAGTCAGAAGTTTACATGCACTTAGGTTGGAGTCATTAAAACTCGTTTTTCAACCACTCCACACATTTCTTGTTAACAAACTATAGTTTTGGCAAGTTGGTTAGGACATCTACTTTGTGCATGACACAAGTAATCTTTCCAACAATTGTTTACAGACAGATTTTTTCACTTATAATTCACTGTATCACAATTCCAGTGGGTCAGAAGTTTACATACACTAAGTTGACTGTGCCTTTAAACAGCTTGGAAAATTCCAGAAAATGATGTCATGGCTTTAGAAGCTTCTGATAGGCTAATTGACATAATTTGAGTCAATTGGAGGTGTACCTGTGGATGTATTTCAAAGCCTACCTTCAAACTCAGTGCCTCTTTGCTTGACATCATGTGAAAATCAAAATAAATCAGCCAAGACCTCAGAAAATGTTCTTTAGACCTCCTCAAGTCTGGATCATTCTTGGAAGCAATTTCCAAACGCCTGAACGTACCACGTTCATCTGTACAAAACATTTACATTTACATTTTAGTCATTTAGCAGACGCTCTTATCCAGAGCGACTTACAGGAGCAATTAGGGTTAAGTGCCTTGCTCAAGGGCACATTTACGTCATTTAGCAGACGCTCTTATCCAGAGCGACTCACAAATTGGTGCATTCACCCTATAGCCAGTGGGATAACCACTTTACAAGTACACAAACAATAGTACACAAGTATAAACACCATGGGACCACGCAGTCATCATACCGTACATGAAGGAGGCGCGTTCTGTCTCCTAGAGATGAACATACTTTGGTGCGAAAAGTGCAAATCAATACCAGAACAACAGCAAAGGTCCTTGTGAAGATGCTGGAGGAAACAGGTACAAAGGTATATATATCCACAGTAAAACGAGTCCTATATCGACATAACATGAAAGGCCGCTCAGCAAGGAAGAAGCCACTGCTCCAAAACCGCCATAAAAATGCCAGGCTATGGTTTGCAACTGCACATGGGGACAAAGACTGTACTTTTTGGAGAAATGTCCTCTGGTCTGGTGAAACAAAAATAGAACTGTTTGGGCCATAATGACCATCGTTATGTTTGGAGGAAAAGGGGGGGTCTTGCAAGCCGAAGAACACCATCCCAACCGTGAAGCACGGGGGTGGCAGCATCATGCTGTGGGGGTACTTTGCTGCAGGAGGGACTGGTGCACTTCACAAAATAGATGGCATCATGAGGAAGGAAAATTATGTGGATATATTGAAGCAACATCTCAAGACATCAGTCAGGGAAGTTAAAGCTTGGTCGCAAATGGGTCTTCCAAATGGACAATGACCCCAAGCATACTTCCAAAGTTGTGGCAAAATGGCTTAAGAACAACAAAGTCAAGGTAATGGAGTGGCCATCACAAAGCCCTGACCTCAATCCTATAGAACATTTGTTGGCAGAACTGAAAAAAAGTGTGTGTGAGCAAGGAGGCCTACAAACCTGACTCAGTTACACCAGCTCTGTCAGGAGGAATGGGCCAAAATTCACCCAACTTATTGTGGGGAAGCTTGTGGAAGGCTACCCGAAATGTTTTGACCCAAGTTAAACAATTTAAAGGCAATGCTACCAAATACTAATTGAGTGTATGTAAACTTCTGACCCATTGGGAATGTGATGAAATAAATAAAAGCTGAAATAAATCATTCTCTCTACTATTATTCTGACATTTCACATTCTTAAAATAAAGTGGTGATCCTAACTGACCTAAGACAGGGAATTTATACTAGGATTAAATGTTAGTAATGGTGAAAAACTGAGTTTAAATGTATTTGCTAATGTGTATGTTAACTTCCGACTTCAACTGTATATGGATCATTTATAAAGCCAGGCACATTTAACAGTTAAGCTATTGATTATTGACCTAATTAAGTCGGGGTTTCCTCTCCTCACTTTTCTTAGACAATAAGGCAAGGGCTGTTTTCTCATCTCTTCATTCTGCTGCTGCCTCCGCCACATTGTTCTCAACAACAATACGCAGATTAAATGTGCTATTATGCACATAGCAACATGGTCTAGGAAAAGGCACCAATTCAACAGAGCACTGATGTGTTCAGAACTGCAGACAGTGACCACTATCCCAACGCGGGAGAAAGTGCATTTGTTATAAAATGATATTATTTTTATTCTTGCACCATTGGTCTTATGTAATATAACCATATGCAATTTCAGTAACACGTCTTAGAGTGATGGACTGTGCCATCCCCACGGCCTCCACAATGGATTAGTCCACTCAGACTGGCGCGAATCAGACAGGTGTTTTGTACACCATGATATTTGTACATAAATTTTTTTGCTACTGCTCCGCTAAAGAAATAAATGGGGTCAACCCTACTAGCTATATAATCTTCCAGAACGATGAGTAGGTGTGTCCAAACTTTTGACTGTTACTGTACATACAGTATATCTATATTGCATAGTTATAACCCTTAACTAATACTGTTTACATGTGTGCATATCTTTGTCTTATAGAACCACAACAATAAGATTCCAAGTTATTCGGATTACCACAATCATATAAACATTCTCAAATACAAACAGCTGTGTCTGCATGTTAATACTAAATTGTAATTATTTTGCACTATAGCCTATTTTATTGCCTTACCTCCATAACTTGCTAAATTGCACACACTGTATATATATGTATTTCTGTTCTCTGTTTTTTGATTTTTGACTTTGTTTTGTTTTACCCCATATGTAACTCTGTGTTGTTTGTTTTTTTTATCGCACTGCTTTGCTTTATCTTGGCCAGGTCGCAGTTGTAAATGAGAACTTGTTCTCAACTGGTTTACCTGGTTAAATAAAGGTGAAAAAAAAAAAAAAAAAAAAAAAAAAAATGTGTGCGTGTGGTGGTGACCAAGTGTTTAGTATGGGCCTCAACATCATGTTCTAAACCGGACAGCACTATAGTGCGCAGAACCAAACCAATCAGTTATAAGTATATAGCGGGTGAGGGCATTCACAGCCAACCGCTCAGACGGGTGAGGGCATACTAGCCAGCTGTTTTACGTGGTCTTTCTAGCTGGATTTAGTGACTAACAGTATTTTACATGGTCTGTCATTTCTTTAGCGACCAATAGTTTTTACAGTCATTGTGATAACTATAAAACTTTTATACTAACATCACCAATCTGAGGTAAAATGGATGTGTAATTCCACTACATTTTATGGGGTGAAAATGCAGGCTTGTAGTAACACAAACTGTCCACAGTCCACATTCGGGAAATTAGCGGAATATACAATAATTTACTATGCCAAAATAATTCAACATGTCAACTTAAGATGATAGTATACAGTATGTTGCCCACTCACAAACTATTGCAACAATGACATCTATTTCTCACTCATTTAACCATTTGGAGAGTAAAATAATGCTCTCAAACACAATTTAACTGGTCGCTGTAGACTAGAGCCTCCATAGTCTGTGCAGCAGCCTGAACGTTTGACGTCCCTACCCCATCTTATATGTCCAACCACCCCTCAACTTCAGACTCTATTGAAGCACCCATCTTACTTCTATGAGCCCACTCTACCTACATCCCTTTTCCCTATGCCGCTTCCTTCATTCATTCCTGATTCAAAACCATCTAGACTGTTACACGTCTAAAAGTCTAAAAGTTTCATGGTGTTACTTTTATCTCATCTGTGTACCGCTGTCCTACTTTTGCCCCCAACTCTTTTCTATACCTCCTCCCATACACTCTTGTGCAAATCATTTCTGCTTTCTTTGACAATGGTGTCATAGTGGAAATGATTTGATAGTTGCCCAAGACTGAGCCTTGTTCTGCCTGTAAAAGGCCCTGGTCGAAACAATGCCAAAATCACTTTTGATAGTCTCCGGGTCCATGTTGTAACAAATCGTTTTTTGCATTTGACCATTTTTTTGCATTTGACCATTTACAATAAATGTAGCAATATATATGAAAGCATTCCTCTGCCTGTTTGATCCATTCTGAAGGGAAAGCAGTGACTACGTTTTGTGTGTGTGAGAGAATATGTATGCCTTCTAATGCTAGCAGAAAATCGTTACTTCCGAATGCAAGTTAAACGCCATTTCCGTCTATACTGATTCCAGACAAATGTATACTTATAAGTATTTTCAAATGTATTTCCAATATACTGCAATGCTATGTAGCTGAAGAGGGGTGACACTGTCTAGGATAGGAGTGTCGATCCGTTTCTGGAGGTCTGTGTTCACTGACATTTACTCTCACATCTGCATCAAATCAACCTCTACAAGAAATATTCTAGTTTTTATTTTATTACAAATATAGCAGTACACAATCCTCCAGAAATCTGTTGACAATGACACATTCCTGTGTATTGGATCCTCTGTATATAGAAAAACGGCAAAAAAAAGATAATTTGGTATTTTCCATTGCTACTAAACGTACAGTGGGGAAAAAAAGTATTTAGTCAGCCACCAATTGTGCAAGTTCTCCCACTTAAAAAGATGAGAGAGGCCTGTAATTTTTCATCATAGGTACACGTCAACTATGACAGACAAAATGAGGGGAAAAAATCCAGAAAATGACATTGTAGGATTTTTTAATGAATTTATTTGCAAATTATGGTGGTGGAAAATAAGTATTTGGTCAATAAACAAACGTTTCTCAATACTTTGTTTTATACCCTTTGTTGGCAATGACACAGGTCAAACGTTTTCTGTAAGTCTTCACAAGGTTTTCACACACTGTTGCTGGTATTTTGGCCCATTCTTCCATGCAGATCTCCTCTAGAGCAGTGACGTTTTTGGGGGCTGTCACTGGGCAACACGGACTTTCAACTCCCTCCAAAGATTTTCTATGGGGTTGATATCTGGAGACTGGCTAGGCCACTCCAGGACCTTGAAATGCTTCTTACGAAGCCACTCCTTCGTTGCCCGGGCGGTGTGTTTTGGATCATTGTCATTGTCATGCTGAAAGACCCAGCAACGTTTCATCTTCAATGCCCTTGCTGATGGAAGGAGGTTTTCACTAAAAATCTCACAATACCTGGCCCCATGAAATTCTTTCCTTTACACGGATCAGTCGTCCTGGTCCCTTTTGCAGAAAAAACAGCCCCAAAGCATGATGTTTCCACCCCCATGCTTCACAGTAGGTATGGTGTTCTTTGGAAGCAACTCAGCATTCTTTGTCCTCCAAACACGACGAGTTGAGTTTTTTACCAAAAAGTTATATTTTGGTTTCATCTGACCATATGACATTCTCCGAATCCTCTTCTGGATCATCCAAATGCACTCTAGCAAACTTCAGAGGGGCCTGGACATGTACTGGCTTAAGCAGGGGGACACGTCTGGCACTGCAGGATTTGAGTCCCTGGCGGCGTAGTGTGTTACTGATGGTAGGCTTTGTTACTTTGGTCCCAGCTCTCTTTAGGTCATTCACTAGGTCCCCCCGTGTGGTTCTGGGATTTTTGTTCACCGTTCTTGTGATCATTTTGACCCCACGGGGTGAGATCTTGCGTGGAGCCCCAGATCGAGGGAGATTATCAGTGGTCTTGTATGTCTTCCATTTCCTAATAATTGCTCCCACAGTTGATTTCTTCAAACCAAGCTGCTTACCTATTGCAGATTCAGTCTTCCAAAGCCTGGTGCAGGTCTACAATTTTGTTTCTGGTGTCCTTTGACAGCTCTTTGGTCTTGACCATAGTGGAGTTTTGGAGTGTGACTGTTTGAGGTTGTGGACAGGTGTCTTTTATACTGATAACAAGTTCAAAAAGGTGCCATTAATACAGGTAACGAGTGGAGGACAGAGGAGCCTCTTAAAGAAGAAGTTACAGGTCTGTGAGAGCCAGAAATCTTGCTTGTTTGTAGGTGACCAAATACTTATCTTCCACCATAATTTAAAAATAAATTCATAAAAAATCCTACAATGTGATTTTCTGGAGAAAAAAAATTCTCAATTTGTCTGTCATAGTTGACGTGTACCTATGATGAAAATTACAGGCCTCTCTCATCTTTTTGGTGGGAGAACTTGCACTGTATGCTGGTATGCTGTATGCTGGTTAAAAGTATAATTAAAGAAATGCACAATTTTTTTTTTGCCACGCATATATAGTCCATGTATTTAGCTTTTTAATTGAACCATGTGTAGTACATCTAATAGAGACAATGAGAAATTCATGGTTCAACAAGACAACATAGCCATCAAAAGGGTAGAAATTTAGCATTGCACTTATGTCACAGTACTTTACAGCTTTGATTGGATACATAGAATATATGACAAAGGGTGATGTAATTATCTGAATTACTGTAGATTTGAATAGTTTAATCAGGAGTGAAGTATGGTTATAAGTCCCAATGTGAAAATCTCAATTGAGGATTTTCTTTATGAAGGAGGTGTTATTCATATACCATTCTCACACTAATAATCAATATATTATACTGAACAAAAATATAAATGCAACATTTAAAGTGTTGGTCCCATGTTTCATGAGCTGAAATAAAAGATCCCAGAAATGTTCAGTTCGCACAAAAAGCTTATTTCTCTCAGAATTGGTGCACCAATTTGATAATTTAATGTTCATTTCTCTACCATAAGCCGCCTCCAATGTCGTTTTAGAGAATTTGGCCGTAAGTGCAACTGGCCTCACAACCGCAGACCACGTGCAACCACGCCAGCCCCTCCACATCCGGCTTCTTCACCTGCGGGATCGTCTGAGATCAGACACCTGGATAGCTGATGAAACTGTGGGATTGCACAAACTGAAGAATATCTGCACACACTGTAAGAAAAAGTCGCAGGGAAGCCCATCTGCGTGCTCGTTGTACTCACCTTCGATGGCCCCTGGCACGCTGAATAAGTGTGCTCTTCACGGATGAATCTTGCGTTGCGTTGCCGAGTGGTTTGCTGATGTCAATGTTGTGAACAGAGTGCCCCATGGTGGCAGTGGGATTACGGTATGGGCAGGCATAAGCTACGGACAACAAACACAATTGTATTTTATCGATGGCAATTTGAATGCACAGAGATACCGTGACGAGATCCTGAGGCCCATTGTTGTGCCATTCAACAGCTGCCATCACCTCATATTTCAGCATGATAATGCACAGTCCCATGTCGCAAGGATCTGTACACAATTCCTGGGAGCTGAAAATGTAACAATTCTTCCATGGCCTGCATATTCACAAGACATCTCACCCATTGAGCATGTTTTGGAATGCTCTGGATCGACGTGCATGACAGCGTGTTCCAGTTCCTGCCAGTATCCAGCAACTTCGCAAAACCATCGAAGAGGAGTGGGTCAACATTCTACAGGCCTCAATCAACAGCTTGATCAACTCTATGCTAAGGAGATGTGTCCCGCTGCATGAGGCAAATGGTGGTCACACCAGATACTGACTGGTTTTCTGATCCACGCACCTATCTTTATTTAAAAAGGTATCTGTGACCAACAGATGCACATCTGCATTCCCAGTCATGTTAAATCCATAGATTAGGGCCTAAAGAATATATTTTAATTGACTGATTTCCTTATATGAACTGTAACACAGTAAATCTTTGAAATTGTTGCGTTTATATTTTTGTTCAGTGTAGATACATACTATTTATACACATATTGCCAGATTATTGCTATCAACTGCCCGTTTGTATCTTTTGGAACAATGGTAGTCAAGTTTATAAAAATGATGTAGAATATATGGGCTACCACAGGTGTCACAGGCATCCACAGGTCTTGACCACCATGTTCTTTAGGATCACATTGTTGTTGTCATCGTAGAAGAGTCCGGAGATGGGACTGAGCTTGGTGGGTGCATAGCACGCTTTGGGAACCTCGTCCGGCTTCAGAAGGTGAACCTGCCATGAAAAAAGGTCAATCAGACTTATTTATACATGCACTTTTATATAATCAATGATACTATCCTGTTTATAAAAGAGATATGGATTATTATTATGCAGATACTTCAGTGCTCTCCTACCTCAGTGGGCTGTGGCTTTGCCCCCCTTGTCTGAATTTGGTCAATATATTTTAAACCGGGTTGTCTGTGCTCCACAATACTTTATTATCCACTGAGTCAAAGCCTAGACTTTCAGAAGTTCAACAACAACTTCCATGAAACATGCTAAAACATTTCAATGGGCCATTGACCTAGCTAGTGACTTAAAATAACATTTGGTATTTTTGTTTTATATTATACCAACAACATAGGAAATCCTCTGGTGACAAAATAGGGTCAATAGAATTAGAATGATGAGTAGGAATGGAATTTTTTATAGAATTCTAATGGTAAGCATAGAGTTCCAAACTCATTTCTATGGCAACACAGCTGTCAATTTTGTAAACAACAACAATTTTTCAAAAATATGTGTTGCCAAGAGACATCTAACCGATAGAACATCTCGGCGTTCTATTGAACGTTTTCTGTTAGAAAACAACAACAACTTCAGTTTGCTGTTCAACAACAACAAACATGACAGATTTTTTGAGACCTGAGACTGAAAGATCGACTGGAAAATGCCTGGGTGCTTTTCAAAATTGGTGGGGAGAGTGCGTGGACGTCGGCGGTCTACTGCGTCGACAGGTTGTTCAAATTCATTTTTGTGGGGTTGTTTTTGTTGTTTTTTTTTCCGTTTTGCAGGGTTCGCAATCGTCGGGAGGTGGACAGCGACATCGACTTCGAAGAGGGTATGTTGAGTTTAAACTTCTTATTTTCCCACATTTAACAATATAAATGTAATTTGTGAATGTTGTGTATTTCTGTAATCCATACTTGCAAGCTAACGTTGACTTTAGTGACTTTTGCTAAGAGATGCACTTTTGAACTAGTAGTACTAGCTAGCTCGCTACGTTTTTTTACATCCTAACATTTGTTTGTTTGTATTCCAATGTTCCTAATTTTAGAATCAACTGTCCTGGATGAGGGTCCAGTTGGTTGTGCCATTGGATGATGTGCCGGATGTACCACTGCTGCCAGCCATCCTTGAGGAGGTGCCAGATGTGCCGACTATCCTTGAGGTACAATTTTCAGAAAGTTTAATGTTTGAAAAGTATCCCAGATATTCAATTTGTGTCACTTTGACATTCTAAAAATCTTTGTTGTCTGCTTTCTGCTTTAGGAGGCCACTGGTAATTGGCAGTTGATACCGATTAGGTTTAGCTCCCTGTACTGTGGGCCTGTTGTGATCAGGGTAAGAGACCCACACACACAGTCACATCACTGTTGCAATGTTTGCTGTTTCTAAACCTGAATGTATTGTAAATGTCAACCCCCCTCTTGTGCAGAACAATGCCGGTCCGGTGGCTAAAGCTTGGAGAACTTTCCAGTTCATCAGCCCCATTATCACCTACATGCGTGGGGGATCCCAGGTATGTGTCTTTGTCACTACCTAATCCTAATCTACATCGTCAGTGTCATGTGATCTTGATGGAAATATGTTACAGCGATGGCTGATGTTGTTTTGTTGATGTTGACTTGTTGTTTCACTCCACAGCAGGTGGTGGTGAGGATGCACCATGCGAGTAGGGTTCGAGGCCTGGAGACTCAACTGGTGTGGGCCATCTCCAAGGAGACACACAGACTTAGTCCAGAGGGCATCCCCTACTGTGCCACCAAGGTGCAGTCCATCTCTTGGATCCAGGTAAGATGTAAATACTACTGAATTAGTATTAGATTTTCTTCACTTATTCCGTTTGGCCTTAACATGTCGTTTCTCTCTCTGTCAGTATGTGGCTGGCAGGGTGACCCAGTATGCGTCTCACCTCCGCATGAGACGTCTGTGGCCGTGACGCATGGCTGCTACCAGGTAAATAAACAATTTCCTATGTATATAGAATAAAAATTACAGGGCATTTTCCATTAGATATGGTCTGTTTTCTATTAACGTGTGTTGTGTGTGTGTGTTTTGAGCAGCAAACTGATGTCTCGGTGGTGTACGCCACTCTCCACATGGGGCTGGATGGGCTGCTCTCCTCCTCGGCGTGGTCGGAGGCTGCCTCCGTCTCTACGCCCACCACTCAGCAGTTCACTGAGCCAGAGCCTGAGGGCCACAACTGCTATGAGGTCAGATGTTACACACACACATACTATTGACTAGTAGCATTAAGATCCTTCGATTGACCCATTGTTTGTCATGTCATTACATTGGTCACTGATGTTGAATAATTGTTCTGTTATTGTAGGGCTGGGAGGAGGACCTGCTGCCTGAGGAGAGGGAGGTTCCTCTGCTAAAGTGAGTCCCTCTAAATGTGTGTGTAGTCTGAGCTTGTCAGATGCTGAAGGATAGTGGTCACAATGCTGTTATCCCCCATTGACATGCTCCATTCCCTCTCTTCCACAGCCTCTACCTTACCACCAAGAGAGTGGAGGACATCGGCCTGAGGCTCGTCTCCCTGCGCCAGGCCTTTACTGTGAGTGGACCCACTTTTCTTTGACTCTCTGTGTCTTCCTGTTCTGTCTGTCTCCTAGAGTAAGATGGGTGTCCTCACCCTAACTCTTCCCTCTTCTCTAGACCCTGCTCGGTTCCACCCTGAGTAGGAACCATCTGTTTGTGGCGGGGAAAGGTCCTACTGGGCGCACTTGGTTCAGGTCCACCAGATGGTAGCTCACTAACTCATTGTCCTTCAAGGGAAAGAGAGCGTCCTCGGTGGGAAATGTGTTCTGTGCACTAACATCACTGCTCTTTGCTTTGTGATAGGACGAGGCCGAATTCATCCGTGCCTATAACGACTTTGTGGACTACCTGAGTGACCCCTCCAAGTCTTTTGACATTGAGAGGGAGCTGGCTGAGGCAAAGGTGAGTTAATTAACTCTTTCAAGTCTCACTTTGAGTTCTTCCACATGCATGTCTTTTATACGCATGACTGTAAGTCGCTTTGGATAAAAGCGTCTGCTAAATGGCATATTATTATTATTATTATACGGCACAGTAGCTGATCTATTTGAAATCATTCCTATTTTCTCCAAACGTGTTTTCTTGTACTAGATCCATCATGTTAACCTGATAGATGTCCTTTTTGAGCTGGTGCTGTTTGGGATGATGACAGCTCAGAAATCCATGATGGTGGTAAGTAGCATCTTGCTGGTAAATGTTTAGATGTCTGTCTATTAGCAATTTCACTTAAATTTCTCTTCTCTCCTCCTCTGTTTACTTTAGCAACCTGGTGGGTTCATGGAGCGTCTCTACGCTCTCCTGTACTCCTTCCTGCCCACTGTTGCCAGCATTGAGCCAAAGGCTGAGAGATACCTGTTGCTGCTCAATGTAAGAGTCAAGAGTTTACTTCCTGTTTTCTTCCTTATTACTAGTTTACTTCCTCTTTACTCGTTCCTGGGTAACAGGGTTTCAATGCCGTTTTAGGGGGAGTAACTCTCATTGTCTCTCTCCTCTTGATAAGCTGGTAGCTCTGAGCCATTTTCTATGTGTTGTGTGGTGTTCCCTTCAGGGCGGGCTGATGGCTCTGCTAGATGACATGTTTGGGCAGCAGCTGGCCTGGTATTTTTAACCGAGAGTCTCTGGTCACTGAGCTCTCCAGCCTCCTGGAGTACCACCTCGAGTACCTCATGGCCAGCATGTAGTCCTACTGCAGAGACCTGAAGGGCACACTTCTCCTCTCTCTCTCTCTCTCTCTCTCTCTCTCTCTCTCTCTCTCTCTCTCTCTCTCTCTCTCTCTCTCTCTCTCTCTCTCTCTCTCTCTCTCTCTCTCTCTCTCTGGAATTGAGGACTTGAAGTGCTTCGTTGAACCCTGATTAGTTAACACCTATTAAATTCATGTATTCTCTTGTTTTCTCTCCCCACAGGATTCTTGTCACACTTTGCCACCTAACAGTGCTCTAGACACTAGTGCACTACATTACTTTGCTCTGAATTTTACATTTTTAAATAAAATAAATAGTAGTTCAAAAGCATTTGTCTCTGTCTTTTCATTTATTTGATTATTTCATCACTATTTCCTATTCCTGGAGTTGTTATTCTATTATGTAATTATATTATTACATGAACAATTATGCTTTATTCTTTGCATATGAAAATAAAAACCAACTTTAAGTTGATTTACATGTACTACAGGCCCACGCTTTATGGCATTGTACTGTGATGTGTGATACTGTACTATTTAAAAACATGGAGGCCTACATACACTGAGTGTACAAAACATTAAGAACACCTTGCTAATATTGAGTTGCACCCCCTGTTGCTCAGAACAGCCTCAATTTGTCGGGGCATGGACTCTACAAGGTGTCGAAAGCGTTCCAAAGGGATTCTGGCCCATGTTGACTCCAATGCTTCCCACAGTTGTGTCAAGATGGCTGAATGCCCTTTGGGTGGTGGACCATTCTTGATACACCTACTACCATACCCCGTTTAAAGGATCATAGCTTTCACCTGAATTTACCTGGTCAGTCTATGTCATGGAAAGAGCAGGTGTTCCTAATGTTTTGTACACTCAGTGTATGTTAGTTGTGTAGTAACCTGGTACAGTATAAAGTCCACCACTATAGGGCACAATTGCTTCAGTCTTGAAAGTTACTTCTCACTATCCGTACTCTATTTTAAGACTGCCATTGTAGACTCAGGTAAATTGGTTATTTTAGTTTTTTGTTTTGCCATAAATGTCTGAGCCATTTACCGTCATTCCCATTGAAACCAATGTTAGAGTTCATGTATAGCCCCTGGTTCACCCCAGACTTGACTGCCCTTGACCAGCACAAAAACATCCTGTGGCGTACTGCATTAGCATCGAACAACTTTTCAGGGAAGTCAGGAACCAATATACACAATCAGTTAGGAAAGCAAAGGCTAGCTTTTTCAAACAGAAATGTGCATCCTGTAGCACTAACTCCAAAACGTTTTGGGACACTGTAAAGTCCATGGAGAATAAGAGCACCTCCTCCCAGCTACCCACTGCACTGAGGCTAGGAAACACTGTCACCGCCGATAAATCTACGATAATCGAGAATATCAATAAGCATTTTGCTACGGCTGGCCATGCTTTCCACTTGGCTACCCCTACCCCGGCCACCAGCTCTGCACCCTCCGCTGCAACTTGCCCATGCCCCCCCCCCCCCCCCCCGCCCCCACATCTCCTTCACCAAAATACAGATAGCTGATGTCCTGAAAGAGCTGCTAAATCTGGACCCCGCCGAAATTGTCGCAACCCCTATTACTAGCCTGTTCAATCTGTCTTTCGTATCGTCTGAGATCCCCAGAGATTTGGAAAGCTGCCGCGGTCATCCCCCTCTTCGAGCTGGTCATGGGTGCACCTCAGCCAAGCTCAATGTCCTAAACTATATGATAACCGCGATCGATAAAAGACAGTAATGTGCAGCCTTCTTCATCGACCTGGCCAAGGCTTTTGACTCTGTCAATCACTGCATTCTTATTGGCAGACTAAATAGCCTTGGGTTTCTCAAATGACTGCCTCACCTGGTTCACCAACTATTTCTCAGATAGAGTTCAATGTGTCAAATCGGAGGGCCTGTTGTCTGGACCTCTAGCAGTCTCTAAGGTGGTGCCACAGGGTTCAAATCTCGGGCCGACTCTATTCTCTGTGTATATCAATGATGTCGCTCTTGCTGCTGGTGACTCTCAGATCTACCTCTACGCAGACGACACCATTTTGTATACATCTGGCCCTTCACTGGACACTGTGTTAACAAACCTCCAAACGAGCTTCAATGCCATACAACACTCCTTCCGTGGCCTCCAACTGCTCTTAAACGCTAGTAAAACTAAATGCATGCTCTTCAATCGAACGCTGCTTGCACCCGCCCGCCCGATTAGAATCACTACTCTCGGCGGGTCTGACTTAGAATATGTGGACAACTACAAATACCTAGGTGTCTGGTTAGACCGTAAACTCTCCTTCCAGACTCACATTAAGCATCTCCAATCCAAAGCTAAATCTAGAATCGGCTTCCTATTTCGCAACAAAGCCTCCTTCACTCATGCTGCTAAACATGCCCTCGTAAAACTGACTATCCTACCGATCCTTGACTTCGGCGATGTCATTTACAAAATAGCTTCCAACACTCTACTCAGCAAATTGGATGTAGTCTATCACAGTGCCATCTGTTTTGTCACCAAAGCCCCATATACTACCCACCATTGTGACCTGTACACTCTCGTTGGCTGGCCCTCACTACATATTCAGCTAGCTACCTGCTATTAGCCTTAGCTAGCGGTGTTTCACCCAGAACATTGGATTTTCTTTTGCGGGATTAATTTTAATCACTGGACATTGATCACCGGATGTTCGGCCAGTCTGCACAGCGCGTTATCGACCCAGAACATATCAGTTTTTCCGCTGGAACCATTGAATCACTGGACCTTTAACTCCGGATTCGTCGCTACCAGCTAGCTACAACAAAACGGACGCTGTGGTCTGGCTAATTATCCTGAGCTAAGCCCATCTCCCGGCTATCTACCTCTCTGTCAACCGGACGGGACCACCTAGTATTGACACGGAGCCCCGCCGATCCTACACGACTGGTCTGCCGACGAAATCGTCTGATGTGGTTACGACGTTAACCACGAAGATTCCATCCATCTGCTAGCCCCGGCCCGCTAGCACACGCTAGCCGTGGCCTCTTACTCACTAGTTTACCACCGGACCTTATGATAACTCAGCTATACAGCTGATATCTGCTGGACTGTTCTTTTTACGGTACTACATCCTGTTTTATGTTTAGCCTCAGCCCAAACATGGTTAGTTTATTGTTGTTTCGGTTATTTCTAATTGTACTATATCACTGCAGACCCCCCAGCCTAGCTAAACTTGCCTTAGATAGCTCCTTTGCACCTCCTCCAATACACGCGGGAGACCGACTCAATTTATGCCTCTAGAGATACCTCCAGCGATGCTATCTCTTTCATCGTTACCCAACGCTTAGGTTTACCTCCACTTTACTCATATCCTTCCATATCCTTGTCTGTACATAATGCCCTGAATCTTTTCTATAACACCCGGAAATCTGCCCCCTTTATTCTATGTACCCAACGCACTAGAAGACCAGTTCTTAAAGCCTTTAGCCGTATCCTTATTCTAGTCCTCCTCTGTTCCTCTGGTGATGTAGAGGCTAACCCAGGCCCTGCAGCCCTCAGTATCACTCCTACTCCCCAGGCGCTATCATTTGATGACTTCTGTAATCGCAAAAGTCTTGGTTTCTTGCACATAAATATCAGAAGTCTACTTCCTAAGTTTGAGTTATTCACTGCGTTAGCACACTCTGCCAACCCTGATGTTCTAGCAGTGTCTGAATCCTGGCTCAGGAAGGCCACCATAAATTCTGAAATTTCCATCCCCAACTATAACATTTTCCGTCTAGATAGAACTGCCAAAGGGGGTGGAGTTGCAATCTACTGTAGAGATAGCCTGCAGAGCTCTATCATACTATCCAGGTCTGTGCCCAAACAGTTTGAGCTTCTACTTCTAAAAATCCACCTTTCCAGAAATAAGTCTCTCACTGTTGCCGCTTGCTACAGACCCCCCTCAGCCCCCAGCTGTGCCCTGGACACCATATGTGAATTGATCGCCCCCCATTTATCCTCAGAGTTTGTACTGCTTGGTGACCTAAATTGGGATATGCTTAATACCCCAGCCATCCTACAATCCAAGCTAGATGCCCTCAACCTCACGCAAATTATCAACGAACCTACCAGGTACAACCCAAAATCCGTAAACATGGGTACCCTCATAGATATCATCCTGACTAACATACCCTCTAAATACACCTCAGCTGTCTTCAACCAGGATCTCAGCGATCACTGCCTTATTGCCTGCGTCCGTAACGGGTCCGCGGTCAAACGACCACCCCTCATCACTGTCAAACGCTCCCTAAAACACTTTAGCGAGGAGGCCTTCCTAATTGACCTGGCCCAGGTATCCTGGATGGATATAGATCTCATTCCGTCAGTAGAGGATGCCTGGTTGTTCCTTAAAAGTAATTTCCTCTCAATCTTAAATAAACATGCCCCATCAAACAAATACAGAACTAAGAACCGATATAGCCCCTGGTTCTCCTCAGACTTGACTGCCCTTGACCAGCACAAAAACATCCTGTGGCGTACAGCATTAGCATCAAATAGCCCCCGCGATATGCAACTTTTCAGGGAAGTTAGGAACCAATATACACAAGCAGTCAGGAAAGCAAAGGCTAACTTTTTCAAACAGAAATTTGCATCCTGTAGCACTAACTCCAAAAAGTTTTGGGACACTGTAAAGTCCATGGAGAATAAGAGCACTTCCTCCCAGCTGCCCACTGCACTGAGGCTAGGAAACACTATCACCACCGATAAATCTACAATAATCGAGAATTTCAACAAGCATTTTGCTACAGCTGGCCATGCTTTCCATCTGGCTACCACTAACCCGGCCACCAACTCTGCACCCTCTGCTGCAACTTGCCCATGCCCCCCCCGCTTCTCCTTCACACAAATTCAGACAGCTGATGTTTTGAAAGCGCTGCAAATCTCTGGACCCCTACAAATCAGCTGGGCTAGACAATCTGGACCCTTTCTTTCTAAAACTAGCCGCTGAAATTGTCGCTAAACCCTATTACTAGTCTGTTTAACCTCTCTTTCATAATGTCTGAGATCCCCAGAGATTGGAAAGCTGCCGCGGTCATCCCCCTCTTCAAAGGGGGTGACACTCTAGATCCAAACTGCTACAGACCTATATCCATCCTGCCCTGCCTTTCGAAAGTATTCGAAAGCCAAGTTAACAAACAGATCATCGACCATTTCGAATACCACCGTACCTTCTCCGCTATGCAATCCGGTTTCCGAGCTGGTCACGGGTGCACTTCAGCCACGCTCAAGGTCCTAAACGATATTATAACCGCGATTGATAATAGACAGTACTGTGCAGCCGTCTTCATCGACCTGGCCAAGGCTTTCGACTCTGTCAACCACCGCATTCTTATTGGCAGACTAAATAGCCTTGGTTTCTCAAATGACTGCCTCGCCTGGTTCACCAACTACTTCTCAGATAGAGTTCAGTGTGTCAAATCGGAGGGCCTGTTGTCTGGACCTATGGCAGTCTCTATGGGGGTGCCACAGGGTTCAATTCTTGGGCCGACACTTTTCTCCGTGTATATCAATGATGTCGCTCTTGCTGCTGGTGACTCTCTGATCCACCTCTACGCAGACGACACCATTTTGTATACATCTGGCCCTTCATTGGACACTGTGTTAACAAACCTCCAAACGAGCTTCAATGCCATACAACAATCCTTCAGTAGCCTCCAACTGCTCTTAAACACTAGTAAAACTAAATGCATGCTTTTCAATCGAACGCTGCTGGCACCCGCCCACCCGACTAGAATCACCACTCTCGACGGGTCTGACCTAGAGTATGTGGACAACTACAAATACCTAGGTGTCTGGTTAGACTGTAAACTCAACTTCCAGACTCACATAAAGAATCTCCAATCCCAAAGTTAAATCTAGAATCGGCTTCCTATTTTCGCAATAAAGCCTCCTTCACTCATGCTGCCAAACATGCCCTCGTAAAACTGACTATCCTACCGATCCTTGACTTCGGCGATGTAATTTACAAAATAGCCTCCAACACTCTACTCAGCAAATTGGATGTAGTCTATCACAGTGCCATCCGTTTTGTCTCCAAAGCCCCATACACTACCCACCACTGTGACCTGTACGCTCTTGTTGGCTGGTCCTCACTACATGTTCGTCGTCAAACCCACTGGCTCCAGGCCATCTATAAATCACTGCTAGGCAAATCCCCGCCTTATCTTAGCTCATTGGTCACCATAGCAGCACCCACCCGTAGTCTACGCTCCAGCAGGTATATCTCACTGGTCATTCCCAAAGCCAACACCTCCTTTGGCCGCCATTCCTTCCAGTTCTCTGCTGCAATGACTGGAACGAATTGCAAAAATCTCTGAAGCTGGAGACTCTTATCTCCCTTAATAACTTTAAGCATCAGTTGTCAGAGCACCTTACCGATCACTGCACCTGTACACAGCCCATCCGAAATTAGCCCACCCAACTACCTCATCCCTATATTATTTATTTTGCTCTTTTGCACCCCAGTATCTCTATTTGCACATAATCTCTTGCACATCTAGCATTCCAGTGTTAATACTATTGTAATTATTCTGCACTATAGCCTATTTATTGACTTACCTCCATAACTTGCTACATTTGCACACACTGTATATATATTTTCTGTTGTATTTTCTGACTTTATGTTTTTTTTACCCCATATGTAACTCTGTTGTTTTTATTATTGCACTACTTTGCTTTATCTTGGCCAGGTCGCAGTTTGTAAATGAGAACTTGTTCTCAACTGGCTTACCTGGTTAAATAAAGGTGAAATAAAATAAATAAAATAAATATTCGTCGCCAAACCCACTGGCTCCAGGTCATCTATAAATCACTTCTAGGCAAATCCCCGCCTTATCTTAGATCATTGGTCACCATAGCAACACCCACCCGTAGTATGCGTTCCAGCAGGTATATCTCACTGGTCATCCCCAAAGCCAACACCTCCTTTGGCCGCCATTCCTTCCAGTTCTCTGCTGCATATAGCTGGAACGGACTGCAAACATCTCTGAAGCTGGAGACACTTATCTCCCTCACTAACTTTAAGCATCAGTTGTCAGAGCAGCTTACCGATCACTGTGCACCTGTACACAGCCCATCTGTAATTAGCCCACCCAACTACCTCATCCCCATATTGTGATTTACATTGTTATTTATTTTGCTAATTGTGTGTTACAGCAAATAAGGTGATACAATGTTAGATCATGATATTATCTATTCAGTAGATTGAGTAGTTAAGGGAGACAGAAGCTCACCTTCCAGCCTAGGTCACTAAAGCTCACATATAATTCATGTCTCTTACAAGCCTGACGCCCACTGTTGACGTGGCTGTAATCTGAAAGGGATCAAAAAGATGTTATGAGACAGGACAAACTGTCAAGCATGCTTTGGATGCATTGGATTTAAAATAAAGACACAATTAAATGTAAACACAAGTTAAGTAATTTTGTAATTTGGATGAACTATCCCTTTAAACTCTGCAAAAACAAGCTTAACAACAACACCAAAAAACCAGTGTTGTCCCCTGACCTTGTATGACCTCACCATGTATACTGGGCAGGGGACGGTCATATTTGGGCTTCTTCTTGCGGGGGTTGGGATTCAGGGCGCGACAGGGGGCCTGGCTGGCCCTGAAGAAGGTCACCATGAAGGGCTGTTTGGAGCAGGGGCCCCTTCGACCCACCAAGCCTACCTACCCAGCTGACAAGGACTGGGTCTGATAGAGAGAAAAACAATGTGTGTGTGTGTTTGTGTGTGTGTGTGCGTGTGCGTGTGCGTGTGTGTGAGAGAGAGAGAGAGTGATACAAATCTTGAGGTACACCAAAACAGCATATCTCCATTTCTATGTATTTACTAAACAATGACATTACATTGCTATTGCACAGGTATTGGTGTAGTATTCTGAGTTTAACTTGCCTCTTTATTCAATCGTATAATAATCAGAAATCCACTTTGTGGGAAATACCCTCCCCATCTGCAAAGCATTTCCTGACCCTGACCATAGTATTAACTCTTTTGAGGCTCACCCTCCTCTGTGTCCACATAGAGACTGCAGGGGTGCAGGACGTGACAAATAAACTCGAAACTGGAATGTTTACTGGTTGCTCATGAGGTCAAGGGGGAAGTCAATGTGTGGAATAAATGTAACTAGTTGTGGAAAATATTCTAGATCAAGAAAAATAAGGTAAGGAGCAAGCGCTGCATGCATATTATGTGTGCCAAACAGGTGCTGCGTAGATTACAATATAATTTTCGGACCTTTTGGAACAACGTAAACAACAATAACTACATTATAAGCGTACCAGAGAGTTTGTTATAATGTTTTTTTTGCTAAGCCTTTATTACAGCAAAGACTTAAAAAAACAGTCACATTCATTGTGGAATGCAATTCCGAAATGTAACGGCTTATTGTTTAAGCTAATTATTCTAAGCTCGCTTTATTTTTATTTTAAAACTAACATGCTTGATTGCATTTCAAATCATGAATGACTCATATGCTGTGTGATGACATGAACGAATGAAAGATTGATTGATACAGTAGCCTATATAAGCATTGAAATATAGGCCTAAATAAGTTACAGTATTAAGACTAAACAGGATATGCTCTTAGGCCTACAGCTCGGGCTGCTATACTAAGCCTACTAATGATAATGGCAATACTTATTATAATGATGATCATAATAATATTAGTAATAATAACAATAAGAAGGATATCAAGAAAAAGCAGGGTTATTATTATTATCATTATTATTAATTCTGACACTTTGGAACAATGTAAACAACACTAAATTAATTATAAAGATAACAGAGAGGCTGTTTCTAACGAAAAAAAAGTGTAAAGCCTTTATTATAGCAAAGCAAAGATTAAAAACAGCCGAATCGTTTACTTGACATGTTGTTGTGTGAGCCTTGGTGCTCACCGAACCATTAGGCTATTAAACAAACACTCAAACAGGCAACAGAAGCAGGATCTGACTTATTTCTGTAGATATACAGTTGAAGTCAGAAGTTTAACATCACTTAGGTTGGAGTCATTAAAACTCGTTTTTCAACCACTCCACACATTTCTTGTTAACAAACTATAGTTTTGGCAAGTTGGTTAGGACATCTACTTTGTGCATGACACAAGTAATCTTTCCAACAATTGTTTACAGACAGATTTTTTCACTTACCTTTAAAAAGCTTTTGGGAAAAATTCCCAGAAAATGATCCTGGGTTTAGAAGCCCTTTTGATAGGCTAATTGACATAATTTGGAGGGCAAAAGGAGGTGACCTGGGATGTATTTTAAAAACCTATTCAAAATCAGTGCCCCCTTGCTTGCATAAAGTGAAAAACAAAAAAAACAGCCCAAAACCCAGAAAAGTTTTTAGAAAACCCCCTTCCCCCGGGGGGGGGGTTGGGGAAAAAACCAAATTTTCCCGGAAGCAATTTTCCCAAAAGCCCGAAAAGTACCCCCTTTATTGTACAAAAATTAATTTTCATTTTTGGGCATTTAGGCCCGCGCCTTTATCCAGAGCGGGTTACAGGAAACCCAATTTGGGTTAATTTCCCTTTCCCAAAGGGGGGGAAATTTTCGTCATTTAGCAGGGCGCTCTTTTCAAGGGGCGACTCAAAAAATTGGTGCATTCCCCCCTTATAGCCCGTGGGGTAAAACCCCTCAAAACACAAAACAATAAAAAAGTATAAACACCAGGGACCCCGCAGTCATAAAACCGTACTGAAGGAGGGTCCCCGGTTTTTCCCTAGAGAGGGAAATACTTTGGTGGGGAAAAAGGGGAAATCAATTCCCCCGGGAAAAAAGCAAAGTCCTTTTGGGAAAATGGGTGGAGGAAAAAAATTTTCAAAGGGTCCCTCCCCCATAAACGACCATATCGGGCAAACATGGAAAAGGCCCCTTTAGCCCAAAAAAAGCCCCCGCTTTCCCAAAAACCCCCATAAAAAGCCAGGATGGGGTTGCAATGACGGGACCAAAGAAAATGGGGGAACCCCTTTTGGAAAATTGGTCCCCCTTTTGGGTTTTTGAACCAAAAAAATAAAAACGGGGGGGCCCATTTTAAGAAAAATCCTTTAGTTTGGGGAAAGGGGGGTTTTTTTAAGGAAGAAAAACCACCCAACCCTGGGAAGCCGGGGGGGGGGCAGCATTTTGCTGTGGGGGGGCCTTTTCGCAGGAGGGGGGTGGGCCTTCACAAAATAGAGGGCATTGAGGGGAAAATTAGGGGGATATATTTAAAAACAACATCTCAAGACATCAGTAGGAAGTTAAAAACTTTGGGCGCAAAGGGGCTTCCAAAGGGGCCCCAAGACCCCCAAACATACTTCCAAAATTGGCAAAAAAAGGGTTAAGCAAAAAAGTCAAGGAATGGAGTGGCCACCCAAAGCCCTGACCCCCAATCCTATAGAAAATTTTTTGGGAGAACTGAAAAAGGTGTGTGAGCAAGGAGGCCTAAAAAACCTGACCAGAAAACCACTCTTTTTCAGGAGAAGGGCCAAAATTTTACCCAAAATTATTGGGGAAGTTTTTGGGAAGGCTAAACCCAAATGTTTTACCCAAGTTAAACAATTTAAAGGCCCAAAGTCCCAAAAACAAGAGTGTATGTAAACTTCTGGGCCCCTTGGGGAAAGGTGAAATAAAAAAAGCGAAATTTAAAACATTCCTTTTACAAAATTTTTTGAATTTACATTC
>CM072221.1:43845764-43944147 GCA_036851935.1 Coregonus suidteri
GCTTGGAAAATTCCAGAAAATGATGTCTTGGCTTTAGAAGCTTCTGATAGGCTAATTGACATAATTTGAGTCAATTGGAGGTGTACCTGTGGATGTATTTCAAAGCCTACATTCAAACTCAGTGCCTCTTTGCTTGACATCATGTGAAAATCAAAATAAATCAGCCAAGACCTCAGAAAATGTTCTTTAGACCTACACAAGTCTGGTTCATTCTTGGAAGCAATTTCCAAACGCCTGAAGGTACCACGTTCATCTGTACAAACAATAGTACACAAGTATAAACACCATGGGACCACTCACGCAGCCATCATACCGTACATGAAGGAGAAACGCGTTCTGTCTCCTAGAGATGAACGTACTTTGGTGCGAAAAAAGTGCAAATCAATCCCAGAACAACAGTAAAGGACCTTGTGAAGATGCTGGAGGAAACAGGTACAAAGGTATATATATCCACAGTAAAACGAGTCCTATATCGACATAACCTGAAAGGCCGCTCAGCAAGGAAGAAGCCACTGCTCCAAAACCGCCATAAAAAATGCCAGGCTACGGTTTGCAACTGCACATGGGGACAAAGACTGTACTTTTTGGAGAAATGTCCTCTGGTCTGATGAAACAAAAATAGAACTGTTTTGCCATAATGACCATCGTTATGTTTGGAGGAAAAGGGGGGGTCTTGCAAGCCGAAGAACACCATCAATCCCAACCGTGAAGCACGGGGGTGGCAGCATCATGCTGTGGGGGTACTTTGCTGCAGGAGGGACTGGTGCACTTCACAAAATAGATGGCATCATGAGGAAGGAAAATTATGTGGATATATTGAAGCAACATCTCAAGACATCAGTCAGGAAGTTAAAGCTGGTGGCAAATGGGTCTTCCAAATGGACAATGACCCCAAGCATACTTCCAAAGTTGTGGCAAAATGGCTTAAGAACAACAAAGTCAAGGTAATGGAGTGACCATCACAAAGCCCTGACCTCAATCCTATAGAACATTTGTGGGCAGAACTGAAAATAGCGTGTGTGAGCAAGGAGGCCTACAAACCTGACTCAGTTACACCAGCTCTGTCAGGAGGAATGGGCCAAAATTCACCCAACTTATTGTGGGAAGCTTGTGGAAGGCTACCCGAATGTTTGACCCAAGTTAAACAAATTAAAGGCAATGCTACCAAATACTAATTGAGTGTATGTAAACTTCTGACCCATTGGGAATGTGATGAAAATAAATAAAAGCTGAAATAAATCATTCTCTCTACTATTATTCTGACATTTCACATTCTTAAAATAAAGTGGTGATCCTAACTGACCTAAGACAGGGAATTTATACTAGGATTAAATGTTAGTAATGGTGAAAAACTGAGTTTAAATGTATTTGCTAATGTGTATGTTAACTTCCGACTTCAACTGTATATGGATCATTTATAAAGCCAGGCACATTTAACAGTTAAGCTATTGATTATTGACCTAATTAAGTCGGGTTTCCTCTCCTCACTTTTCTTAGACAATAAGGCAAGGGCTGTTTTCTCATCTCTTCATTCTGCTGCTGCCTCCGCCACATTGTTCTCAACAAACAATACGCGGATTAAATGTGCTATTATGCACATAGCAACATGGTCTAGGAAAAGGCACCAATTCAACAGAGCACTGATGTGTTTCAGAACTGCAGACAGTGACCACTATCCAACGCGGGAGAAAGTGCATTTGTTTATAAAATAATATTATTTTTATTCTTGCACCATTGTTCTTATGTAATATAACCATATGCAATTTCAGTAACACGTCTTAGAGTGATGGACTGTGCCATCCCCACGGCCTCCACAATGGATTAGTCCACTGAGACTGGTGCGAATCAGACAGGTGTTTTGTACACCATGATATTTGTACATTAATTTTTTGCTACTGCTCCGCTAAAGAAATATTGGTCGACCAACAGCCTATCGACCAAAACAATCGACCCAGTCAAATAAATGGGGTCAACCCTACTAGCTATATAATCTTCCAGAACCTCATGTTTAGTTGTCAGCTGGCTAGTCACTTGTGTAGCTAAATTCACTTGTATAGTCTCTTCATGGATGGCTAGAGTGCTCACAAGACTGAGATACAGATAAATACAGTGCCTTCGGAAAGTATTTAAACCCCATGTCTTTTTCCACATTTTGTTACGTTACAGCCTTATTCTAAAATTGATAAAATTGTTATTTTTCCTCATCAATCTACACACAATACCCCATTATGACAAAGCAAAAACAGGTTTTTAAACATGTTTGCTAATTTATTAAATATCAAAAACTGAAATAAGACATCTACATAAGTATTCAGACCCTTTACTCAGTACTTTGTTGAAGCACCATTGGCAGCGATTACAGCATCAAGTCTTCTTGGGTATGACGCTACATGCTTGGCACACCTGTATTTGGGGAGTTTCTCCCATTCTTCTCTGCAGATCCTCCAAGCTCTGTCAGGTTAGATGGAGAGGCGTTGCTGCACAGTTGTTGCTGCACAGCTTTTTTCAGGTCTCTCCCACGAGGTGTTCGATCGGGTTCAAGTCCGGGCTCTGGCGGGGCCACTCAAGGACACTAAAGGACATTCAGAGACTTGTCTTGGCTGTGTGCTTAGGGTCGTTGTCCTGTTGGAAGGTGAACCTTAGCCCCAGTCTGAGGTCCTGAGCACTCTGGAACAGGTTTTCATAAAGTATCTCGCTGTACTTTGCTCCGTTCATCTTTGCCTCGATCCTGACTAGTCTTCCAGTCCCTGCCGCTGAAAAATATCCTCACAGCATGATACTGCCACCACCATGCTTCTCCGTAGGGATGGAGCCAGGTTTCCCTCCATACGTGACACTTGGCATTCAGGAAAAATACTACAATCTTGGTTTCATCAGACCAGAGAATCTTGTTTTCTCATGGTCTGAGAGTCATTTGGAGCCTTTTGGCAAACTCCAAGCGGGCTGTCATGTGCCTTTTACTGAGGAGTGGCTTCCGTCTGGCCACTACTACATAAAGGCCTGATTGGTGGGAGTGCTGCAGAAATGGATGTCCTTATGGAAGGTTCTCCCATCTCAACACAGGGAACTCAGAGTGACCATCGGGTTCTTGGTCACCTCCCTGACCAAGGCCCTTCGCCCCGATTGCTCTCAGTTTGGCCGGACGGGCAGCTCTATGAGGAGAGTCTTGGTGGTTCCAAACTTCTTCCATTTAAGAATGATGGAGGCCACTGTGTTCTTGGGGATCTTCAATGCTGCAGACATTTTTTGGTGCCCTTCCCCAGATCTGTGCCTCCACACAATCCTGTCTCGGAGCTCTACAGACAATTGCTTCGACCTCATGGCTTTGGTTTTAAGAGCGTGCTCTATCATGCACTGTCAACTGTGGGACCTTATATGTAAATATAGATAGGTGTGTGTCTTTCCAAATCATGTCCAATCAATTGAATTTACCACAGGTGGACTACAATCAAGTCGTAGAAACATCTCAAGGATGATCAATAGAAACAGGATGCACCTGAGCTCAATTTCGAGTCTCATAGCAAAGTGTCTGAATACTTATGTAAATGTTTTATTTCAGTTTTTTATTTGTAATACATTTGCAAAAATGTATAAAAACCTGTTTTCACTTTCTCATTATGGGGTATTGTGTGTAGATTGCTGAGGGGAACAAATTATTTAATCAATTTTAGAATAAGGCTGTAACAAAATGTGGAAAAAGTCAAGGGGTCTGAATACTTTCCGAAGGCACTGTGCCAATGGGTTGCATATTTCTACATCTGTTTCTTTCAGGTAGGCTCGCAGGCAACATAAGATTTAACCCAGGCAAAAGAACGCCAAGGCAGCAGCTGCTAAAAAGAAGGGAGCAGCAGCAGACCAGAAGACTTCAGCCAAGGCAGCACTGGTCCACACCTGTCCTGTCTGTCGGGTGAGTATTAGTGTTTGGTACTGTATGTGCCTTTAGAAGGCAGGGCAAATCCGTTTTGGTGATTTATAGAAATACATTGCAGCACGCTTTTGGAATCATTCAGCAGTTTTTACCATTGGAATTTAATGTTGAAAGTTATATTATATTACCAAATGTTGAAAATGATGCTGACGCTGCTTCCTGTTGACAAGACATTTTGATAAATAGCCCAATGTCAAAACACAGTTTTAAAGTGTCCAAATCAATAACCAATATGCAGAAACAGTTTGTGATAAATTAAAAACCTAAACATAAAATGTATTATATGAACATACACGTGTAACAATAGTAATCATATTACTTGTATTTTTTATAAACTGCACACGCACCCTGTTGTTTTGACAAGTGACAAGAAATCACTGATATCAATTTGGGGGGATATCAGGTTGTATGCACTAACAACAACAAAAAAACACATGGAAGCTGGATGTTTTGTACATCACTGGTTAGAGCAGAAGACAGTCAGCTAGATTTTGGAGTGATACAGTTTTATTTGGGGGTCGACCAAAACGAAAAGAGAACACTTATTTGTCAATGACTCATATCGATATCACATTGAAATCGTAGGGATGAAAAATGTATGCACTCAATAACTGTAAGTCGCTCTGGATAGGAGCGTCTGCTAAATGACTAAAATGTAAATGTAAATCAATTGTGCGAGAGGGGGAGATGAGGTTGCACGTCCTGTTAAAACTAACACAGCTCAAAAACCAAATGGAATCTGTGAATAATGGGTACATCACTGCTTAGAGGACATATTTGTAGAAGACAGCTAGCTAGGCCTACATTTTTGAAGTGTTGTATTTTTGATTCAAGCTGGGTCGCCAACGCGGTAAGTGTTACGCAACACTTTTTTTGTTAATCACTTCCATTGATATCACGCGGAAATCAATAAAAAAGGGGTGTAAACGTTTGGGGTGTAGCGCTGTTTGAACTAACACTATTCACACTTGTAGAAGGCTTACATCTATATTTTGGAATGTCAGGTGTTGATTTCGGGAAGGAACAGACCACTTTTTTGTTAGACTAATTTAAACGAATCACGACGCGGCATAGGATATCAACAGTGACAACGGTTGGCAGTTATTTAAGTGATAGTTTGACTGTCAAATCCATGAATTGGTGTGTGGCCAACGACTTTTATAGAGAGTCCTGCACATCCCAGTGCGTGTGACAAAATCATCCATACAAGGCCAAAGATATTGATCTGTTTTAAGCAATCAATCTTCTCTTCTCTGTCATCAAGGCAAAGGGTGGCTACTTTAAAGAATCTCAAATATAAAATATATTTTGATTTGTTTAACACTTTTTTGGTTACTACATGATTCCATATGTGTTATTTCATAGTTTTTGATGTCCTTCATATTATCTACATCTATGTAGAAAATTGTAAAAATAAAGAAAAACCTGGAATGAGTAGATGTGTCCAAACTTTTGACTGTTACTGTACATACAGTATATCTATATTGCATAGTTATAACCCTTAACTAATACTGTTTATATGTGTGTATATCTTTGTCTTATAGAACCACAACAATAAGATTCCAAGTTATTCGGATTACCACAATCATATAAACATCCTCAAATACAAACGCTGTGTCTGCGTGTGTGCGTGTGGTGGTGACCAAGTGTTTAGTATGGGCCTCAACATCATGTTCTAACCGGACAGCACTATAGTGCGCAGAACCAGGAACCAATCAGTTAGAAGTATATAGCGGGGTGAGGGCATTCACAGCCGACCAGACGGTTCAGCAAGACGGGTGAGGGCATACTATGCCAGCTGTTTTTACGTGGTCTTTCTAGCTGGATTTAGTGACTAACAGTATTTTACATGGTCTGTCATTTCTTTAGCGACCAATAGTTTTTTACAGTCATTGTGATAACTATAAACTTTTATACTAACATCACCAAATCTGAGGTAAAATGGATGTGTAATTTCCACTACATTTATGGGTGAAATGCAGGCTTGTAGTAACAAACTGTCCACAGTCCACATTCGGGAAATTAGCGGAATATACAATAATTTTACTATGCCAAAATAATTCAACATGTCAACTTAAGATGATAGTATACAGTATGTTCCCCACTCACAAACTATTGCAACAATGACATCTATTTTCTCACTCATTTAAACCATTTGGAGAGTAAAAAATAATGCTCTCAAAACACAATTTAACTGGTCGCTGTAGACTAGAGCCTCCATAGTCTGTGCAGCAGCCTGAACGTTTGACGTCCCTGGTCCCCTACCTTTTTAGGTTTCTTTTCATGTCTAGTCCATTGTACTGGCCTGTGTGAGGTGTAGTAGTTTGATGCATCTTCTTGCTTTGCTTATTTTTTTGTCACCTGAAAATTCAGTCTCAGCCAACAATTGTTGATATCCTTAATTCCTTACCTGACCCTTACAGACACAGATACCGGACCCAAAGACATTCAAGCAGCACTTTGACAGCAAGCATCCCAAGTCCCCAATACCTCCAAAGCTGGTTGCTGTTGAGGCTTAAAAGACCACACACACACACAATGGACCTAAAGCTGGGATAAGATGCTCTCATCAATCAGACTCACAGTATACATGTTAGCAGCAAATTCTTGCCCTATGCTTCAACTGTATTTCATATGGCTCAATATGTGGAAATGTTGTCACTCATCGCCTTTCATGTTGTGGATTCAACAGGACACACGATGAACCACGATTTGAGCGCTGCAACTGGGACTGAATGGCGTCAAGGACAAAAACACTGAGAAAACCCCTGGACATGGTGTGGAAATCTTTTTGTTACAATTACCGAAAAGGGGGGGGGGGGGTTTGGGGTTGGCAGAAGCACACCATCACCCTAAACATCTTATTGTCCAACCACACCTCAACTTCGACTCTATTGAAAGCACCCATCTTACTTCTATGAGCCCACTCTACCTACACTCCCTTTTCCCTATGCCGATTCCTTCATTCATTCCTAGATTCATAACCATCTACTTTTACAACGTCTAAAAGTTTTCATGGTGTTACGTTTATCTCATCTGTGTACCGCTGTCCGCTATTTTTGCCCCACCAAACTCTTTTCTATAACACCTCCCTACCTCTTGTGCAAATGCATTTCTGCTTTCTTTGACCTGGTGTGATAGTGGAAATTGATTTGTTAGTTTGCCCAAACTGAGCTTGTTCTGCCTGAAAAAGGCCCGGGGAAAACAATCCCAAAACCCTTTTGATTTTTCCCCGGGCCCTGTTGAAACATTGTTTTTTGCATTTGACCATTTACAATAAAGAAAAATATTTTATGAAAGCTTCCTCTCCCTGTTTATCCATTCGAAGGAAAGCGTACTACGTTTTGTGTGTGTGAGGATTGTATCCTTCTAATGCTAGCAAAAATCGTTACTTCCAAAATGCAAGTTAAACCCTTTCCCGCTATACTGAAAACCAGACAAATTTTTACTTATAAGTATTTTAAAATGTTTCCAATATCTGCATGTTCTCTTTTTCGGGAGGTCTTTTTTTCCTGGATTTACTCTCACATCGCAAAAATCAACCTCTACAAAATTTTCTATTTTTTTTATTAAAAATTAGCAGTAAAACAATCCTCCAAAAATCGTTAAAAAGGACACTTCCTTTTTGGATCCTCTGTATATAAAAAAAGGGCAAAAAAAAGAAAATTTGGGTATTTTCCTTGCTACTCGTACGGGGGAAAAAAAAATATTGGGTCCCACCAATTGTGAAATTCCCCCCACTTAAAAAGATAAGAGGCCTTAATTTTCATCTGGTACACGTCACTATGCGGCAAAATGAAAAAAAAACCCAAAAATCACATTGTAGGATTTTTTATTAATTTCTTTGAAAATTAGGTGGAAAATAATATTTGTCAAAACAAACTTTCTAAATACTTGTTTATATACCCTTTTTGGGAAATAAAACCAGGTCAAACTTTTCTGTAAGTCTTCACAAGGTTTTCACACACTGTTGCTGGTATTTTGGCCCATTCCCCCCTTCAGATCTCCTCTAAGCAGTGCTTTTTGGGGGCTGTCGCTGGCCACGGCTTTCAACTCCCCAAGAGTTTCTAGGGGGGTTTAGATCTGGAGACGGCTGGGCCCTCCAGACCTTAAAATGCTTCTTACGAAGCCACTCCTTCTTCCCAGGGGGGTTGTTTGGATCATTGTCTTGTCATGCTGAAAGCCCCCAGCAGTTTCTCTTCAATGCCCTTGCTGATGAAGGGGTTTTCACAAAAATCTCACAATACCTCCCCCCTTTAAATTTTTTCCCTTCCGGGATCAGTCGTCCTGGTCCTTTTGCAAAAAAAACCCCCCAAACCATGAGTTTCCACCCCCTGCTTCCAGTAGGTTGGTGTTCTTTTGGATGCAACCCATTTTTTGTCCTCCAAACCCGATTTGGGTTTTTTAACCAAAAAGTTCTATTTTGGTTTCTCTACATATGACATTCCCCCAAATCCTTTTCGGGGATACCCTAATTCACTCTAGAAAACTTCAGGGGGTTTGGGACATGTACGGCTTAAAGCGGGGGGACCGTCTGGCCTGGGATTTGGCCCCTGGGGGCGTAGTGTTTACTGATGGTGGGCTTTGTTACTTTGGCCCCACTCTCTGCGGGTCTTCAAAAGGTCCCCCCGTGTGGTTCTGGGATTTTTGCTCCCCTTCTTGTGTCATTTTGACCCCCGGGTTGAGATTTTGCGTGGAGCCCAGATCAGGGGATTATCTGGTCTTGTTGCTTCCATTTCCTAAAATTGTTCCACATTGTTTCTTAAAAACCAAAGCTGCTTACCTATTGCAGTTTCATCTTCCCACCTGGTGCGGTCTACAATTTTTTTTTGGTTCCTTTGCGCTTTTTGGTCTGGCCTAGGGGAGTTTGATGTGACTGTTTGATTTTGTGGCGTTCTTTTTACTGAAAAAATTAAAAAAAGGGTCCTTAATACGGTAACGAGGAAGAGGAGCCTCTTAAAGAAGAAGTTACAGGTCTGTGAGAGCCAAATCTTGCTTTTTTGTGGGGTCCAATACTTTTTTTCCACCATAAATTTGAAAATAAATTCTTAAAAAATCCACAAGGGATTTTCTGGAGAAAGAAATTCTCATTTGCTGTCTAGTTACGGTACCTATGTTTAAATTTACGGCCCTCTCTCATTTTTTAAGGGGGAAACTTGCACTTTGGGTGGCGACTAATACTTTATTTCCCCACTGTATGCGGGTTTAAAAGTATAAAAAAAGAAATGCCACATTTTTTTTGCCCCGCATAATAGTCCATATATTTATTTTTTAATTGAACCTGTATGTACATCAAAATGAGAAAATAAAAATTCATGGTTCAAAAAGACAACATAGCTAAAAAGGGTAAAAATTTAGCATTGCACTTATGTCACGTACTTTACAGTTTTGTTTGGATACTAAAATTATAAAAAGGGGATGTAATTATCTAAATTTCTGTAGTTTATATTTTTTAATGGGATGAAGTAGGTTTTAAAAGTCCAATGGAAATCTCTTTGAGATTTCTTTATGGGAGGTGTTATTCATATCCCTTCCCCCAAAATAATCAAAAAATTTTTATACTGAACAAAAATAAATGCACATGTAATGTTGTCCCATGTTTCATGGCTAAAATAAAAGCCCAAAATTTCATTCGAAAAAACGCTTATTTCTCCAAATTGGTGCCCCAATTTGTTTACATCCCTTTAGGGTTTTTCTCCTTTGCAAGATAATCCTCCACCTGACAGGGGGGCATTAAAGGCTGATTAAACAGAAACCCCCTTGTGTGGGACAAAAGGCCACTTTAAAAATGTGCATTTTTTGTCCCCAAAAACACAATGTCACAATGTTCAGTTTTGAGTGAGCGTGCGTTGGCATGCGACTGCAGGAATGGCCACCAAGCTGTTGCAAGAATTTTAATGTTCATTTCTCTCCCAAAGCCCCCCCAATGTTTTTTTGAAATTTGGCCGAATTTCAACTGGCCTCACAACCAACCACGTGTCCACCCACCCCCCACATCCGGCTTCTTCCCTGCGGATCGCTAGATCAGACCCTTTTATGCTGATGAAACGTGGGTTTTTGCCAACTGAAAATCTGCCCCAACTGTAAAAAAAGTCGCAGGGAACCCCTTTGGGGTTGCTCGTTGTACTCACCAGTTTTGACCTGACTCTTTCGGCATCGTACGACTTCATGGGCAAATGCCACCTCGAGGCCCCTGGACCTAAAAGTGGGCTCTTCCGGATAATCCGCGTTGCTTGCCAGTATTTTCTGATGTCAATTTGTGAACAGAGTCCCCATTGGCAGTGGGTTACGGTAGGGTGGGCAAAGCTACGGACAAAAACCAAAAATGTATTTTATCGTGGAATTTGAATGCCAAGATCCCGAAACGAACCCGAGGCCCTTTTTGTGCCATTCAACACTGCCATCCCCTCTATTTCGCATGTAATGCCTCCCATTCGCAAGGATCTGTCACAATTCCTGGGAGCTAAAAATGTCACAATTTTTCCATGGCCTGCTATTCCCAGACTCCCCCTTGGCATTTTGGGAATGCTCGGGATCGACGTGCATGACGCGGTTCCAGTTCTCCAGTATCCCAAAATTTCCCCAAAAACCATCGAAGGGGGGTAAACTTTACAGGCCCAAATAAACACTTGATCAATTTCTTGCTAAGAGATTTCCCGGCATGAGGCAAAGGGTGGTCACACCAATACTACTGGTTTTCTGACCCACCCCTATTTTTATTTAAAAGGTTTCGTCCCAAACAATCCTCTGCTTCCCAGTCTTTTAAATCCATAGATTAGGGCCTAAAAATATATTTTAATTGACTGTTTCCTATATACTGAAACCGTAAATCTTTTTAAATTGTTGCTTTTAAATTTTTTTTGTTCATGTAGATCATACTTTTTACACATATTCCCAATTTTTGCTTAAAACTGCTGGCTGAAAAGGTATTTACCCCTTTGTATTTTTGGAAAAATGGTTAAATTTTATAAAAAATGATGAATATAGGGGCTCCACAGGTGCACAGGCTCCACGTTTTGACCCCCCGTTGCGATGCTTATTTAGGATCCATTTTTTGTTGTCGCGAGAAGAGTACGGGGGTGGGACTGAGCTTGGTGGTCGCAGCACGTTTTGGACCTCGTCCGGCTTCAGAAGGTAACCTGCCATAAAAAAAGGTAAATCGACTTTTTCCCATACTCCCTTTTATATAATCATGATACTATCCTGTTTAAAAAAATTGGATTATTTTATGCAGAACTTCGTGCTCTCCACCTAGTGGCTTGGCTTTCCCCCCTTGTTGAATTTGGTCAAATTTTTTAAACCGGGGTTGTCTGTGCTCCACAAACTTTACATTTAATTTTAGTCATTTAGCAGACCTCTTATCCAGAGGACTTACAGGACTTGGGGTTTTTAAGTGCCTTGCTCAAGGGCACATTAACGTCTTTACAACCCTTAGCCAAGCGACCGCAAATTGGTGCGTTCACCCTAAAAGCCTGGGAAAAACCACTTTAAAATTTAAAATACTTTTTACCCACTGATCAAACCTAACTTCAAAAGTTCAAAAACAACTTCCATAAACATGCAAAAACTTTAAAGGGGCCTTGCCTAGTAGTGCTTAAAAATAACATTTGTTTTTTTTTGGGGTTTTATTTATACCACCATGGAAAACCTTTTTGGCCAAAATGGGTAAATAAAATTTAAATGATGATAGGAAGGGGAATTTTTTTATAAAATTCTAAGGGAAAGCAAGAGTTAAAACTCATTTCTAGGGAAACACAGCTGCCCTTTTTGAAAACAAATTTTAAAAAAATTTTGGTTGCCAGAACATCGAACCGATGAAATCTGGGCGTTTCTTTTGACTTTTTTCTGTTCAAAAAAAAACAACTTCAGTTTGCTGTTCACAAAAACAAAATACAGTTTTTTTGAGCCCTGAGACTGAAAGATCACGGGAAAATGCCTGGGTGTTTTAAAAATTGGTGGAGAGTGCGTGGCTCGGGGTCTACTGCGTCGACAGGTTTCAATTCATTTGTGGGTTGTTTTTTTTGTCTTTTCCCGTTTTCGGGGTTTGCTGTGGGGAGGTGACAGCGACATCACTTCAAAAGGGGTTTTTGATTTTTAAAACTTATTATCTTACCATTTAAAAATATAAATGTAATTTTGAAATGTTTGTTTTTCTGTAACCCATACTTTGCAAGCAAAACTTTGATTTTGTACTTTTGCTAAGAATTCATTTTTTACTAGTAGTATTAGCTACTCGCTACGTTTTCACCAAACATTTGTTTTTTTTTTTTCAAGTTCCAAATTTTAAATAAACTGTCCTGGAGGGGTCCATTTGGGTTGTCCTTGGTGATGTCCCGGGATGTCCCTCTGCTGCCAGCCTCCTTGAGGGGTGCCAAATGTGCCGACTATCCTTGAGGTAAATTTTCAGAATTTTTAAATGTTTAAAAAGTATCCCAATATTTAAATTTGTGTCACTTTACATCAAAAAATCTTTGTTGTCTGCTTTCCTGCTTTAGGAGCCATTGGAAATTTGGGAAATTAAACCCGTTGGTTTACTCCTGTATGTGGGCCTGTTGTGATCAGGTAAGAGCCCCACAACATCCATCACTTTGCAATGTTTGCTGTTTCTAACCTGTGTTTTAATTCAACCCCCTCTTGTGCAGAACAATGCCGGCCCGGGTGGCTAAGCTTGGAAAACTTTCCAGTTCTCAGCCCCTTATCCCCCTACATGCGTGGGGATCCCGGTATGTGTTTTTGTCCTCCCTATCCTATCTACATCGTAAATGTCGTTTTTGATGGAAATATTTCGCATGGCTGTGTTTTTTGTTGTGTTGTCTTTTTTTTTACTCCCACGGGTGTGGTGAGTGCACCATCATGGGGTTTTCGGGGCCTGGAGACTAACGGTGTGGGCCATCTCCAGGAGACACACAACTTAGTCAAGGGGGGGGGCACCCCCTACTGTCCCACCCCAAGGTGCGGCCCTCTTGGATCCGGGAAAAAATTTAAAATACTACTAAATTTGTTTAATTAGGTTTTTTCTTCACTTTTTCCTTTGGGGCCTTAACATGTCGTTTCTCTCTGTCCGTAGGGGCTGGCGGGTAACCCGTATTCTCTCCCCTCCGCCACGAGACGCTGTGGCCTGACCTGGCGCTCCAGGTAAAAAACAATTTCCTATTTATAGAAAAAAATTACAGGCTTTTTTCCTTTAGATATGGTCTGTTTTCTATTACGTGTGTTTGTTGTGTGTTTTTGAGCACAAACGATGTCCTCGGGGGTTTAACGCCACTCTCCCATGGGGCTGGATGCTCCCTCCTCCTCGGTGGTCGAGGCTGCCTCCGTCTCTAGCCCCCACTCAGCGTTCACGGGCCGAGCCTGAGGGCCACAACTGCTATGAGGTCAGATTTTAAACCAAACATACTTTGGCTATCTTAAAGATCCTTCGATTGACCCATTGTTTGTCAGTCTTTAAATTTTGGTCACTGATGTTGAAAATTTGGTTCTGTTTTGTAGGGCGGGAAAGGGGACCTGCTCCTGGGGAGGGGAGGTTCCTTTTGCAAAAGTGAGTCCCTCTAAATGGGGGTTAAAGTCTGACTTGCAGTGCTAAAGGGGTATGTCAAAGCTTTTTATCCCCCATTGAATGCTCCATTCCCTCTTTTCCCACACCTCTACCTTACCCCAAAGAGTAGGAATGGCCGGGGGGCTCGCTCCCTGCGCCAGGCCTTTACTGTGAGTGGACCCCTTTTCTTTGTCTCTGTGCTTCCTGTTCTGTCTGTCCCCTAGAGTAAGTGGGGTCTCCCCCTAACTCTTCCCTCTTCTCTAGACCCTGCTCGGTTCCACCTGATAGAACCCATCTGTTTGTGCGGGAAGGTCCTACGGGGCGCACTGGTTCGGTCCACCGAGGTACTCATAACTCTTGCCTTTCAAGAAAAGAGCGCCCCGGGTGGAAAAGGGTTTCTTTGGCACTAACATACTGTCTTTGTTTTTGTGTAGGACGGGGCCCAAATTCATCCTGCCTAAAACACTTTGGGGACTACCTGAGTGCCCCCTCCAAGCAGATTGATTTTGAGAGGGGCTGGCTAGGAAATGGGGTTTAAATTTAAAACTCTTTCATCTCACTTGAGTTTTTCCCACATGCTGTTTTTATACGGCACAGTCGATCTATTTAAAAATCTTCCTTTTTTTTCCCCAAAAACCTGTTTTCTTGTCCAAAATCCTTCATTTAACCTATAGATGTCCTTTTTGGCTGGTCTTTTTGGGGATAAACCAAAAATCCTGTGGGGGTAAGTACATCTTGCTGTAAATTTTTGGTTCGTCTATTAAAATTTCACTTCATTTTCTCCTTCTCTCCTCCTCTTTTTTATTTTTAGCAACCTGGGGGGTTCGGGAGCGTCTGTACACTCCCCTGTACTCCTTCCTGCCCGTTCCCGGCATTGACCAAGGCTGAAAATACCTTTCTGCTCATTAAAGAGTCAAATTTACTTCCTTTTTTCCCTTCCTTATTCAGTTTACTTCCTTTTTACTCGTTCCGGGGTTAACAGGTTTCATGCCGTTTTGGGGGAGTAACTCCCATTGTCTCTCCCTCTTGATAAGTAGTAGCTCAGAGCATTTTATATGTGTTTTGTTGTTCCCTTCAGGGCGGGCTGTTTGGCTCGCTAGTTTACATTTTTTGGGCACAGTCCGGTATTTTTAAACCGAGGTCTCTGGTCACTGAGCTCTCCACCTCCTCAGTACCACCTCGATACCTCGGCCACATGTAGTCCACGCAGAGACCAAAGGGGCCCACACTTCCCTCCTCCTCTCTCCCCTCTCCCCCCCCTTCTCTCTCTCTCTCTCTCCTCCCCCCTTTCTCTCACTTTTCCTCTCCCCTTTTCTCTCTCTCTCTCTCCTCCCCTTCTCTCTTCTCTCTTTCTCTCTCTCTCATTGAGGTTGAATGCTTCGTTAAACCCTGATTATTTTCACACCATTAAATTCATGTTTTCCCTCTTTGTTTTCTCTCCCCACGGATTCTTCTGCACTTTTGTCTGATTTTACATTTTTAAATAAAAAAAATAGTAGTTCAAAAGCTTTGTCTCTGTCTTTTTATTTTTGATTTTTCTCACTATTTCCTATTCCTGGTTGTTATGAGCATTTACATTATTACTGAACATGATGCTTTATTCTTTGCATATGGAAATAAAAACCAACTTTAAGTTGATTTACAGACTAAGGCCCACGCTTTATGGATTGTCTGGTTTGTGATACGTACTATTTAAAAAAAATGGGGGCCACTACACTGAGGTTTTCAAAAAATTAAGAACACCCTTTCTAAATTGAGTTGCACCCCCTGTTTTCCAAACAGCCTCTTTGTCGGGGCATGGACCTACAAAGGGGTTCGAAAAAACGTTTTCCCAAAAGGGGTTTTGGGCCCATTTGACTCCAATGCCTCCCACAGTTGTGTCAATTGGGGTGAATACCTTTGGGTGGTTCAATTCTTGATAAAAACCTACTACCCTACCCCTTCAAAAATCATGCTTTCACCCAATTTCCTGGTCATCTATGTCTGGAAAAAAGGTTTCCCAATTTTTTGACCTCAGTGTATGTTGTTTGTATAACCCCGGGACTATAAAGTCCACCCTTAGGGGCCAATTGCTTCTGTCTTGAAAGTTACTTCTCACTATCCGTACTCTTTTTAAAAACTGCCATTGTAGACTCAGGGAAATTGGTTTTTTAGTTTCATTTGCCAAAAAGCTACCTTTACCTCATTCCTTGAACCAAAATTTAGAGTTCATGTATAGCCCCTGGTTCACCCCAGACTTGTGCCCTTGACCCCTGTGACGACCCCCCACTTGTCTGCCGTATTTCTCTTTGCTCTTGTTTCCTTTTTAGGGCCGGTGGGGGGGAGTTGGGGGGGGTCGTCGCTAATGGGGAAAAACCTGGGCCGGGTGTCCACATAATGGACCTCTTTCCCCAATTCATTGAGGAGACTCTCTCCGGCAGATACTTTTACTTTGGTTTTGTATTTTTGTGGCCTTTTTTGTTTTTTCTTTGTCACCTTTTCAAATTTGCATTTTACCTTTTTGCCTGCAACCTCCTTACACCTGTTACTGATTACACAACCTTGTTTTTGATTTAGTTTACTTTAGCTAATAAAAATTTTTTTTGGGGGATTCCTTTTTTCCACTGTCTCCCCTTTTTTTACAACTTGACCGGTTTCGGACAAGGGGGGCTCGTCCGGGGTTTTAACTGGTTTTTGTTTGGGAGAAAGTGGATTAATGTCCCAAAATTCTTGGGTCTTTCTTTTTAAAAGTTTTTATTTTGTTTGAGTTTGAAAACGCCCAGTATTGGGTTCCTTTTTGGGTTTTTTTACTGCTTTTGGGGAGGTACTTGGTTTGTTTTTTCCCTCCCCCCAGCCTGGAAACTTTGCTCTACTCGCTTTGGGGAATCGGGCTGAGGAGGGGGAGACAAACGGCTGTGTACCTCAGTGGAGTTGGGGAGGGTATGACATTTTCTACCCGGAAACTATAGCTTTTTCCCCTGTGGCTTGTACTGTTTTGGTTTTGGGATACTTGGCTGTTAAAAGTTTGTTTTTTTGTTGGTGTCAGGGACTAGAGTTTCTCGGGGCCCCCCCGTCTTGGGGAAAACTCCACGTCTGGGGGGGTTTTAATTTTTTTGCCAGCGGGCTACAGTGCGTAATTACCCCCCCGGGTAAACTGACGAAACTAGGGTTGGTTTTGTAGGTTTTTTTGGGAAACTCCAACCCAGCCTCTTCTGTGGTCTCGTTATTGTCATTTCTTTTGTCTGGTGTGCTCGCGAGGGTTGAGCAAGATTATTATATATATATTTTTTTTTTTTTCTATTGGGGCCCAATGTAATGATTCATTCGCTTTCCATCAGGAAAAATGTTAGAAATTTTGTACAAAGACACTGTTAAGGTTTTCTGAACACTACAAATTGAAATTAGTATAAACTTAAAAAAAATTTTATTAGGGTTTAAAATTGAAGGCCAATTTGATGGGAGTGGTATTCTGGGTTTCCACTGGGGCAGCCTCTCTAGGGCCTTGTCTCCCCGTATGTTACAATGACCCTCCCTCGGGGGAGTCTAGTATTTCTTTTGAACAGCAGAAAGAACCTTTTTTACGCTGGAGCATAACAACTAAAAATGGGCATGAAAAAATGGGCAAAAAGCTAAAATGGACATGTCGGGTAAAATGAAAGGGAATTGGAATTTTAAAAAGATATGGAGCGTGTAAAAACAGCTGCAAAAAGGCCTAGAGTTTTTAGGGAAAGGAAAAACTCTCGGGGGGGATTTGCCTGGGAAGGGGACCCAGAGTTACCCAGGGTCGTTCCTCTTTTGGGCGTAATCCAGACACATTTGATATGTTGGGAAATTTCGGTTTTTGCCCCGTTTAATGAAAGGACCCGGAGACATTATTTTCGTTGTTTGGCGTGTTGCTGAGCTAGGAGTTGGCCTGTTCTGATCGCACTTTGATGTTGCAGTGTGTGCGACTGTAAACGAAGAAGCATATTCACTCTTAGTTGCAGACATGTTATTATAGAAAGTTAAAACGGGTGTGTTACAGAGTTATAATTGGGCCCTGAGGCTTACCGCCAACGTTTGAACTTTAAAAAGGGATGATCAGCAGACCCATGTTGATTTGCACGAATATTTCTTTCCCGTTCAAACGCTGGTGTTTTTTGCCCCTGCAGTTATGACTTTCCAAAGGGCTGTGTGATCTATTGTTAGAACAATTTAAGGACACAAACCCATCGTATGCGACGTAATTAAAGAACGAAAAAAAAAGCTGTCGCTGAACTGCTTTTGGCAGATAATATGTGTTTTCTCACAAAAAAGTTTTTGCAGAACCCCGTTTTCGGATGGTGGGGGCGTTCGCAGAGATTTGGGCCCGCTCGCCGAGATACTTCTTTTTCCCGGCAATTTCTTAACAGGGTTTAGCCTGATACCCGTGGGAAACTGACGTTGTCAAGAGTGTACTACTGTCAAATTAGTCTTGGAAGAAATTCCGTTCTTTGGTCTAGAGGGAAATTCAGTACAGGGGCTTATGGTAAATCGAGGCCTGCACGTTAGCAGCGCCTGTTCCCCATCAGTTCACTCCTGACGCATTGTCTCATGCCCAACCAGTTTAAAAGGGTTTTATTGACCCGCTATTTACCTTTCGTTACGGAGGGTTTTTTGTCTATGGGGAAATAAACCTAGTGCCGTAAAGATCCTAAGAGACCTTCCTCTGAATCTTTTTGTTGGAATCTGGTTTACCCTTCTTCCCGGGGAAAGATTCGGGGAAAAGTGGGTTTTAATTGGGAATAGGTTTGAACACTCTGTCATTCCCTTGCATAAACTGATGTTGGATTGTGGCTGGGGAAAGTGAGGGTTTTTGTGGGGGTGCTCCTTTTATTGCCTTTAGGGTATTGACATATCCCCTTGGGAAAAAACTTGCTGGGGCGTGTGTGGGCCATCTGTTTCCATCTTTTAGGGTTTCCCTAAACCTTCATTTTAGGGGTTTTCCCGATGAGAGTGCCAGAAATTTTCCCGAGGTGTTTTCTGCGTGTGCATGACGCTTCATGATCCCCGACGCTTTGGGCCGAAATGGCTACGAGAATAACCATAAAAAAAGTCTGTTACGGTTTTCCCTTTATCCCGTTATCTGTATCCCCCAACTAAATAGCCCTGGGCTGACCCTAAAATTTGAAGGGGTTTTTTTTTCGGACCCCAAATTGTGCCTGTAAACAGTTGGGGATGTCCAAGGGCTATTTTCTCCAAAGGGGGTCCTGATGGGAAAATGGATGTCTCTGGTAGTTTTTTTTCTGGGGAGGGGATTAGTCAGGTTGTGGTAACCATTACTTTGTGGTTGGTGCTGACAACTTTTTCACAAGCGTTTCTGGGATTGGGGTGGAGAAAAAAACCCACAAACCATTTTACGAAAATTTTTTTGGGCCCAAAATTAAAAAAGGGGTGTTTTGGATTTCATCAAACTTGTCACAAAATGTCCAATTAACTGGAAACCTAATCGACTATTAAGCCGTACCCTGTTCCCCATTCCTGTACTCGTAAAACCCTTTTTAGTATCTGATTTTGACTGTGTTGGGCCTCTGCCCGTTCCAGAAAGGGTAGTAATTATTTGTTGACTGTATTTTCAGACCACAGGTTTTCCCCGCTGCCTATCCTCTCCGTTTTATCACGTAAGTCTGTGTTAAAAATTTTACTCGTTTTTCCCCCCTGTTTGGGAAACCCAAGGGCTTCAAATGATCAAGGGGCTAATTTCACCTCTATCTCTTTTGGGCAGGTTCTCCAAAACTCCTTTAAAACCCAACTTTCTGCGCTTTCATCCCGAAATCAAGGGGCACTGGAACGTTTCCCTCAAAACCCTTAAGTCCCTTTTTTGAGAGCTTATTGTACTGAATGGATAAGGATTGGGGGGGGGTTGCCTTGGGTTCGTTAGCTGCAGGGAGGTTTTTTACAGAGACAGGGGTTTTTTCCCAAAAGACCTAGTTTTTGGACATAGGTCGTGGGCTTTTATCTGTTCTCCAGGGGTGCTGGGAATCTCCCGACCTCCTCAGTCCCTGTTTCATATGTGTGTGATTTTCCCGGGGAGCTTTATGCCGCTGGTGAAAAGGCTAAGAGAAGCTTCATCTTTACAGGGCAGGCAAAAAGCAATATATCGCAGCTAGCCTCGTCACTTTTGTCCGGTGATCAGGGTTCTGGCTCTGCTGCCAATTGTTGGTTCCCTTTTTAAGCCAATTTCAAGGGCCTATACAGTGGTGCGCCAGTAACGAGCAAATTATCTAGTTGCCACTCCAAAACGGAGGGAAAAACAAACCCAAATGTGCCTATAAATTTTTTAAAACCCCATTTTTCACGTTCCCTGAGACTGAAACGGGGGGGTCCAGAGACGTTGGGCTGTTCTTTGGTGATACTGTTTTTCCCTGGATTCTGGTCATGCTAGGTCTGTGCAGGAGCAGGGAAAATGTTTCTGTCCCGCGATTGCATACTGCAGGGGGAGATTAAGAATTCAGAACCTGGAGTTTTAATAGCCCCTTTTTACTCATCTCCGTTATGGGCAAGGATGGTTGGTCTGATTCTGAGTTTCCCGGGGTTTTTTTTCTGGACACCACACGTACAAACTTAATAAAAACATAATTACATTGGAGATGCTGACCCCTTTTCAACAGTTCTATAAGTTTCTTCCCGAGAAACTGCGTTGCTGGATCTGAGGTAATCATGCTGGAGTAAAATAGCAGGCCTTCTTCTCCAGTTGGGGCTTTTTCTCCCTTATCTTGGCGTAAATGGGGTGGAAAAAACAGATTTTGTACGGGCTACCGTAAGGAAAAGTGTCACTAGCCGATTCATTTCCTCTTCCTCGGGTGGGGGACTGCGTTTCAGTCGGGGCAGCTAAGTTTTTTTAGCAAAATTTTACCTGTTAAAGGGCTTGGGAGGGGGCCACTTAGTAGGGGCCCTGAAATCTCTGCCTTTTTTTACCCTTTTGGGGCTGTACTCTATTCGGGTTTTTTGAGTTTCGGACGTGCGTAAAGCGCCTGCAAATTTTCAGCACTTAGAAGGGTTTTCTCTGGTTTTGGCCGGGTTGCGTTTATCGGACATTTAGTGATATTCAGTACTTGGGAGGAACATCTGTCCGATTCAAACCTTTTCGGAAAAGGGGTTTTGGGTGGGGTCCTCCGATTTTGGCTAAATGGATTTGCTCAGGCCTTTACATACCTTTGGAAAGGGGGTTGGGCAGGGGAATGCGTCCCTTTTGGCTAAAATGGAGCTTTGATGCTTTTCCCTACCAACTACTAAAAAGGAACTGATGCGTTTCTTGGGAAAAATTGGGGGATTATCGTGGTTTTTTGGAGAACTTTTCTACCTGTCCGCCCTTGACAATTTGCTAAAACTAGGGTGTGTACGTATGGTCCTTCTCATTGTCAACGGGTTTCGAAGATCAAAGAGGTTGCTTCTTCAACCCGGTCTGGCTGCTCCTCGGTGTTTGTCTTTCCTTGCAGGTGGGTGCTAGTCATGGGGCGGTTTTCGTTTTCTGCAAGCAATGTGCTGGGTTGGAGGCCTGTGTTTTCTTTTCCAAAAAATTTAAACCCTTTCTTAACTTTCGTCATTTAAAAAGAAGCTTACACTTATATGGGGGCTACAACACTTTGAATGTATGTTGGGTCGGGTTAGTACCATTTTTCTACCCGCCCCAACCCTCTCACATTTTTAGGTCCGAGGTTCCTAATCAGGGATATGAATGGTGTTTATTTTTCAATCCCTTTCCCTCTAGATGTGCGGCCTCCGGGGGGTGTAACGTTTTGCGATGCCTCCTCGTGCGCCTGTTCATGAAAATTTTTGTGACCCACCAGTTTTTGAATTTTTTCATGTTTTATCTTTCCGTTTGTCCCCTCTAGTCTTGTGTTTTTCTTTCCTCTTTAAAGGTTGCTTCCTGTGTAAAGGGTTGTAGGTCTGGAAGGAGGAAGATGGGTGGGCAAATGGAGGGTTAACTGTCAAAATTGTCGTTTTGGGGGGCAGGGCTCGTACTTGGTCGGGTCCTTGTTGTCCCCGGGCTTATGGGGGGGGGGGGGGGGGTGTGACACCCTCCCCTCGTCGCCGTATTCTCTCTTTGCTCTTGTTTCCTTATTAGGGTGCTTTGGGGGCGGGGGTTTGGGGGGGTCGTCAGCTACAGGGAAACACCTGGGCCGGGGGGTTTTCCCACATAAAAGGACCCTTCCACATTATTAGGAACTCTCTCCAGGCAGATACTTTGACTTTGGTTTTGATAATTTTTTTTTTGGGCCCTTTTTGTTTTTTTGCTTTTTCACCTTTCAACACTTTGCATTATTACATTTATCCTGCAAACATCCTTACACTACGATTACTGATTTCACCACCATTTTTTATTTTTTTTAGTTTACTTTAGCTAAAAATAATTTTTTTTAGGGATTCCTTGTTTCCACGTGGTCTCCCTTTTGTTACGAATTGAGGGCCGGTTTTGTGCCGCAAAAACATCCTTGGCGTACTGCATTTGCATCGAAAAGGCCCCCCCGATATGCAACTTTTCGGGAAGTCGAACCAATAACACTCATTAGGAAACCAAGGGTACTTTTTCAAAACAGAAAAGTGCATCCTGTAGCCAACTCCAAAAAGTTTTGGGACCTGTAAAGTCCATGGAGAAAAGAGCCCTCCTCCAGCTACCCCCTGCACTGAGGGTAGGAAACCTGGGCCCACCATAATCTACGATTCGAGAATATCATAAACATTTTTCTACGGCTACCAGCTTTCCACTTGCTACCCCCACCCCCCCCCACCACTCTGCCCCCCCTGCACTTGCCCTGCCCCCCCCCCCGCCCCCACATCTCCTTCCCAAATACAGATAGCTGTGTCCTGAAAAAGCTCTAATCTGGACCCCGCCGAAATTGCGCAACCCTATTATACCTGTTCAAACCCGTCTTCGTATCGTCTAATCCCCAAGATTTGGAAAGCTCCGCGGTCATCCCCCTTCGGCTGGTCAGGGGGGGGCCCCCACCAAGCCAATGCCTAAAAATATATAACCGCATCATAAAGACTAAATTTCGCCGTCTTCCCTCGACCTGGGCCCGGCTTTTTACTTGTCAATCACTCTTTTTATTGGCAGACTAAAAGCCTTGGTTTTTTTCAAAAGACTGCCTCACCCGTTCACCAAATACTTCTCAAAAAAGTTAATGTGTCAAAATCAGGGCCTTTTGTCTGGACTCTGCGTCTCTAAGGGGGGCCCCAGGGTTTCAAATCTCGGGCCACTCTATTCTCGGTATTCAAGAGTCCTCTTGCTATGATGACTCTCAGAATACCTTCGCAGACGCACCATTTTGTATACATCTGGCCCTTCCTGGACACTGTGTTAACAACCTCCAAAAAACTCAATCCCAACAACACTCCTTTCCCCTGGCCCCACTGCTCTTTAAAAGCTAGTAAAACTAAAAGCTGCTCTTCAATCAACGTGCTTGCACCAGCCCGCCCATTGAATCACTACTCTCGGGGGGTCTGCTTAAATTGTGGACAACACAAAAACCCGGTGTCTGGTTAGACCGTAAACTCTCCTTCCAACTCAATTTTTGCTCTCCATCCCCAACTAAAACTAAATCGGCTTCCCGTCTCAAAAAACCTCCTTTACTCATGCTGCTAAACATGCCCTCGTAAAAATGATATCCTCCGATCCTTGCTTCGGTGAGTCATTTCAAAAGGTTTCCAACACTCTACTCGAAATTTGGATGTAGCTATCACAGTGCCCCTTGTTTTGTCACCAAAGCCCCATATCTACCCCCATTGTGACCTGTACACTCTCGTTGGCTGGCCCCCCCCACATATTCGTCGCCAAAACCCACTGGGGTCCGGTCATCTTAAATCACTTCTAGGCAAATCCCCGCCCTTTTCTAGATATTGGTCACCAAGCAAAACCCCCCCCCCCCCCGAGTATTTTTGGGTGAACTATCCCCTTTAACTCTCAAAACAAATTAAAACCAAAAAACCGTTTTTCCCCCGACCTTTATACCTCACCATGTAAACTGGGGGGGGGACGGCATTTTGGGCTTCTTCTTGCGGGTTTGGGATTCAGGCGCGCGGGGACCTGGCTGGCCCCGGAAGGTCCCAGAAGGGGTGTTTGAGCAGGGCCCCTTCGCCCCCCAACCTACCCCCCACTGAAAGGACGGGCTGATAGAGAAAACAAAGTGTCGTGTTTTTGTGTGTGTGTGTGTTGTGTGTGTGGAGAAGAGAGAGGATACAAACTTGAGTACCCAAAACAGCAATCTCCATTTTTATTTTTACTAAAAAATTACAATACTATAAAGACATTTCTTGCTACTGAAAAAGGTATTGGTGTATATTCTGATTAACTTGCCTTTTTTCAAAGGGATAATAATCAGAAATCCCCCTTTTTGGGAAAAACCCTCCCCTCTCAGAGCTTTCCTACCCCCGACCCTATATTAAATCTTTTGGGGTCACCCTCCTCTGTTCCACATAGAGACTGAGGGGTCAGGACGTGAAAAAAAACTCGAAACTGGGAAAAGTTTACTGGGTTTCTCATGAGGGCAGGGGAATTTATTGGAAAAAATTTAACTATTTTTGGAAAAAATTCTAGATCAAAAAAAAATAGGTAAGGGGCAACGCTGCATGCTATTATGTGTCCAAAAAGGGGCTGCGTAGATTACATATAATTTTCGGACCTTTTGGAACACTTAAAAAAACAATCACATTAACCGTACCAGAAGTTTTTTTGTAAAAATTTTTTGCAACCCTTTTTTACAGCAAAGCTAAAAACGTCACTTCATTTTTTAATGCAATTTCCGAAAAGTAACGGCTTATTGTTTAAACTAATTATTCTAAACTCGCTTTTTTTTATTTTAAAAATAAAAATGCTTTATTTCATTTCAAAACTGAAAAGACTCATATGCTGTTGATACATGACGAAAAAAGTTGTTGTCATACCTATATAAACTTTAAAAATAGGCCCCAAATAATTACGTATTAAGACTAAACAGATATCTCTTGGGCCTACAGCTCGGGCTGCTATCAAGCCCACTAAAGATAATGGGAATACTTTTTATAATGATGATCAAATTAGTATAAAAAAAATAAAAGGGTATTTAAAAAAAAGCAGGGTTATTTTATTTCATTATATTAAATTTTGACACTTTGGAACAATGAAACAACACTAATTAATTTAAAAATACCAGAAGCTGTTCTAAAAGAAAAAAAAATGTAAAGCCTTTATTACAGCAAAAGCAAAGTTTAAAAACACCCAAATTTGGGAAAAATGTTTATTGAAATGTTTTTGTGTGACCCCTTGGTCCCTCAAAAACCATTAGGCTTTTAAAACCCAAAACTAAAAACGGGAAAAACAGAAGCAGGACCCGATTTATTTTTTTAGATATACATTTGAAGTCAAAAGGGTTTACATACATTTAGGTTGGATCTTAAAAAACTCTTTTTTTTCAACCACTCCAAAAATTTTCTTGTAACAAACTATAGTTTGGCAAGTTGGTTAGGACATTATTTTGTGCATGAAAAGTAATTTTTCCCAACAATTTTTTAAGCCCCAAGATTATTTCACTTAAAATTTAAATGTTTTTAAAATTTCCCAAAGTGGGTCAGAAGTTTACATACAAAATTTGACTTTTCCTTTTAAAACAGTTTGGAAAAATTCCAGAAAATGATGTAATGGTTTTAGAAGGTTTTCTGATAGGCTAATTGACATAATTTGAGTAAATTGGGGGTTTGTCCCTGGGGGGTATTTCAAAGCCTAAATTCAAACTCAGTGCCTTTTCCCTTGAAATAATGGGGAAAATCAAAAAAAATCACCCAAAGGGCCCTCGGGAAACTTTCTTTAGACCTCCAAAAGGGGTTCATTTTTTGGGAAAAGAAATTTTTCCAAACGCCTGAAGGTACCCTTTCCCATCTGTAAAAACAAAGTACAAAAGAAAAAACACCAGGGACCACGCAGCCATCATACCGTAAAAGGAAGGAGGCGCGTTCGTCTCCTGAGATGAAGGGATTTTGGGTTTTTTTCCCAAAAAAGTGCAAATCAACCCAAACAACAGTAAAGGACCTTGTAAAAGATGTGGAGGAAAACAGGTCAAAGGTAATAATCCCCCCCATTTAAAAACGAGCCCAATATCGAAAAACCCGGAAAGGCCCCCTCAGAAAAGGAAGAAGCCACTGCCCCAAAAACCCGCCATAAAAAAAATGCCAGCTACGGTTTGCAACTGCACATGGGGAAAGGGACTGTTTTTTTTGGGAGAAATGCCCTTTTGGTCTGATAAAACAAAAATAAAAATTTTTGGGGCCAAAAGACCATCGTTTGTTTGGGGGAAAGGGGGGGGGGGGTTTTGCAAGCCAAAGGGAACCCCACCAAACCGTGAACCCACGGGGGTTGGCACATCATGCTGGGGGGGTATTTGCTCCCAGGGGGGGACGGTTGCACTTCACAAAATAGAGGGCTTTATGGGGAAGGAAAATTATGTGGATAAAATTGAAGCAAATTCAAGACACCCCCAGTCGGGAATTTTAAAGCTTGGTCGCAAATGGGTTTCCAAAGGAAAATTTCCCAAGCTTATTTCCCAAAAGTTGGGGCAAAATTGTTTAAGAACAAAAAAAGGGGCCAAGGGTTTTTAATGGAGTGACCATCCCAAAGCCCGGGACCTCAACCCTATAGAACATTGTGGGCAGAACTGAAAAAGGGGGTTGTGAGAAAGGGGAGGCCTAAAAACCCTGACTCATTTACCCCACTCTGTCAGGGGGAATGGGCCAAAAATTCACCCAAATTTGGGGGAAGCTGGGGAAGGCTCCCCAAAAATTTTTTGGACCCAAGTTAAAAAATTTTTAAAGGGAAATGTTCCCAAAAATACAAATTTGGTGAAATGAAAATTTCTGACCCTTTGGGAATGTATGAAATAAATAAAAAGCTGAAAAAAATCTTTCTCTTACATTATCGGACATTTACATTCTTAAAATAAAGGGGGTGACCCTAAGCCCTAAGACGGGGAATTTATACTGGTTTAAATTTTAGTAATGGTGAATTTTAAATGTAATTTGCTAATGTTTTATGTTAAACTTGACTTAAAACGTAAGGATCTTTTAAAAAGCCAGGAAACTTTTAAACAGTTAAGCTTTTGATTATTGCCTAATTAAGTGGGGGTTTCCCTTCCTCCTTTTTGGGACAAAAGGGCAAGGGCTTTTTTCTCATCTTTCTTTCTGCTGCTGCCTCCGCCACATTGTTCTCAAAAAACAATACGTGGATTAAAGTGCTATTTGCACATAGAAACAGGGGGTCTAGGAAAAGGCACCAATTCAACAGAGCACTGATGTGTTTAAAGAACTGCAGACAGTGACCATATCCAACCCCGGGAAAAAAGTGCTTTTGTTATAAAAAAAATTTTAAATTTTTATTCTTGCCCCATTGTTTTTTATGAAATAAAAAACCATATGCAATTTCATTTAAACCGTCTTAGAGTGATGGAGTGCCATCCCCAGGGCCTCCACAAGGGTTTAGTCCACGGGAAAATGGTGCGAATGGGACAGGTGTTTTTTTACACCATGATATTTTTTAAAATAATTTTTTTGTACTGTTTCCGCTAAAGAAATTTTTGGTCGAAAAGGCCTATTCGCCCAAAAACAACGACCATTAAATAAATGGGGTAACCCTATTAGATATAATTTCGGGAAAACCCTTTCATGTTTGTTGTCAGCTGGCTGGGGCACTTGTTTTAGCTAAATTCATTTGTATAGTCTCTTCATGGTTTGGCCCTAGAGTGCACACAAGACTGAGAACAGAAAATACAGGCCCTTTGAAAGTATTTAGCCCCCATTTTTTTTTCCAATTTTTTTACGTTCAGCCTTATTCAAAAAATGATAAAATTGTTTTTTTTTTCCTCATCAATTCCCACCCCATACCCCATTATGACAAAGAAAAAAAAGGGTTTTTTTTTAAACTTTGTTTCCCAATTTTATTAAATATAAAAAACTGAAAAAAGGGACTTTACATAAGTATTCGGGCCCTTTTTCCAGTACTTTGTTGAAAAACCTTTGGCAGCGTTTACAGCATCAAGTTTCTTGGGTATGACGCTACATGTTTGGCCCCAGGGGCGGCTCCTGAAAAAATTCTCAGGGGGGGAAATTTTTTTTGAAAATTTAGGTGCCCTACAAAATTTTAAAAAAAGTTTATGGTCCAGCAAAAAACAGGGAAAAAGGGGGGCAGCATATAAGTCAACCCAGAAGCATTTATTGACTGACCCCAAAAAGTTTTGGCTTACAAAAGCAAAATAAGTTATTCACTGTAAAAATAACCCAAGGGTGTTCTTTCACATTCCTCAACACTGCATAAAAAATATGCATTTCCATAAACAAAGAAAATCAGTGAAAAAAAACAGAATTTGGGTTTTTGTTCAAAATTTGCAGGACCCAACAATAGTTTTACCACTTTTTTTGCCTCATGGTTAAATTTGGAAAATTTATGTGCACCTGAGCAAAATTCACAAAAAACAAGCAGGACCCTTTGATGAGGCTATAAAAACTTTGGAGCAATTATTGGTAATAAGAAATTTTTTTGGGGATTCCATTTTTCTGCCCCGGTATAGTTTTGTAAAAAATGAAAAGTGAGGACTTTTCCCCCTTTAAAAACAGAATTTGAAAAAAATTTTTAAAAAAGGAAAAACACAGCTATCTGTGGGGGCTTTGTAAAAAGAAAAACCCATATTCGGGCCCAATTTAGATTTAAATAGGGAAACAACCTATTCGGGCCCCAATTGTATAGATTTTTAAAAATGAAAATGAACGGGATTTTAAATTTTTTTATTTTTTTTAAAATAAAAAATAACTATTTTAAAAACATAAATTTGTGAACAAATTTGGGTGTGGGTGTTTTAAAAAGGGGCCCGAAGGGGGGGCAAAAGAGAGAAAAGGGCTACATACTTGTACTGAAACTTTTCTTTTTCTTTTTTAAAGCAGCCAAAGCGGTCAAGACTTTAAATTAAAAATCAGGCATGCTGGGGAATTATTTTCACCCCATGGAAAGCATGGCCAGGCATTAGACGTTCCTGGCCCATTGAAGGGCCAAAAAGCCCGTTCAGTCTCCCCAAAGCACACTGGCGTTTGAGACTGAGGTTGATTCCGGGAGGGGAAGGAATTTAAAAAAAAGCGTCCTGCACTTTGTGGTTGTATCTTGTACCTAGCACAAGCACAGCTTTATCTGTGTAGAACGCCCGGTTGGTTTCGTCAGTTTGGGATAGCTAGAAGTTCCCCCGACTTCACCTCCCCCAAAATATTTTCCCCCATAAAGGCTAGTTTACACCCCGGGTACAGTACCTCTTTTTAAATGGTCTTGATGGAACTTCTTTAAAGACCCCAACGAGTTGCACAAAGACTGCCTTTGGTTGTAGTAGAAAGTAAATTTGATTGACGTGTCCCCGTCTTTCTTATTTTCTTTCAGGGTTTAGGGTTAGGGTTTGACAAAACCCGCGAAGTGCAAGCCCCCCGAAACCCATAGGGGTGTTTTTAAAAAGCTCTGATATTGAAAAAAAAAAAGATTTTAAAAGACAGGTTTAGAGGAGATTGGGCGTTTTTAAACCCTTTGACTAAAAATCCCCCCAAAGGGGGGGGGCCATTTGAAGACGACTTTAGCCTGATTGGACATTTAGTGGAAGATCAGATTCTAAAATTAGAAACTGATAACTACTGTTGCTGTGATATAATTGATTAAAAAAAAATCCCTTCCTTTTTCCTTTTTGGAAAGTGCGTGGGCCCATATCCCCAAATGAAAAACCCCCACGGCTTGGCAAAAACCTGTTTTTTGGGGGAAATTTTCTCCCATTTTTCTCTGCAACCCTTTTCAAGCTCTGTAGGTTGTTTGGAAAGGGTTGGCACAGCTTTTTTCAGGTTTTTCCAGAGGTTTTTCGATCGGGTTTAAAAGCCCGGGGCCCTCGGGAAGGGCCACTAAAGGGGACACTAAAGACTTTCAGAGACTGTCTTGGTGTGTGTTGGGGTTTCTTTTGCCCTGTTGGAAGGTAAACCTTAGCCCAGTCTGAGGTCCTGAGCACTCGGGAACGGGTTTTTCAAAAAGTTCTCGCTGACTTTGCCCCGTTCATTTTTCCCCGACCTGACTAGTCTTCCAGCCCCTGCTGCTAAAAAAATTTACCTCACGCAGATATTGCCCCCACCGCTTCCCCGTGGGATGGTGCCAGGTTTCCCCCCATACGGGGACATTTGGGAATTCAGGAAAAATATTTACAATTTTGGGTTTTAAATCGACCAGAAATTTGTTTTCATGGTCTGAGAGTCTTTAGGACCCCCCTTTTGGCAAACTCCAAGCGGGCTTTTCTGTCCCTTTTTTAATGGGGAGGGTTTCCCGTCGGGCCCCAACTTACCAAAAAGGCCTGTTTGGGTGAGTGCTGCAAAAAGGGATGCCCTTCGGGAAGGTTCTCCCATCTAAAACACGGGAAACCCCGAGTGACCACGGGTTCTTGGTAAACCCTCCCTGAAAAAGGCCCTTGCCCCGTTTGGGCCATTTTGGCCCCCGGAAAGGGGGGCACCCTTGGGAAAAGGGTCTTGGGGGTTCCAAACTTCTTCCTTTTAAGAATGATGGAGGCCACTGTGTTCTTGGGGATTTTTAATGCTGCAGACTTTTTTTTGGTGCCCTTCCCCAGATCTGTCCCCCACACAATCCTTTTCCCTCGGAGTTTTTACAGCAATTGCTTCGACCCAGGCGGGGTTTTTTGGCTCTATCATGAAATGTAAAAACGGTGGGACCTTATATAGAAAAAGGGTTTTGTGTTTTTCCCAAAAATCATGCCCAATAAATTAAATTTTACCCGGGGGGACTAAAAACAAGCGAAAGAAACATTAAAGGATGATCAATAGAAAAAAGGTTTCACCTGAGTCAATTGGGAGGTCATAGCAAAGGTCTGAAAATTATGAAAATTTTTATTTCAGTTTTTTTTTGTAATACATTTGCAAAAATGAAAAAAAAAACCCTTTTTCACTTTCTCATAGGGGGTATTGTGTGTAGATTGTGAGGGGAAAAAAAATATTTAATCAATTTTAAAATTTAAGGCGGGAAGTAAAAAAAGGTGGAAAAATTTCAAGGGTCTAAAATATTTTCCAAAGGGCACTGTCCCAAGGGTTTGGGCATATTTAATCTGTTTTTTTTCGGTAGGTCGCGGGAAACTAAGTTTTAAACCCCCAGGAAAAAGAACCCCCAAGGCGGCAGCTGCTAAAAAGGGAAAGGGAGCAGCGGGCAGCCCAAAAGGGACTTCACCCAAGGCAGCACTGGTCCACACCTTTTTCCGTCGGCGGGGGAGTATTAGTTTTTGGTACTGTATTGCCTTTAAAAGGCAGGGAAAAACCTTTTTGGGTTTTTTAGAAAAAAATTCCCGAGGGTTTTTGGGGAAATCTTTCAGCATTTTTTACCTTTGGGAAAATTAATGTTAAAGGGAAATTATTTTCCCAAAAGGTTAAAAATGATGTAAACCCCTGTTCCTTTTGAAAAGCCCATTTGTTTAAATACCCCAATGTCAAAACAGTTTTAAAGTGCCCAAAATCAAAAACCCAAATGCAGAAACGGTTTGGATATATTGAAAACCAAAAACATAAAATGTATTATAGCCTTTACAGGGTTGAAAACAATAGTAATCATAACTTGTATTTGTGGCAATAAATCATTGATATCGTTTTGGGGGGGGATATCGGGTTTGGTAGCCTAAAAACACAAAAAAAACAGGGAGGGGGAGGTTTGTACACCCACGGGTTAGGGGAAAACCTGCAAAAGACGTCAGCTAGTTTTTTGGGGTGATAAAGTTTTTTTTGGGGTCGCCCAAAAACGGAAAGAAAAACATTTTTTTTGTCAATATTTCAAAATCGATACACTTTTGAAATCTTTGGGGATAAAAAAAGGTATGAATCAAAACTGAAAGTCGCTTGGATAAAAAAACCCCCGAAGAGGGGACGAAGGCATTTTATGATCGGCGAGCGAGCCCGTCATTTTAGTCCAGGTGATCGGGTTCTGGCTCTGCTCCCAATTTTGGGGTCCCCTTTTCAACCCAAATTTTAAAGGGTCCATAACAGGGGCCCCCAGTAAACGAGAAAAAATTATCTATTTTGCCCTCCAAAAGGGAGGAAACCCCCAAACTGTGCCTTTATAAATTTTTTAAACCCCCTATTAGAAATTTCCTCTGAGACTAAAAGGGGGGGAAAGTCAAACAGAAAAACGGGGGGCTGTTTTTTGGGGCTGATATGTTTTTTCCCTGGATTCTGGTAATGCTGGGTCTTTTTGCAGGAGCAGGAAGTGTTTTTGGGTCCGACGTTTGCATATTTGCGGGGTAGTTTGAAAAATCGGGGACATGGGGGTTTTAGATACCCCCTTCAAACCATCTACCTGTTGATGGGGGGGGAAAGAGATGGGGTCTGATTCGGGAGATTTCCAGGGTTTTTTTCTGATAAAACCAAACGTACAAATTTAATAGAAAATGATTTTGACTTTGGAAAGATGTGACCCCATTCTTTCAACAGTTCTATAGAGTTTTTTCAGAGAAACTGCTTTTTGTCTGGATGCGGGGGTTTCAGATACATGCTGGAGATTTAAAATAGCAGAGCCCTTTTTTCCAGTTGGGCTTCTCCCCGTATCTTGGTCAGTAAAAACGGATGGGAAAAAACAATTTTTTACGGACTACCGTTAAAGGGAAACGATGTCACTAAGGGATTTATTTTCCCCTTCCTCCCGGGTGGAGGGGCCCCGCGTTATCCAAGGGCGGCGCAGCTTTAAGGGTTTTTTTAGCAAAATTTGACCCGTTAAAGGGCTATTTGGAGGTGGGCCCCTGAGAGTAGGGCAACCCCTGAAATCTGCCTTTTTTACACCTTTTGGTTGTACTCGTATTCGGTTATGAGTTTCGGGGTGCGTAAACGCCCGCAACTTTCAGCGACTTATTTAACAGGGGTTTTTCTCTGGGTTTGGCCCGGGTTTTCGCGTTTATTGGACAAGTAGTGATATATGCAGATACTTGGGAGGAAAAATCTGTTTCCCGTATTTTAAGCCCTTTTTCGGACGTTTGGGGCGGGTTTGTCTCACGTAAATTTGGCTAAAAGTGAGTTTGCCAGGCGGGCTGTTACATACCTTTGGAAAAGGGGGTTGGGCCAGGGGAAGTGCTCCCCGTTTGGGCTAAAGTGGAGGATTTAGCTTTTCCCCTACCAACTACTAAAAGGAAAAAAATCGTTTTTTGGGAATGATTGGGGATTATCGTGGTTTTTTGAGGAACTTCTTTTACCGGGCGCTCCCCTTTACAGATTTTCTGAAAGCAAGGCTGTGTAAGTATGGTCTTCTCATTGGCAACAGGCTTTTGAAGATGCAAAGAGGTTGCTTACTTAACTCCGGTACTGGCTGCCCCTCGTTTTTGGATTTGCATTTACCTTTCCCGGGGGGATGCTGTCCTGTGGGGGCGGTTGCAGTTTGTGCCCAAACAAAATGTTTGGGGGGGTTTAAAAGGCCTGTTAGTTTTTTTTTCCAAAAATTTAACCCTTATCAGTTGAACTATTCGGGCATTGAAAAAGGGAAACATTTGCTTTTATGGGGGCTACAACACTTTGAAGTGTTTGTTGGGTCGGGGGTTTGTACCCATTTTTGGTCTAAAAAGAAAAAAACCCTCTCACATTTGGGGGGTTCCCCTGAGGGGTCCTAATCAGAGGATAATGAGAGGGTTTATTTTTTCAATCCCTTTCCCTCTAGATGTGCGGCACATGGGGGGTGATTAAACCCTGATTGGGATGCGCTCTCTCGTGCGCCCCCCGTTTATGAATATTTATTTTGACCGACCATTTTTTGATTTTTTCATGTTCTATCTTTTCCCCCCGTTTGTCCCCCCCCTAGTTTTTGGGGTTTTTTTTTCCTCTTAAAAGGGTTCTTCCTGGTTTAAAGGGTTTCTGAGGTATGGAGAGGGGGAGATGGGGGGGGGGGGAAGTTTAGGGTGAACATGTAAAAAAGTCGGTTTGGGACGGGGTCTCGTAGTTTGGTCCGGGGTCCGTTGGTCCCGGTCTTAGGGGGGGGGGGGGGGGTGACGACCCCCCCACTTTTGTCTGGGGCCCCTTTTCTCTTTTGCCCCTTGTTTTCCCTTTTTAGGATGCTTTGGGGGGCGGAAAAAGGTTTGGGAAAGGGGGTCACCCAAAAGGGAAAACCTGGGCCCCGGGGGCACCGTTGTCCCAGCATAAAAGGACCTCTTCCACATTCTTGAGGAAAACTCTCTCCCGGCAGATACTTTTTACTTTGGTTGTGGGTTGTTTTGGCCTTTTTGGTTTTTTTGCTTTTTCACCCTTTTAACACTTTTCATTAATTACATTTATGCCTGCAAAAAAACTCACTTACACTACTGATTACGATTAAAACACCCCTTTTTATTTTATTTTGTTTTTTTAGCTAAGAAAAAATAAAATTTTTGGGATTCCTTGTCTCCCCCGTGTCTCCCTTTTGTTCGAACTTGAAACCGGTTGTGACACAGCACAAAAAAAATCCCGTTTGGGTACGGGATAGGCCCTCGAAACAGCCCCCGCGAATGCAATTTTTAGGGAAGTCAGGAACCAATATACACAATCAGTTTGGAAACAAAGGTAGCTTTTTCAAAAAGAAATGGCACCTGTAGCACTAACTCCAAAAAGTTTTTGGGCCCCGTAAAGTCCATGGAGAATAAGAGCACCTTCCCCCCAGCTTTCCCCCTGCCCCTGAAAGGGTAGGAAACCCGTCACCACCGAAAAATCTCCCATAATCGAGAATAAATAAAACATTTTTTCACGGGACCCTTCTTTCCACTTGGTACCCCTACCCCGGCCACCAGCTCTGCACCCTTTGCTGCCCAAAATTGCCCATGCCCCCCCCCCGCCCCCAATTCCCTTTACCCAAAAAACAGATAAATGATTTTCCTGAAAGAGCTGCTAAATTTTGGACCCCGGGCCCAAATTGTCGCAAACCCCCATTTTGCCGTTTAACATGTCTTTCTATCGTCTGAGATTCCCCCGGATTTGGAAAAACTGCCCCGGGGCATCCCCCCCTTCGAGAGGGCCCTGGGTGACCTTTAGCCAAAATCAAAGTCCTAAAAAGATGTAACCGGGTCAATAAAAGACAGAATGTGCCGCCCTCTTTATGAATGGCCAAAGGGTTTTTTACTCTGTCAAACACGCATCTTATTGGCAGCCTAAAAACCCTTTGGGTTTTTCCCAAAAAGACTGCCTAACCCGGGTTTACCCCAAATATTTCAGTAGAGTTCAATGTGGGGCAAAACGGAGGGGCCCGTTGTCTGGGGCCTCTAGCAGTCTCAAGGGGGTTTCCACAGGGTTTAAATCTCGGGGGAAATCTATTCTTGGGGATACAAAGAAAGTCGCCCCCCTTGTAATGATGACCTTTAGATTACCCCTACGCGGGGCGACACCAATTTTTTAACAAACGGCCCTTTTATGGAACTTGTGTTAACAAACCCCCAAACAGCTTCAATGCCCTACAACACTCCTTCCCGGGGCCCCCAACTGCTCTTAACCCCTTTGTTAAAAAATAAATGCATGCTTTCAACGAAAAGCTGCTTTAACCCCCCCCGCCCCATAGAATCATACCTCGGGCGGGTCTGACTTAGAATATGTGGACAACTACAAAAAACCTAGGTGTTGGTTAGGGCGGGAAACTTCCCCTTTCCCGACCACATTAAGCAGTTCCCAAACCAAAAAATAAATCTAGAATCGGGTTCCCTTTTTCAAAAAAGCCTCCTTCAATCATGCTGCTAAAAAATGCCCTGTAAAAATGACATCCCACCCATCCCCCACTTCGGTTTATGTCATTTACAAAATAGCTTCCAACACTCTACTCCCCGCAAATGGATGTAGTCTATCACAGTGGGGGGATCTGGGTTTTTTCACCCAAAACCCCATATATACCCACCCTTGTGGGCCTGTACACTCTCGTTGGGGTGGGCCCTCCACTACAATTCGTGCCAAAACCCCCTGGTCCCGGCAAACTATAAATCATTCTAGGCAAATCCCCGCTTTTTTTGATCATTGGTCACCATAGCAAAACCCCCCCGTAGTATTTTTGGATGAAAATATCCCTTTAAAAATCTGGGAAAAACCAAACTTAAAACCAAAAAAACCCGTGTTGTCCCCCGACCTTTTTATACCTCACCAGTATATGGCCGGGGGGGGCGGGGAAAATTTGGGCTTCTTCTTGCGGGGTTTGGGGTTCAGGGCGCGGCAGGGGACCTGGGTGGGCCCCGAAAAGGTTTACCATGAAGGGCTTTTTTGGGGCAGGGGGCCCCCTTGACCACCAAGCCCACCCACCCAGCTGACAAGGACTGGGCTGATAGAAGAAAAAAAATGTGTGCGTTTTGTGGGGTGTGTGTGTGTGTGTTTGGGGGGTGTGGAGAGAAGAGAGGAACAACTTGAGGTACACCCAAAAAAGGATATCTCCCTTTTTTGTATTTACTAAACAAATTTCAAATACATATGACATTTCTTTTACTGCAAGGGATTGGTTTTAGTATTCTGAGTTAATTGCCTCTTTATTCAATGGTTAATAATCAAGAAATCCACTTGGGGGAAATACCCCCCCATCTGCAGAGCATTTCCCGACCCTGGCCATAGTATTAAATCTTTGAGGGGTCCCCCCCCTCGTGTCCACATAGAGAGAAAGGGGGAGGACTGGGCAAATAAACTCGAAAAGGGAATGTTTATGGTTGCTCATGAGGTCAAGGGGAATTCAAAGGTGGAATAAATTTAACTAGTTTGGGAAAAATTTTTCTAGACAAGGGAAAAAAAAGTAAGGAGCAAAACGCTGCATGATATTAGGTTTCCAAAAAGGTGTTTCGTAGATTACAATATAATTTTCGGAACCCCTTTTGGGAAAAAACGGAAACAAAAAATAACTACATTAAAGGGGTTTCCCGAGAGTTTTTGTAAAAATTTTTTTGCTAAGCCTTTTTTACACAAAGACCCAAAAAACCCGTCACATTCATTTTTGAATGCAATTTCCCGGAAAAGTAAAGGCTTATTGTTTAAGGTAATTTTTTAAGCCGGGTTTTTTTATTTAAAAATAACATGCTTGATTGCATTTAAATCATGAAAGACTCATATGCTGTGGATGACATGAACGGGAAAGAAAGTTGAAGATACAGTGCCCATAAAGCATTTAAATATGGCCTAAAATTTAAATTTTCATTATTAAGACTAAAAAAGGGGGGAAAGCTTTGGCCTACAGCTCGGGCTGCTATACTAAGCCTACTAATGATAATGGGAAAACTTATTATAATGATGATAAAAATAATATTAGAAAATAAAAAAAAGAAGGATATCAAAAAAAAGCAGGGTTTTTATTTTATCATTATTATTAAATTTGACACCTTTTGGAACAAGTAAAAAACACTAAATTTAAATTTTAAAGATACCGAGAGGCTTTTTAACGAAAAAAAAAAATGTTAAAACCTTTATTTTCAGCCCAAAACAAAAAATTAAAAAAAAAAGCCGAATTTTTGAAACGTTTACTTGGAAAAAAGTTGTTTTGAGCCTTGGTGTCACCCAAAAACCCTTAGGTATTAAAAAAAACACTCAAAAAGGCAACAGAAAGGGAGGATCGAATTTTTTTTGTAGATATACAGTTTAAAATAGAAGTTTACTCACTTTGGTTGGAGTCATTTAAAAAAGTTTTCCCAAACCCCTCCACAAAATTTTTTGTTTAAAAAACTATGTTGGCAAGTTGGTTAGGACATTACTTTGGCATGACACAAAATAATCTTTCCCAAAAAAATTTTTACAGGGCAGATTATTTCACTTTTAAATTTACTGTATTACAAATTCCCGTGGGGCCCGAAGTTTCATTTCACTAAGTTTACTGGCCTTTAAACAGCTTGGAAAAATTCCAAAAAAAATGATGTCCGGCTTTTGAAGGTTCTGATAGGCTAATTTTAAAATTTTAGTCAATTGGGGTTTTTAACCCCGTGGATGGGATTTCAAAGCCTACTTCAAACTCAGTGGGGCCCCTTTTCTTTAAATCATGTGAAAATCAAAAAAAACAGCCAAGACCTCAGAAAAGGGTTTTTTGACCTCACAAATCTGTTATTCTTTGGGGCAAATTTCCAAAAACCCCCAAAAAGGGACACGTTCATCTGTTTCAAAAAAATAGTACAAAGGGATAAACACCATGGGACCAAAGCAGCCTCATACCCTACATGAAAGGGGGGCGCGTTCCGTCTCCCAGAGAGAAGGGAATTTGGGGCGAAAAGGGGAAAAACAATCCAGAAAAACAGTAAAAGGGCCTTGTGAAGATGGGGGGAAACGGGCCCAAAAATATATATCCAAAAGTTTAAAAAGAAATTTTTTATATCACATAAAACCCGAAAGGGCCCCTCAGCAAAGGGAAAAAGCCCCCTGCTCCAAAACCGCCATAAAATGCCCGGCTACGGTTTGGCAACTGCACATGGGGTTAAGATTTACTTTTTGGAAAATGCCTCTGGTCTGATGAAACAAAATAGAAAATGTTTTGGGCCCTAAGACCATGTTATGTTTTGGGGGAAAAAAGGGGGGGTCTTGCAAGGAAGAACACCACCCAACGTGGAAAACACGGGGGTTGTGCCGCATCATGCTGTGGGGGGGGTTTGGGGCAGGAGGGACTTTGCACTTCACAAAAAAGATGGATCATGAGGAAAGGAAAAATTTTGTGGATATATTGGGAAAAACATCTTCCCAAGGGCACAGTAGGGGAAATTAAAGTTTGGCGCAAAGGGTCTTCCCAAAAGGAAAAATGACCCAAGCATCTTCCAAAGTTGTGGAAAATTGCTTAAGAAAAACAAAATCAAGGGAAGGGGGTGACCATCACAAAGCCCTTTACCTCAATCCTATAGAAATTTGTGGGCAGAACCCGGAAAAAAACGGTGTGAGAAAAGGGGGCCTACAAAACCCGATCAGTTACACCCGTCTGTCAGGAGGAAGGGCCAAAATTCACCCCAAATTATTGTGGGGAAACTTGTTGGGAAAGGGTACCCGAAAGTTTGGGCCCCAAAATTAAAAATTTAAAAGGGAATGTACCAAAAATAAAGAGGTATGTAAACTTGACCCATTGGGAATGGATGAAATAAAAAAAAGCTGAAAAAATCTTTTTCTACTTTATTCGACATTACATTTTTAAAATAAATGGTGATCCTAACGACCTAAGACGGGAATTTTATAGGTTTAAATGTTAGTAATGGTGAAGTTTAAATGTATTTGATAATGTGTATGTTAACTCCGACTTCAACTGTATATGGGATCTTTTATAAAGCCAGGCACATTTAACAGTTAAGCTATTGATTATTGACCTAATTTAGTCGGGTTTTCCTCTCCTCCACTTTTTCTTAGCAACAATCAGGCCAGGGCTGTGTTTCTCATCTCGTTCATTCTGCTGCTGCATAACCGCCACATTGTCCGCAACAACAATATCGCGGATTTAATGCTGCTATTTATGGCCATAGCAACATGGTCTAGGAAAAGGCACCAATTCAAACAGAGCACTGAGGTTTTTCAGAAAAAACTGCAGACAGTGACCACTATCCCACGCGGGAGAAAGTGCATTTTGTTTATTAAAATATATTATATTTAGTCTTTGCAAAAACCATTGTTTCTATGTAATATAACCATATTCAATTTCAGTAACAACGTCCTTAGGAGTGATGGACTGTGCCATTTCCCCACCCCCACGGCCACACATGATTAGTTCCACCTCAGACTTGGTGCGAATCACAGGGTGTTTTTGTTTTGTAAACCATGATATTTGTACCTCAATTTTTTTGATACTTGACTAACTTTCGCTAAAGAATATTGGTCGACCAACAGCCTATCGACCAAAACAAATCGACCAGTCAAATAAATGGGGGTCCAGACCCTACTAAGCTATATAAATCTCCCAGAACCTCATGTTTAGGTTGTCAGCTGGCTAGTCACTTTGTGTAGCTAAACTTCACTTGTATAGTCTCTGGTCATGGATGGCTAGAGGTGCTCACAAGGACCTGAGATACAGAGTAAATACAGTGCCTTCGGAAAGTATATAGACCCCATGTCTTTTTTCCACATTTTTGTGACGTTACAGCCTTATTCTAAAAACTGATAAAATTGGTTTTTTTCCTCATCACTCTAACACACAATACTCCATTAATGAAGCAAAGCAAAAACAGGTTTTTAAAACATGTTTGACTAATTTATTAATATAAAAAACTGAAATTAAGACATCTACATAAAGTATTCAGACTCCTTTACTCCAGTAACTTTGTTGAAGCAACCATTGGCAGCGATTACAGCATCAAGTCTCCTTGGGTATGACGCTACATGCTTTGCACCCAGTGGCGGCTCCTGAAAAAATTCGCAAGGTGGGGCAATTTTCTGATGATTTAGGTGACCTACACACATTTTAAAAAAAGATTTAATTTTTGTCCGCAACAACAACATGAAGACAAGGGGCAGCATATAAGTCCAAATGCCAGAAGCCATTTATATTGACTGATCTCAAAAAGTGTTGGCTTACAAAAGCAAAATACTTTATCAACAGAATGTAAAATAATCAAGGGTGTTCTTTCACATTCCTCAACACAAGCATAAACAATATGCATTCCATAAACAAATGAAATTCAGCTGAAAATTAACAGCATGTCTTGGTATTTGTTCAGATGCCAGGATCAACAATAGCTTTTACCACATTTTTTTTTGCCTCATGGCTGAAATTGGAAATATGTGCACCTGAGCATAATTCACAACAAGCAAGCAGTAGCTTTTGATAGAGGCTACGGAAAAACATTGATGCCAAGTTATTGAGTAATAAGAATTTTTTTATAGACTTCCAATCATTCTTGCCCTCTTGTATAGATTTGTGAAAATGAACAGTGAGGACATTTTTGCCTGAAAACAGAATTTTGAAAATAATTTATAGAAAGGTAAACACAGCTATCTGTCATGGCTTTGTAAAAATGAAACCAACCAATATTCTTGCCAAGTGTATATATTTGTAACTATGAAACAACCATATTCCTGGCCCAAATGTATATGATTTGTAAAATGAACATGAACAGATTATTATTATTTTTTTTTTCTTTTTTAAAAATGGAAAAATAACTATTGTAAACAACATCAACTTTGGTGAACTGATTTGGGCGTGCTGTTGTGTGTTAAGAGACAGACAGGGGAGGGACAAGAAGGAGAGAGAGGCTAACATTACGTTGTATGAAAACTGTTCTCCTTCTCTCTTTTCAAATGCAGCAAAAGCGGTCAATGACTTTTTTCTCATTGAATATCAGGCCATGCTGAGGACTAGTTTCACTCCTCCATGGGAAGCATTGCCATGTGCATCCATACGTTCCTGGCCCATTGAAGGGCAAAAAGACCGTCAGGGTCTCTCCAAGAAAGCAACACTGGGCGATTCGAGGGACTGGGGTTGATTCCCGAGATGGGAAGGAACCAAAAAAAAAAAGCGCTCCGGCACTTTGTGGTTTGCTATCGTATGTAACCTCAGCAAAAGCACCAGCTTTATCTGTGTAGAAACGTCCGGTGGTCTCGTCCAGCTTGGGATAGCTAAGTAAGTTTCGCCGACTTCACCTCCTCCACATATTTTCCTCATTCCCGGGCCCGTACCCCCTGGGTGTATGCGTGTCGACCCAATTTGGGGACGGCTACATACACTCCAGTTACAGTAGGCTCGTTTTGAATGGTCTTTGATGTGAACCTTCTTTCAAAGACAAAATCGAGTTGACACTGAAGACTAGCCATGATTGATAGTAGTACGTGAATTGATTGACCGCTGCTAGCACCGCTCTTTTTCTTGTTTACGTTCATGGTTCTGTTTACGTATGGACGGATAAGCGCGTAATGTGCAAGCCCTCAGAAACCCATAGAGATTTTAAAATTTAAAGCTCTTTATACTTTAAAAAAAAAGGGATTTTACATGACAGGCTTATGAGAGACTTCAGGGCGATTTTCACACCTGACCATGAAATCGCCCCAAAGGGGGCGGGGGCCATTTGAAGCACGACTTTAGCCCTGATTGGACAATTTAGTGCAGATCAGACTTCTAGAATTAGAACACTGATAACTTACTGTTGGCTGTGATATAAATTGATTAGAAAGATGTAAATCCCTCTCCTTTTTCACACCTTTGGCAAGTGCGTCGCCCAGATCGCCCTAAATGAACAACATACAACCCGCCCCCTGCTTGGCACACGCCTGTATTTTGGGAGTTTCTCTTCCCTTCCTCTCCTGCAGAATCCTCTCAAGCTCTGTCAGGTTAGATGGAGAGCGTTGCTGCACAGCTTTTTTTTCCCAGTCTCTCCAGAGGTGTTTCGATCGGGGTTCAAGTCGGGCTCGGGCAGGAGCCACTCAAGGACACTAAAGGACATTCAGAGCCTTGTCTTGGCTGTGTGCTTAGGGTCGTTGTTCCTGTGGAAGGTGAAACCTTATACCCCAGTCTGAGGTCCTGAGCACTCTGGAACAGGTTTTTCATATAAAGTATCTCGCTGTACTTTGACAGCCGTTCTTCATCTTTGCCTCTATTCCTGATTAGTCTTTCCAGTCCCTGCCCGCTGAAAAAATATCCTCACAGAGCATGATATGGGCCACCACCATGCTTCTTTGCTCCGTAGGGATGGTGCCAGGGATTTTTCCCTCCATACGCTGACACTTGGCATTCATGAAAAAATGACAGCAATCTTGGTTTCAACAGACCAGAGGAATCTTGTTTCGCATGGGTCTTGAGAGTCTTTTAGGAGCCTTTTTGGCAAACTCCAAGCGGGCTGGGTCATGTGCACCTTTTAATTGAGGAGTGGCTTCCCGGTTTGCCACTCGTAACCATAAAGGCCTGATGTGGTGGGAGTGTTGCTGCAGAAATGGATTCGCTTCTGGAAAGGTTCTCCCATTCTCAACACAGGAACTCAGAGTGACCATCGTGTTCTTGGTCACCTCCCCTGAACAAGGCCCTTTCCGCCCCGATTGCGTCAGTTTGGCCGGACGGGCAGCTCTAGGAAGAGTCTTGGTGGTTCCAAACTTCTTCCATTTTTAAGAAGAGGGATGAGCCACTGTGGTTTTCTTGGGATCTTCAATGCTGCAGACATTTTGTTGGTGCCCTTGTCCCCCCAGATCTGTGGTGCCTCCCACACAATCCTTGTCATCTGAGCTCTACAGACATTTGGCTTCGACCTCATGGCTTGTTTGGTGTTTGTGCTCTATCATGCACTGTCAACTGTGGGACCTTTATATATATAGGTGTTGTCTTTTTTCAAATCATGTCCAATCAATTGAATTTACCACAGGTCGGACTACAATCAAGTCGTAGAAACACCTCAAAGTATGAATCAATAGAAGCAGGATGCACCTGAGCTCAATTTTCGAGTCTTATAGCAAAGTGTCTTGATACTTATGTAAATGTTTTTTATATATTCAAGTTTTTTTATTTGTAATACATGTTGCAAAAATGTATTAAAACCCTGTTTTCACTTTCTCATTATGGGGTATTGTGTGTAGATTGCTGAGGGGGAACAAATTATTTAATCAATTTTAGAAATAATACCTGTAACGTTAACAAAATGTTGGGAAAAGTCAAGGGTCCTGAATACTTTCCGAAGGCACTGTGCCAATGGTTTTGCATATTCTACATCTGGTTCTTTCAGGTAGGCCTCGCAGGCAAACATAAGATGTTAACACCAGCCGAAAAGAACGCCAACGGCCGGCAGTGACTGCTAAGATAAGGGAGCAGCAGCAGACCAGAAGACGGTCAGCCAGCAGCACTGGTCCACACCTTCCTGTCGGTCGGGTGAGTATTAGTGTTTGGTACTGTATGGGTGCCTTTAGAAGGCAGGGCAAATCCGTTTGGGTGATTTATAGAAATACATTGCAGCACGCTTTTGGAAATCATTCAGCAGTTTTTTTACCATTGGAAATTAATGTTGAAAGTTAAATTATATTTCCAAAGGTTTGAAAATGATGCTGACGCTTGCCTTCCTGTTGACCAGACATTTTGATAAATAGGCCCATGTCAAAACACACAGTTTGCGTTAAAGTGTCCAAATGCAATAACCAATATGCACGAACAGTTTGTGATATATTGAAAAACCTAAACATAAAAATGTATTATATGCACATAACGTTTGCGTGTAACAATAGTAATCCATATTAACTTGTATTTGTGGCAATAAATCACTGCTGAGTATCGATTTTGGGGGGATTTATCAGGTGTATGCACTAACAAACAAAAAAAAAACACATGGAGAGCTGGATGTTTTGTACATAACTGGTTAGAGGACAACCTGCAGAAGACAGTCAGCTAGATTTTTGGAGTGATAGCAGTTTTATTTGTTGGTCGAACCAAAACGGACAGAGAACATTTATTTGTCAATCAACTCATATCGATATCAACATTGGAAATCGTAGTAGGGGTGGGGGGGGTATGAAAAAATGTATGCCCACTCAATAACCTGTAGAGTCGCTCCTGGATAAGACGTCTGCTAAAATGCTAAAATGGTAAATGTAAATGTAAATGAATTTGTGCGAGAGGGGGAGGTGAGGTTGCACGTCCTGTTAAAACTAACACCAAGCTCCAAAACCAAATGGGAATCTGTGAAAATATGTGTACATCACTTCTTAGAGGGACAATTTGTAGCAGACAAGCTAGTTAGGCCCTACATTTGTTGAAGTGTTGTATTTTGACTTTCAAAAGTGGGTCGCCAACGCGGGTAAGTGTTACTGTGTCAACACTTTTTTTTGTTAATCACTTCCCCTTGAATTATCACGCACGCAAATCAATAAAAAAGGGTTTGTTAAATGTTTTGGGGTGTTAGCGCTGTTTGAACTAAAACTATTCACACTTGTAGGCCCTCTCCTAAATTTCCTTGCTATACAACACCAAGTCACTTGGGCTCTGTCCGTATCCTCATCATGGCCTCTCCTATCAAGTGCTACGCTGGCCGATACAACAACAATCTTCTCCTTTCCCCCTTCTGATAACCAGGTGGCCGAATCGCATCTCTGCATGTCTGTGGCAGACCATATCAGTATGGATGACGGATCCCCACCTCAAGCCTGAACCTTGCAAAGACGGAGCTGCTGCTCTTCCTCCCGGGGAATGACTTGCCCGTTCCATGATCTCCGCCCATCACGGGTTGACAACTAACTCCGTTGTGTCCTCCTCCCAGATGTGCGAAGAGCCTTGGCGTGACCCTGGACACAACACCCTGTCGTTCTCTGCTAACATCAAGGCGGTTATGACCCGCATCCTGTAGGTTCATGCTCTTACAACCATTCGGATAGAGTACGACCCTGCCTTACAACAGGAATCGGCACAGGTCCTAATCCAGGCACTTATAATATAATAATATATAATATGCCATTTAGCAGACGCTTTTATCCAAAGCGACTTACAGTCATGGTGCATTACATTTTTTTGTGTATGGGTGGTCCCGGGGATCGAACCCACTACCTTGGCGTTATAAGCGCCGTGCTCTACCAGCTGAGCTACAGAGGACACTTGTCATCTCCGTCTGGATTACTGCAACTCGCTGTTGGCTGGGCTCCCTGCCTGTGCCATAAAACCCCTACAACTCATCCAGAATGCCGCAGCCCGCCTGGTGTTCAAACTTCCCAAGTTCTCTCACGTCACCCCGCTCCTCCGCACACTCCACTGGCTTCCAGTTGAAGCTCGCATACTGTTACAAGACCATGGTGCTTGCCTATGGAGCTGTGAGGGGAACGGCACCTCCGTACCTTCAGGCTCTGATCAGTCCCTACAGAACCCCAAACGAGGGCATGCGTTATTCCACCTCTGGCCTGCTGGCTCCCCTTCCTCTGCGGAAGCATAGTTCCCGCTCAGCCCCAGTCAAAACTGTTCGCTGCTCTGGCACCCCAATGGTGGAAACAAGCTCCCTCACGACGCCAGGACAGCGGAGTAGTCACTCACTTCCGGAGACATTTGAAACCCCACTCTTTAAGGCATACCTGGGATCGGATAAAGTAATCCTTCTATCCCCCCCCCCCCCACCCCTTGAAACCGACCCCCCCACCACCCCCCTAAAATAAATACCACGTTAAGTGTTGTACTACTGGCTATAAGGTGGCTATGTTGTACCTTGGTAAGAAGCGTTTCGGCCTAAATGAGGTAAATGAAAATGTAAATGTTTGTAGATAGTTACATTATAGTTGCATTTCAGGTGTTGATTTCTGTGAAGGAACAGACCCACTTTTTTTGTTATGACTATTTAAACGAAATCACGACGCGGGCATAATCACACAGTGACAAAACCCTGCAGTTATTTAAGTGAGCCGGACTGTCAAACTCCTATGAAATGGTGTGTGGCCAACAAACTTTAATCTCATGAGAGACCGCATCAAATTTCTGAGCCTGTTAATTACAATTTGTGGCCATTTCAGTACCGCGCACCATCCCAGTGGTTGTGTCCATCCTACGAAAGACAAAGATATGATTCTGTTTTAAGCATTCTTCTCTGATATCAAGGGCAAAGGTGGGCTACCTTAAGGTAACTCCAACACACCCCAAATATATTTGATGTGTTTAACTTTTAGTTACTACTGATTCCATATGTTTTAATTATAGTTTGATGTCTTCAATATTGATTCGACTATGTAGACAAAATTACCAAATACAAGAATAAACCTTGGAATAAGAGTACTGGGTGTCCAAACTTTGACTGTTACCGGTACATACAGTATATCTATATTGCATAGTTATAACCTTTAACTAATACTGTTTATATGTGTGCATATCTTTGTCTTATAGAACCACAAATAAGATTCCAAGTTATTCGGATACCACAATCTATAAACATCCTCAATACAAACAGCTGTGTCTGCATGTGTGCGTGTGGTGGTGACCAAGTGTTTAGTATGGGCCTCAACATCATGTTCTAACCGACAGCACTATAGTGCGCAGAACCAAACCAATCAGTTATAAGTACAGTGGGGGAAAAAAGTTTTTAGTCAGCACCCAATTGTGCAAGTTCTCCCACTTAAAAAGATGAAAGAGGCCTGTAATTTTTCATCATAGGTACACGTCAACTATGACAGACAAAATGAGAAAAAAATCCAGAAAATCACATTGTAGGATTTCTTATGAATTTATTTGCAAATTATGGTGGAAAATAAGTATTTGTCAATAACAAATGTTTCTCAATACTTTGTTACATACCCTTTGTTGGCAATGACACAGGTCAACGTTTTCTGTAAGTCTTCACACACTGTCACTGTTGCTGGTGGACACCAAGTTCCTTGGTGTCCACATCACCAACGAACTATCATGGTCCAAACACACCAAGACAGTCGTGAAGAGGGCACGACAAAGCCTATTCCCCCTCAGGAGACTAAAAAGATTTGGCATGGGTCCTCAGATCCTCAAAAAATTCTACAGCTGCACCATCGAGAGCATCCTGACTGGTTGCATCACCGCCTGGTATGGCAACTGCTTGGCCTCTGACCGCAAGGCACTACAGAGGGTAGTGCGTACGGCCCAGTACATCACTGGGGCAAAGCTCCCCGCCATCCAGGACCTCTATACCAGGCGGTGTCAGAGGAAGGCCCTCAAAATTGTCAAAGACTCCAGCCACCCTAGTCATAGACTGTTCTCTCTGCTACCGCACGGCAAGCGGTACCGGAGTGCCAAGTCTAGGTCCAAAAGACTTCTCAACAGCTTCTACCCCCAAGCCATAAGACTCCTGAACAGCTAATCATGGCTACCCGGACTATTTGCACTGCCCCCCCACCCCATCCTTTTTTACGCTGCTGCTACTCTGTTAAGTATTTATGCATAGTCACTTTAACTCTACCCACATGTACATATTACCTCAACTACCTCAACTAGCCGGTGCCCCCGCACATTGACTCTGCAACGGTACCCCCCTGTATATATAGCCTCCTACTGTCACTTTATTTTACTGTATATATAGCCTCCCTACTGTCACTTTATTTTACTTCTGCTCTTTTTTTCTCAACACTTTTTTGTTGTTGTTTTATTCTTACTTTTTTGTTTAAATGAATGCACTGTTGGTTAAGGGCTGTAAGTAAGCATTTCACTGTAATGTCTGCACCTGTTGTATTCGGCGCATGTGACCAATAAAATTTGATTTGATTTGATTTGATTTTGGCCCATTCCTCCATGCAGATCTCCTCTAGAGCAGTGATGTTTTGGGGCTGTCGCTGGGCAACACAGACTTTCAACTCCCTCCAAAGATTTTCTATGGGGTTGAGATCTGGAGACTGGCTAGGCCACTCCAGGACCTTGAAATGCTTTCTTACGAAGCCACTCCTTCGTTGCCCCGGGCGGTGTGTTTTGGGATCATTGTCATGCTGAAAGACCCAGCCACGTTTCATCTTCAATGCCCTTGCTGATGGAAGGAGGTTTTCACTCAAAATCTCACAATACCTGGCCCCATTCATTCTTTCCTTTACACGGATCAGTCGTCCTGGTCCCTTTGCAGAAAAACAGCCCCAAAGCATGATGTTTCCACCCCCATGCTTCACAGTAGGTATGGTGTTCTTTGGATGCAACTCAGCATTCTTTGTCCTCCAAACACGACGAGTTGAGTTTTTACCAAAAAGTTCTATTTTGGTTTCATCTGACCATATGACATTCTCCCAATCCTCTTCTGGATCATCCAAATGCACTCTAGCAAACTTCAGACGGGCCTGGAACATGTACTGGCTTAAGCAGGGGGACACGTCTGGCACTGCAGGATTTGAGTCCCTGGCGGCGTAGTGTGTTACTGATGGTAGGCTTTGTTACTTTGGTCCCAGCTCTCTGCAGGTCATTCACTAGGTCCCCCCGTGTGGTTCTGGGATTTTGCTCACCGTTCTTGTGATCATTTTGACCCCACTGGGTGAGATCTTGCGTGGAGCCCCAGATCGAGGGAGATTATCAGTGGTCTTGTATGTCTTCCATTCCTAATAATTGCTCCCACAGTTGATTTCTTCAAACCAAGCTGCTTACCTATTGCAGATTCAGTCTTCCCAGCCTGGTGCAGGTCTACAATTTTGTTTCTGGTGTCCTTTGACAGCTCTTTGGTCTTGGCCATAGTGGAGTTTGGAGTGTGACTGTTTGAGGTTGTGGACAGGTGTCTTTTATACTGATAACAAGTTCAAAAAGGTGCCATTAATACAGGTAACGAGTGGAGGACAGAGGAGCCTCTTAAAGAAGAAGTTACAGGTCTGTGAGAGCCAGAAATCTTGCTTGTTTGTAGGTGACCAAATACTTATTTTCACCATAATTTGCTAATAAATTCATTAAAAATCCTACAATGTGATTTTCTGGAGAAAAAATTCTCAATTTGTCTGTCATAGTTGACGTGTACCTATGATGAAAATTACAGGCCTCTCTCATCTTTTTAAGTGGGAGAACTTGCACAATTGGTGGCTGACTAAATACTTTATTTCCCCACTGTATGCTGGTTAAAAGTATAATTAAAGAAATGCACACATTTTTTTGCCACGCATATATAGTCCATATATTTAGCTTTTTAATTGAACCATGTGTAGTACATCTAATAGAGACAATGAGAAATTCATGGTTCAACAAGACAACATAGCCATCAAAAGGGTAGAAATTTTGCATTGCACTTATGTCACAGTACTTTACAGCTTTGATTGGATACATAGAATATATTACAAAGGGTGATGTAATTATCTGAATTACTGTAGATTTGAATAGTTTAATCAGGAGTGAAGTATGGTTATAAGTCCAATGTGAAAATCTCAATTGAGGATTTCATCAATAAGTGCATCGATGATGTCGTCCCCACAGTGACCGTACGTACATACCCCAACCAGAAGCCATGGATTACAGGAAACATCCGCACTGAGCTAAAGGGTAGAGCTGCCGCTTTCAAGGAACGGGACTCTAACCCGGACGCTTATAAGAAATCCCGCTATGACCTCCGACGAACCATCAAACAGGCAAAGAGTCAATACAGGTCTAAGATTGAATCAAACTACACTGGCTCTGACGCTCGTCGGATGTGGCAGGGCTTGAAAACTATTACAGACTACAAAGGGAAGCACAGCCGCGAGCTGCCCAGTGACACAAGCCTACCAGACGAGCTAAACCACTTCTATGCTCGCTTCGAGGCAAGCAACACTGAAGCATGCATGAGAGCACCAGCTGTTTCCGGACGACTATGTGATCACGCTCTCCGTAGCCGATGTGAGTAAGACTTTTTAGCAGGTCAACATTCACAAGGCCGCAGGGCCAGACGGATTACCAGGACGTGTACTCCGAGCATGTGCTGACCAACTGGCAAGTGTCTTCACTGACATTTTCAACATGTCCCTGACTGAGTCTGTAATACCAACATGTTTAAGCAGACCACCATAGTCCCCGTGCCCAAGAACTCTAAGATAACCTGCCTAAATGACTACCGACCCGTAGCACTGACGTCTGTAGCCATGAAGTGCTTTGAAAGACTGGTCATGGCTCACATCAACAGCATAATCCCAGAAACCCTAGACCCCACTCCAATTTGCATACCGCCCCAACAGATCCACAGATGATGCAATCTCTATCGCACTCCACACTGCCCTTTCCCACCTGGACAAGAGGAACACCTACGTGAGAATGCTATTCATTGACTACAGCTCAGCATTCAACACCATAGTGCCCTCTAAGCTCATCACTAAGCTAAGGATCCTGGGACTAAACACCTCCCTCTGCACTGGATCCTGGACTTCCTGACGGGCCGCCCCCAGGTGGTAAGGGTAGGTAACAACACATCTGCCACACTGATCCTTCAACACGGGGGCCCCTCAGGGGTGCGTGCTCAGTCCCCTCCTGTACTCTCTGTTCACCCATGACTGCATGGCCAGGCACGACTCCAACACCATCATTAAAGTTTGCCGACGACACAACAGTGGTAGGCCTGATCACCGACAACGATGAGACAGCCTATAGGGAGGAGGTCAGAGATCTGGCCGTGTGGTGCCAGGACAACAACCTCTCCCTCAACGTGACCAAGACAAAGGAGATGATTGTGGACTACAGGAAAAAAAAGAGGACTGAGCACGCCCCCATTCTCATCGACGGGGCTGTAGTGGAACAGGTTGAGAGCTTCAAGTTCCTTGGTGTCCACATCACCAACGAACTATCATGGTCCAAACACACCAAGACAGTCGTGAAGAGGGCACGACAAAGCCTATTCCCCCTCAGGAGACTAAAAAGATTTGGCATGGGTCCTCAGATCCTCAAAAAATTCTACAGCTGCACCATCGAGAGCATCCTGACTGGTTGCATCACCGCCTGGTATGGCAACTGCTTGGCCTCTGACCGCAAGGCACTACAGAGGGTAGTGCGTACGGCCCAGTACATCACTGGGGCAAAGCTCCCTGCCATCCAGGACCTCTATACCAGGCGGTGTCAGAGGAAGGCCCTCAAAATTGTCAAAGACTCCAGCCACCCTAGTCATAGACTGTTTCTCTCTGCTACCGCACGGCAAGCGGTACCGGAGTGCCAAGTCTAGGTCCAAAAGACTTCTCAACAGCTTCTACCCCCAAGCCATAAGAACTCCTGAACAGCTAATCATGGCTACCCGGACTATTTGCACTGCCCCCCCACCCCATCCTTTTTACGCTGCTGCTACTCTGTTTAAGTAAGTATTTATGCATAGTCACTTTAACTCTACCCACATGTACATATTACCTCAACTACCTCAAATAGCCGGTGCCCCCGCACATTGACTCTGCAACGGTACCCCCCTGTATATATAGCCTCCCTACTGTCACTTTATTTTACTGTATATATAGCCTCCCTACTGTCACTTTATTTTACTTCTGCTCTTTTTTTTCTCAACACTTTTTTTGTTGTTGTTGTATTCTTACTTTTTGTTTTAAAATAAATGCACTGTTGGTTAAGGGCTGTGTAAGTAAGCATTTCACTGTAATGTCTGCACCTGTTGTATTCGGCGCATGTGACCAATACAATTTGATTTGATTTGATTTGATTTATGAAGGAGGTGTTATTCATATACCATTCTCAAACTAAATAATCAATATATTATACTGAACAAAAATATAAATGCAACATGTAAAGTGTTGGTCCCATGTTTCATGAGCTGAAATAAAAGATCCCAGAAATGTTCAGTTCGCACAAAAAGCTTATTTCTCTCAGAATTGGTGCACCAATTTGTTTACATCCCTGTTAGTGAGTATTTCTCCTTTGCCAAGATAATCCATCCACCTGACAGGTGTGGCATATCAAGAAGCTGATTTAACAGCACACCTTGTGCTGGGGACAATACAGGCCACTTTAAAATGTGCAGTTTTGTCACACGACACAATGTCACAGATGTCTCAAGTTTTGAGGGAGCGTGCAGTTGGCATGCTGACTGCAGGAATGGCCACCAGAGCTGTTGCAAGATAATTTAATGTTCATTTCTCTACCATAAGCCGCCTCCAATGTCGTTTTAGAGAATTTGGCCGTAAGTGCAACTGGCCTCACAACCGCAGACCACGTGTAACCACGCCAGCCCCTCCACATCCGGCTTCTTCACCTGCGGGATCATCTGAGATCAGACACCTGGATAGCTGATGAAACTGTGGGATTGCACAACTGAAGAATATCTACACACACTGTAAGAAAAAGTCGCAGGGAAGCCCATCTGCGTGCTCGTTGTACTCACCAAGGTCTTGACCTGACTGCAGTTCGGCATCGTAACTGACTTCAGTGGGCAAATGCTCACCTTCGATGGCCCCTGGCACGCTGAATAAGTGTGCTCTTCACGGATGAATCTCGCGTTGCGTTGCCGAGTGGTTTGCTGATGTCAATGTTGTGAACAGAGTCCCCCATGGTGGCAGTGGGATTACGGTATGGGCAGGCATAAGCTACGGACAACAAACACAGTTGTATTTTATCGATGGCAATTTGAATGCACAGAGATACCGTGACGAGATCCTGAGGCCCATTGTTGTGCCATTCAACAGCTGCCATCACCTCATATTTCAGCATGATAATGCACAGTCCCATGTCGCAAGGATCTGTACACAATTCCTGGGAGCTGAAAATGTCACAATTCTTCCATGGCCTGCATATTCACAAGACATCTCACCCATTGAGCATGTTTGGAATGCTCTGGATCGACATGCATGACAGCGTGTTCCAGTTCCTGCCAGTATCCAGCAACTTTGCAAAACCATCGAAGAGGAGTGGGTCAACATTCTACAGGCCTCAATCAACAGCTTGATCAACTCTATGCTAAGGAGATGTGTCCCGCTGCATGAGGCAAATGGTGGTCACACCAGATACTGACTGGTTTTCTGATCCACGCACCTATCTTTATTTAAAAAGGTATCTGTGACCAACAGATTCACATCTGCATTCCCAGTCATGTTAAATCCATAGATTAGGGCCTAAAGAATATATTTTAATTGACTGATTTCCTTATATGAACTGTAACACAGTAAATCTTTGAAATTGTTGGGTTTATATTTTTGTTCAGTGTAGATACATACTATTTATACACATATTGCCAGATTATTGCTATCAACTGCTGGCTGCAAGGTATATTACCCCGTTTGTATCTTTTGGAACAATGGTAGTCAAGTTTATAAAATGATGTAGAATAGATGGGCTACCACAGGTGTCACAGGCATCCACAGGTCTTGACCACCATGTTACGATGCTTCTTTAGGATCACATTGTTGTTGTCGTCGTAGAAGAGTACGGAGATGGGACTGAGCTTGGTGGGTGCGCAGCACGCTTTGGGAACCTCGTCCGGCTTCAGAAGGTGAACCTGCCATGAAAAAAGGTCAATCAGACTTATTCATACATGCACTTTTATATAATCAATGATACTATCCTGTTTATAAAAGAGATATGGATTATTATTATGCAGATACTTCAGTGCTCTCCTACCTCAGTGGGCTGTGGCTTTGCCCCCCTTGTCTGAATTTGGTCAATATATTTTAAACCGGGTTGTCTGTGCTCCACAATACTTTATTATCCACTGAGTCAAAGCCTAGACTTTCAGAAGTTCAACAACAACTTCCATGAAACATGCTAAAACATTTCAATGGGCCATTGACCTAGCTAGTGACTTAAAAAGAACATTTGGTATTTTTGTTTTATTTTATACCAACAACATAGGAAATCCTTGGTGACAAAATAGGGTCAATAGAATTAGAATGATGAGTAGGAATGGAATTTTTATAGAATTCTAATGGTAAGCATAGAGTTCCAAACTCATTTCTATGGCAACACAGCTGTCAATTTTGTAAACAACAATTTTCAAAAATATGTGTTGCCAAGAGACATCGAAACCGATAGAACATCTCGGCGTTCTATTGAACGTTTTCTGTTCGAAAACAACAACAACTTCAGTTTGCTGTTCAACAACAACAAACATGACAGATTGAGACTGAAAGATCAAACTGGAAAATGCCTGGGTGCTTTTCCGTTTTGGTGCAATCGTCGGGAGGTGGACAGCGACATGGACTTCGGCGGTCTACTGCGTCGACACATTTAACAATATAAATGTAATTTGTGAAATGTTGGTTGTAATCCATTTTAACGTTGACTTTAGTCTTTTTCCGATGCACTTTTGCAGTAGTACTAGCAATCGTCGTTTTACATCCTAAAATTTTTTTTTTTGTGGTTCCTATTTTAGAATCATCGACTTCGAAGAGAGGTATGTTGAGTTGAGGAACTGTATTATCTTACCACAATTTTAACAATAATGAAAAGTGTAATTTTTGAAATGTTGTGTATTTTTGTTGTCCCTTTCTTGCAGGAGCTAACAGTTGACTTTAGTGACTTTTGCTAAGAGAGTGCACTTTTGCTGAAATGTAGTAGTATTAGCTAGCTCGCTACGTTTCATACATCCTAACATTTGTTTGTTTGTATTTCACATGTTCCTATCTTGATGGATATCAACTGTGGCTGATGTTGTTTTGTTGATGTTGTCTTGTTGTTTCACTCCACAGCAGGTGGTGGTGAGGATGCACCATGCGAGTAGGGTCGAGGCCTGGAGACTCAACTGGTGTGGGCCATCTCCAAGGAGACACACAGACTTAGTCCAGAGGGCATCCCCTACTGTGCCACCAAGGTGCAGTCCATCTCTTGGATCCAGGTAAGATGTAAATACTACTGAATTAGTATTAGATTAGGCTTTTCTTCACTATTCCGTTTTTGGCCTTAACATGTCGTTTCTCTCTGTCAGTATGTGGCTGGCAGGGTGACCCAGTATGCGTCTCACCTCCGCCACGAGACGTCTGTGGCCGTGACGCATGGCTGCTACCAGGTAAATAAACAATTTCCTATGTATATAGAATAGAAATTACAGGGCATTTTCCATTAGATATGGTCTGTTTTCTATTAACGTGTGTTGTGTGTGTGTGTTTTGAGCAGCAAACTGATGTCTCGGTGGTGTACGCCACTCTCCACATGGGGCTGGATGGGCTGCTCTCCTCCTCGGCGTGGTCGGAGGCTGCCTCCGTCTCTACGCCCACCACTCAGCAGTTCACTGAGCCAGAGCCTGAGGGCCACAACTGCTATGAGGTCAGATGTTACACACACACATACTATTGACTAGTAGCATTAAGATCCTTCGATTGACCCTTGTGTTGTCATGTCATTACATTGGTCACTGATGTTGAATAATTGTTCTGTTATTGTAGGGCTGGGAGGAGGACCTGCTGCCTGAGGAGAGGGAGGTTCCTCTGCTAAAGTGAGTCCCTCTAAATGTGTGTATAGTCTGAGCTTGTCAGATGCTGAAGGATAGTGGTCACAATGCTGTTATCCCCCATTGACATGCTCCATTCCCTCTCTTCCACAGCCTCTACCTTACCACCAAGAGAGTGGAGGACATCGGCCTGAGGCTCGTCTCCCTGCGCCAGGCCTTTACTGTGAGTGGACCCACTTTTCTTTGACTCTCTGTGTCTTCCTGTTCTGTCTGTCTCCTAGAGGAAGATGGGTGTCTCACCCTAACTCTTCCCTCTTCTCTAGACCCTGCTCGGTTCCACCCTGAGTAGGAACCATCTGTTTGTGGCGGGAAAGGTCCTACTGGGCGCACTGGTTCAGGTCCACCAGATGGTAGCTCACTAACTCATTGTCCTTCAAGGGAAAGAGAGCGTCCTCGGTGAAATGTGTGTTCTGTGCACTAACATCACTGCTCTTTGCTTTGTGATAGGACGAGGCCGAATTCATCCGTGCCTATAACGACTTTGTGGACTACCTGAGTGACCCCTCCAAGCAGATTGACATTGAGAGGGAGCTGGCTGAGGGCAATGTGAGTTAATTAACTCTTTCAAGTCTCACTTTGAGTTCTTCCACATGCATGTCTTTTATACGGCACAGTAGCTGATCTATTTGAAATCATTCCTATTTTCTCCAAACGTGTTTTCTTGTCCTAGATCCATCATGTTAACCTGATAGATGTCCTTTTTGAGCTGGTGCTGTTTGGGATGATGACAGCTCAGAAATCCCTGATGGTGGTAAGTAGCATCTCGCTGGTAAATGTTTAGATGTCTGTCTATTAGCAATTTCACTTCAATTTCTCTTCTCTCCTCCCTCTGTTTACTTTAGCAACCTGGTGGGTTCATGGAGCGTCTGTACGCTCTCCTGTACTCCTTCCTGCCCACTGTTGCCAGCATTGAGCCAAAGGCTGAGAGATACCTGTTGCTGCTCAATGTAAGAGTCAAGAGTTTACTTCCTGTTTTCTTCCTTATTACTAGTTTACTTCCTCTTTACTCGTTCCTGGTTAACAGGGTTTCAATGCCGTTTTAGGGGGAGTAACTCTCATTGTCTCTCTCCTCTTGATAAGCTAGTAGCTCAGAGCCATTTTCTATGTGTTGTGTGGTGTTCCCTTCAGGGCGGGCTGATGGCTCTGCTAGATGACATGTTTGGGCAGCAGCTGGCCTGGTATTTTAACCGAGAGTCTCTGGTCACTGAGCTCTCCAGCCTCCTCGAGTACCACCTCGAGTACCTCATGGCCAGCATGTAGTCCTACTGCAGAGACCTGAAGGGCCACACTTCTCTCTCTCTCTCTCTCTCTCTCTCTCTCTCTCTCTCTCTCTCTCTCTCTCTCTCTCTCTCTCTCTCTCTCTCTCTCTCTCTCTCTCTCTCTCTCTCTCTCTCTCTCTCTCTCTCTCTCTCTCTCTCTCTCTCTCTCTCTCTCTCTCTCTCTCTCTGGAATTGAGGACTTGAAGTGCTTCGTTGAACCCTGATTAGTTACACACCTATTAAATTCATGTATTCTCTTGTTTTCTCTCCCACAGGATTCTTGACACTTTGCCACCTAACTTTGCTCTAGACACTTGCACTACATTACTTTGCTCTGAATTTTACATTTTCAAATAAAATAAATAGTAGTTCAAAAGCATTTGTCTCTGTCTTTTCATTTATTTGATTATTTCATCACTATTTCCTATTCCTGGAGTTGTTATGAGGCTAATATTACATTATTACATGAACAATTATGCTTTATTCTTTGCATATGGAAATAAAAACCAACTTTAAGTTGATTTACATGTACTACAGGCCCACGCTTTATGGCATTGTACTGTGATGTGTGATACTGTACTATTTAAAAACATGGAGGCCTACATACACTGAGTGTACAAAACATTAAGAACACCTTGCTAATATTGAGTTGCACCCCCTGTTGCTCAGAACAGCCTCAATTTGTCGGGGCATGGACTCTACAAGGTGTCGAAAGCGTTCCAAAGGGATTCTGGCCCATGTTGACTCAATGCTTCCCACAGTTGTGTCAAGTTGGCTGAATGACCTTTGGGTGGTGGACCATTCTTGATACACCTACTACCATACCCCGTTCAAAGGATCATAGCTTTCACCTGAATTTACCTGGTCAGTCTATGTCATGGAAAGAGCAGGTGTTCCTAATGTTTTGTACACTCAGTGTATGTTAGTTGTGTAGTAACCTGGTACAGTATAAAGTCCACCACTATAGGGCACAATTGCTTCTGTCTTGAAAGTTACTTCTCACTATCCGTACTCTATTTTAAGACTGCCATTGTAGACTCAGGTAAATTGGTTATTTTAGTTTCAGTTTGCCATAAATGTCTGAGCCATTTTACCGTCATTCCCATTGAAACCAATGTTAGAGTTCATGTATAGCCCCTGGTTCACCCCAGACTTGACTGCCCTTGACCAGCACAAAAACATCCTGTGGCGTACTGCATTAGCATCGAACAGCCCCCGCGATATGCAACTTTTCAGGGAAGTCAGGAACCAATATACACAATCAGTTAGGAAAGCAAAGGCTAGCTTTTTCAAACAGAAATGTGCATCCTGTAGCACTAACTCCAAAACGTTTTGGGACACTGTAAAGTCCATGGAGAATAAGAGCACCTCCTCCCAGCTACCCACTGCACTGAGGCTAGGAAACACTGTCACCACCGATAAATCTACGATAATCGAGAATATCAATAAGCATTTTGCTACGGCTGGCCATGCTTTCCACTTGGCTACCCCTACCCCCGGCCACCAGCTCTGCACCCTCCGCTGCAACTTGCCCATGCCCCCCCCCCCCCCCCCCCCACATCTCCTTCACCCAAATACAGATAGCTGATGTCCTGAAAGAGCTGCTAAATCTGGACCCCGCCGAAATTGTCGCAACCCCTATTACTAGCCTGTTCAACCTGTCTTTCGTATCGTCTGAGATCCCCAGAGATTTGGAAAGCTGCCGCGGTCATCCCCCTCTTCGAGCTGGTCATGGGTGCACCTCAGCCAAGCTCAATGTCCTAAACGATATGATAACCGCGATCGATAAAAGACAGTAATGTGCAGCCGTCTTCATCGACCTGGCCAAGGCTTTTGACTCTGTCAATCACTGCATTCTTATTGGCAGACTAAATAGCCTTGGTTTCTCAAATGACTGCCTCACCTGGTTCACCAACTACTTCTCAGATAGAGTTCAATGTGTCAAATCGGAGGGCCTGTTGTCTGGACCTCTAGCAGTCTCTAAGGGGGTGCCACAGGGTTCAAATCTCGGGCCGACTCTATTCTCTGTGTATATCAATGATGTCGCTCTTGCTGCTGGTGACTCTCAGATCTACCTCTACGCAGACGACACCATTTTGTATACATCTGGCCTTCACTGGACACTGTGTTAACAAACCTCCAAACGAGCTTCAATGCCATACAACACACTCCTTCCGTGGCCTCCAACTGCTCTTAAACGCTAGTAAAACTAAATGCATGCTCTTCAATCGAACGCTGCTTGCACCCGCCCGCCCGATTAGAATCACTACTCTCGGCGGGTCTGACTTAGAATATGTGGACAACTACAAATACCTAGGTGTCTGGTTAGACCGTAAACTCTCCTTCCAGACTCACATTAAGCATCTCCAATCCAAAGCTAAATCTAGAATCGGCTTCCTATTTCGCAACAAAGCCTCCTTCACTCATGCTGCTAAACATGCCCTCGTAAAACTGACTATATCCTACCGATCCTTGACTTCGGGTGATGTCATTTACAAAATAGCTTCCAACACTCTACTCAGCAAATTGGATGTAGTCTATCACAGTGCCATCTGTTTTGTCACCAAAGCCCCATATACTACCCACCATTGTGACCTGTACACTCTCGTTGGCTGGCCCTCACTACATATTCGTCGCCAAACCCACTGGCTCCAGGTCATCTATAAATCACTTCTAGGCAAATCCCCGCCTTATCTTAGATCATTGGTCACCATAGCAACACCCACCCGTAGTATGCGTTCCAGCAGGTATATCTCACTGGTCATCCCCAAAGCCAACACCTCCTTTGGCCGCCATTCCTTCCAGTTCTCTGCTGCATATAGCTGGAACGGACTGCAAACATCTCTGAAGCTGGAGACACTTATCTCCCTCACTAACTTTAAGCATCAGTTGTCAGAGCAGCTTACCGATCACTGCACCTGTACACAGCCCATCTGTAATTAGCCCACCCAACTACCTCATCCCCATATTGTGATTTACATTGTTATTTATTTTGCTAATTGTGTGTTACAGCAAATAAGGTGATACAATGTTAGATCATGATATTATCTATTCAGTAGATTGAGTAGTTAAGGGAGACAGAAGCTCACCTTCCAGCCTAGGTCACTAAAGCTCACATATAATTCATGTCTCTTACAAGCCTGACGCCCACTGTTGACGTGGCTGTGATCTGAAAGGGATCAAAAAAGATGTTATGAGACAGGACAGACTGTAAAGCATGCTTTGGATGCATTGGATTTAAAATAAAGACACAATTAAATGTAAACGCAAGTTAAGTAATTTTGTAATTTGGATGAACTATCCCTTTAAACTCTGCAAAAACAAGCTTAACAACAACACCAAAAACCAGTGTTGTCCCCTGACCTTGTATGACCTCACCATGTATACTGGGCAGGGGACGGTCATATTTGGGCTTCTTCTTGCGGGGGTTGGGATTCAGGGCGCGACAGGGGGCCTGGCTGGCCCTGAAGAAGGTCACCATGAAGGGCTGTTTGGAGCAGGGGCCCCTTCGACCCACCAAGCCTACCCACCCAGCTGACAAGGACTGGTCTGATAGAGAGAAAACAATGTGTGTGTGTGTGTGTGTGTGTGCGTGTGCGTGTGCGTGTGCGTGTGTGTGTGTGTGTGTGTGTGTGTGTGTGTGAGAGAGAGAGAGAGTGATACAATCTTGAGGTACACCAAAACAGCATATCTCCATTTCTATGTATTTACTAAACAATTACAAATACTATATGACATTACATTGCTACTGCACAGGTATTGGTGTAGTATTCTGAGTTAACTTGCCTCTTTATTCAATGGTATAATAATCAAGAAATCCACTTTGTGGGAAATACCCTCCCCATCTGCAGAGCATTTCCTGACCCTGACCATAGTATTAACTCTTTGAGGCTCACCCTCCTCTGTGTCCACATAGAGACTGCAGGGGTGCAGGACGTGACAAATAAACTCGAAACTGGGAATGTTTACTGGTTGCTCATGAGGTCAAGGGGAAGTCAATGTGTGGAATAAATTTAACTAGTTGTGGAAAATATTCTAGATCAAGAAAAATAAGGTAAGGAGCAAGCGCTGCATGCATATTATGTGTGCCAAACAGGTGCTGCGTAGATTACAATATAATTTTCGGACCTTTTGGAACAACGTAAACAACAATAACTACATTATAAGCGTACCAGAGAGTTTGTTGTAACGTTTTTTTTGCTAAGCCTTTATTACAGCAAAGACTAAAAACAGTCACATTCATTTGTGAATGCAATTTCCGAAATGTAACGGCTTATGTTTAAGCTAATTATTCTAAGCTCGCTTTATTTTATTTTAAAACTAACATGCTTGATTGCATTTCAAATCATGAATGACTCATATGCTGTGTGATGACATGAACGAATGAAAGATTGATTGATACAGTAGCCTATATAAGCATTGAAATATAGGCCTAATAAGTTACAGTATTAAGACTAAACAGGATATGCTCTTAGGCCTACAGCTCGGGCTGCTATACTAAGCCTACTAATGATAATGGCAATACTTATTATAATGATGATCATAATAATATTAGTAATAATAACAATAAGAAGGATATCAAGAAAAAGCAGGGTTATTATTATTATCATTATTATTAATTCTCATTAATGTTCCTTCAAGTATGGTGATTTACAGAGTGAAACTAGAAAATATCTACATGATGCATGTTGGTATGACACAGTCGGCATATTCAAATGGTAAAATGTCCTGCCCTTTCCTGATGGTTTCACATACTAGACAGACTGTTGCATGGTGCTTATTCAGTAAGGACAAGAGTCCCTAGAGAATTGAACTGTGACGATTGAGAACAGTCTTTTTTCTATTCATTGCATTTCTATCTATAACAAACAATTGTTTTGGCGTTACAGTGCGTTACAGATGTGCTCTACTGAATGAGCCCCAGTTGTCCAAAACCCAGATTGAAATGAAACTGCACCTGCTATTAAGGATGGGAACAAAAAAACACATACAACCAGCAGCTTTGCTGCATGCTTGGACCCCTAATAAGAGATTAGTTGGTCCTAGTTAAATTTTCCAGTTCAAGTTTAAACATCGTTCAAAACACATAAAAACCTTGGATTAAGGAGATGTTTTCCAGACAGATAACACTCATACACCAATGGTTGTTATAGTCCCTTTTTCCCCTCTCTTCGGGTTGGCTCATTCTTGATAACCACAGAACTTTCAGAGAACAAAGAAAATGTCCATTAGAAAACCTCAGCAATTGATATGTCTTGTGCTTTCGTTGTCGTTACATAGTGGTTTCTCAACTTCTCAAAGTCAATTTTGCTCTAAGAACAAAAATAAGTACATATATTCTATATGTACTGCTTTGTGATGCTCTTGCACAATTGATCTACAGTTATTCATTTTTCATCCATTCTGAGAAAAGTCTTCTTGGCTCCTCTGAATATAGACCACTACCACATTGCCCCTCCCCCTTTTCAATGAAGTACCTTCTCCGATATTGATACTTATCCTTTTCGTGTGTGATTTGAACTGTGCGTTATGCCTCGTTTTAGAACAGTCAATGCGGTAAATGTCCTATGGATAGGAGGACAAGAGGGAGAGGAGGTGCGGACTCCCCCTCCACAAGGCCAAAACAAGGAGGGGGTAAAACAGTGGTCCGTCTAAGACAAAGAACATACCGAGTTTGCAAACAGGTCCTGTAGCACTAGTCTATACACAAGTCCATTTTCCTAAATGTGCTGCTATGGCAAGCACACATGCGTGAGTCCATATGCACATGTTCACCACCATCTTTATATGTATGTTTGCTTGCTCTCCCATGTGGTTGTCCCATGTAGTAGAGTTTGGTGTCGAACTGTTCACATGATGCCGTTGGTGAAGTACTGGAAGCCGTCGTAAAGCTTGGTGGTGATGGAGCGCATGGAGCCATCCACCATCTGCTCCACCAGCACCTGTAGCTGCTCCTCCGTCAGGCTCATGTGGAAACGTTCCTTCAGGTAGCGGATGGTGCTGGAGCCATGGAAGCAGGGTAGGTGAGAGCCTGGTGGGGGAGGAGAGAGGGGAGACCCAGGGAGAGGGAGTCAGAGGAGTTGCAATCCCAAGACCACAGAGAAACCGGGCAGATAGATAATGTTTATGGAAAAACACCACAACACACTGGTCATGCTAATATACCGTTTTAGCTAACAGTACCTTGCTGCATGATCTCCACTATTTGGACCACCTTCTCCATGTGTTTGCGAGCAGCTATCAGGCGCTGGAGCATCAGCATCTTGTAGTAGTTGAACATGTCTTCATCCAGGCCTCCCATCACCTGAGAGAACCACAGACAACAGAGGTTAGTCTTTACACATAAAAAACCAACAGGTTATGCAGGCTACTGCAGCTAACCAGCAAACTCGCTAATAGCATCTTTGAACACTAACAAATGTATGCATTTATGCAGTGAACATTTTGTGAGGTTTCTAGCTAGATTGTTAGGCAGCTAGTTGTATGATCAATTCCACAGTGTTCTCCAGTTTACACTTATATGACAATGCAAATTCGCATGCAGTATAATTCATTTGACTCACATCCACAAATTCGCTGGTGAGCTTAAAAGCGGAGGTCTCAAAGCCCAGGTTCCTGGGCGAGCTGGACAGGATGAAGCCAAAGTCAATGTGGATTATGTGGCCCTCCGAGTCCAGGAGGATGTTTCCATTGTGTCTGGAGAAAGACAGAAAGGAGATAAGAGGGATAGGGGAACTGAGTAAAGGGTATAGGAATAGAGGAGAGGGTGGGATGTGGTAGTTGATATCAGACCACAAAAACTGTGTTTACACAGGCAGCCCAATTCTGACCTTCTGCCCAATTATTGGCAAAAGATCAGAATTGTGCAGCCTGTGTAAATGTAGCCAAACAGGCTCAAAGACAAAGGAAGCTAAGAGGGGAAATGGAACATGTGAGTAATGTAACGAGTGAAACTGAAGAGGGGTGAAAAGGGAGGGCTGCCCACCTGTCTTTAACCTGCAGCAGGTAGCAGATGAGACTGTAGCCGGCGCAGCTCTCCACAAAGTTGCACTGGGCGTGAGGAAGGCCTCGGTGGTGTAGCTGCCGTGCTCCTGCAGGAAGTAGTCCAGCAGAGACAGCTGGCTCTGCTTCCTCACCTGGAGCACAGAAACAGCATTTTGTATGAAATAGCAACAGACACAGTATTCCATTAGAAAAAGCTACCGACACAGCATTCCATTAGAATTAGCAACTGACACGAAATTACTTAGATTATCAAAATCTTTCATCCCAAGAGGTACTGGATTACATAGCTAAACAACTCGGCTTGAAGTTATTGTTAGGCAACTTTGTCATGAGATTTCAAGTGCACAATTGGGTCCATCTCATTTTCTCTGCTCACCTGGTGCAGAGAGACAGCGTTCAGCACGGGCTCGATCATCCCGCTGTCCGATGACATCACCAGGATCTTATAGGGCTTGATCCACAGGGGGACGTGTTCCTGCTCCCAGATGGACTGGAGAGGAAAGGGGAGTAGTGGAGCGAATTAGTGATTGAACGAATGCTAATAAGAATAAATAATTCAGAGCATTTCTGTGGAATGGGACTCTACTGTGGAGAGTCAAGTACCTGTAGCTGGCTGAGCACCTGGAAGGCCAGTAGCTCTTGCCTCAGGTCGTCCCCACACTTCACGATGACCGACAGCAGCCGCCAGTTTGGCAGGTGACCGTAAGGGGAGCCCTCCCTTATCCGCCTGAGGGATGGAGAGAGTGGAAAGAAATAGTGAGACACAGCAAATGACTTTACAATGCCACAATGTGTTGTCTTCGCTGCACTAAGTGGGACAGACATGTATCCTCGGGTGGGGGATTGTGTATGCCCATCCATTTTGTCTCTTCTAGTAATTACACTGCTCAAAAAAATAAAAGGGAACACTTAAACAACACAATGTAACTCCAAGTCAATCACACTTCTGTGAAATCAAACTGTCCACTTAGGAAGCAACACTGATTGACAATATATTTCACATGCTGTTGTGCAAATGGAATAGACAACAGGTGGAAATTATAGGCAATTAGCAAGACACCCCCAATAAAGGAGTGGTTCTGCAGGTGGTGACCACAGACCACTTCTCAGTTCCTATGCTTCCTGGCTGATGTTTTGGTAGTGGTAGCATGAGACGGAGTCTACAACCCACACAAGTGGCTCAGGTAGTGCAGCTCATCCAGGATGGCACATCAATGCGAGCTGTGGCAAGAAGGTTTGCTGTGTCTGTCAGCGTAGTGTCCAGAGCATGGAGGCGCTACCAGGAGACAGGCCAGTACATCAGGAGACGTGGAGGAGGCCGTAGGAGGGCAACAACCCAGCAGCAGGACCGCTACCTCCGCCTTTGTGCAAGGAGGAGCAGGAGGAGCACTGCCAGAGCCCTGCAAAATGACCTCCGGTCATATAACGGTCAGAAACAGACTCCATGAGGGTGGTATGAGGGCCCGACGTCCACAGGTGGGGGTTGTGCTTACAGCCCAACACCGTGCAGGACGTTTGGCATTTGCCAGAGAACACCAAGATTGCCAAATTCGCCACTGGCGCCCTGTGCTCTTCACAGATGAAAGCAGGTTCACACTGAGCACGTGACAGAGTCTGGAGACGCCGTGGAGAACGTTCTGCTGCCTGCAACATCCTCCAGCATGACCGGTTTGGCGGTGGGTCAGTCATGGTGTGGGGTGGCATTTCTTTGGGGGGCCGCACAGCCCTCCATGTGCTCGCCAGAGGTAGCCTGACTGCCATTAGGTACTGAGATGAGATCCTCAGACCCCTTGTGAGACGATATGCTGGCCCTGGGTTCCTCCTAATGCAAGACAATGCTAGACCTCATGTGGCTGGAGTGTGTCAGCAGTTCCTGCAAGAGGAAGGCATTGATGCTATGGACTGGCCCGCCCGTTCCCCAGACCTGAATCCAATTGAGCACATCTCGGACATCATGTCTCGGATGCTTTAGTCCAGGTCTGGGAGGAGATCCCTCAGGAGACCATCCACCACCTCATCAGGAGCATGCCCAGGCGTTGTAGGGAGGGCATACAGGCACGTGGAGGCCACACACACACACACTACTGAGCCTCATTTTGACTTGTTTTAAGGACATTACATCAAAGATTGATCAGCCTGTAGTGTGGTTTTCCACTTTAATTTTGAGGGTGACTCCAAATCCAGACCTCCATGGGTTGATACATTTGATTTCCATTGATAATTTGTGTGATTTTGTTGTCAGCACATTCAAACTATGTAAAGAAAAAAGTATTTAATAAGATTATTTCATTCATTCAGATCTAGGATGTGTTATTTAAGTGTGGTGACTCAAATCCAGACCTCCATGGGTTGATACATTTGATTTCCATTGATCATTTTTGTGTGATTTTGTTGTCAGCACATTCAACTATGTAAAGAAAAAAAAGTATTTAATAAGATTATTTCATTCATTCAGATCTAGGATGTGTAAATTGTAATTTTTTTGAGCAGTGTATATTTCTATGTACCAATCACCCACCTGACTTTCTCCTGCCAGGGCTCCTAGAGCCCCACAGCGGACGGGTCCTCCGGATCTTTCCGGAACGTTGTGGGGGTGTGGGCCAGGTTCTCTGATAGACGTCGCCTAAGACAAAAGAAACATGCGGTTGTAAAACAGCTATCCAGACCAAAACTCTATAACAAGAAAGTCTTAAAGACAAACTACAAGCTAGCAGGGCAATTCTGTCAGGCAGTGACCCTGTACCTGATGTCGCCAGCGGCGATGAAGACAGGCACCTTGCTCTCCGTGCTGGTGATGCTGTCCACAGAGAACTGGGCAGGGGCGGTGTGTTCATTAGGGCGATATGGGCGACGCACTGCCAAACGGAAAAAGGAAGGGATTTTTTTTCTAATCAATTATATCACGGCAACAGTAGTTATCAGTGTTCTAATCTAGACGTCTGATCTGCCACTAAATGTCCAATCAGGCTAAAGTCGTGCTTCAAATGGCCCCGCCCCTTTTGGGGCGATTTCAGTCAGGTTGAAAATCGCCCCAGAAGTCTGTCATAGCCTCTCATGTAAAATCTTTTTTTTTCAAATATCAGAGCTTTCAATACAATCTCTATGGGTTTCTGAGGGCTTGCACTTACGCGCTTTCGTCATACGTAACATAACCATGAACGTAACTAAGAAAAGAGCGGGTAGCAGCGTCAATCAATTCACGTACTACTATCAAAAGATGGCTAGCGTTCAGTGCAACTCGATTGTCTCTTTGAAAGAAGTTCACATCAAAGACCATTCAAAACGAGCTACTGGAGTGTATGCTAGCGGTCATGAGGGAACATATTGTGGAGGAGGTGAAGTCGGCGAACTTCGTAGCTATCCAAGCTGACGAGACCACGGACGTTTCTACACAGACACAGCTGGTGCTTGTGCTGAGGTACATACAGTGGGGAAAAAAAGTATTTAGTCAGCCACCAATTGTGCAAGTTTCTCCCACTTAAAAAGATGAGAGAGGCCTGTAATTTTCATCATAGGTACACGTCAACAATGACAGACAAATTGAGGAAAAAAAATCCAGAAAATCACATTGTAGGATTTTTAATGAATTTATTTGCAAATGATGGTGGAAAATAAGTATTTGGTCACCTACAAACAAGCAAGATTTCTGGCTCTCACAGACCTGTAAACTTCTTCTTTAAGAGGCTCCTCTGTCCTCCACTCGTTACCTGTATTAATGGCACCTGTTTGAACTTGTTATCAGTATAAAAGACACCTGTCCACAACCTCAAACAGTCACACTCCAAGCTCGACTATGGCCAAGACCAAAGAGCTGTCAAAGGACACCAGAAACAAAATTGTAGACCTGCACCAGGCTGGGAAGATTGAATCTGCAATAGGTAAGCAGCTTGGTTTGAAGAAATGAACTTGGGGAGCAATTATTAGGAAATGGAAGACATACAAGACCACTGATAATCTCCCTCGATCTGGGGCTTCATGCAAGATCTCACCCCGTGGGGTCAAAATGATCACAAGAACGGTGAGCAAAATCCCAGAACCACACGGGGGGACCTAGTGAATGACCTGCAGAGAGCTGGGACCAACGTAACAAAGCCTACCATCAGTAACACACTACGCCGCCAGGAACTTAAATCCTGCAGTGCCAGACGTGTCCCCCTGCTTAAGCCAGTACATGTCCAGGCCCGTCTGAAGTTTGCTAGAGAGGCATTTGGATGATCCAGAAGAGGATTGGGAGAATGTCATATGGTCAGATGAAACCAAAATAGAACTTTTTGGTAAAAACTCAACTCGCCGTGTTTGGAGGACAAAGAATGCTGAGTTGCATCCAAGAACACCATACCTACTGTGAAGCATGGGGGTGGAAACATCATGCTTTGGGGCTGTTTTTTCTGCAAAGGGACCAGGACGACTGATCCGTGTAAAGGAAAGAATGAATGGGGCAATGTATCGTGAGATTTTGAGTGAAAACCTCCTTCCATCAGCAAGGGCATTGAAGATGAAACGTGGCTGGGTCTTTCAGCATGACAATGATCCCCAAACACACCGCCCGGGCAACGAAGGAGTGGCTTCGTAAGAAGCATTTCAAGGTCCTGGAGTGGCCTAGCCAGTCTCCAGATCTCAACCCCATAGAAAATCTTTGGAGGGAGTTGAAAGTCCGTGTTGCCCAACGACAGCCCCAAAACATCACTGCTCTCGAAGAGATCTGCATGGAGGGTATGGGCCAAAATACCAGCAACAGTGTGTGAAAACCTTGTGAAGACTTACAGAAAACGTTTGACCTGTGTCATTGCCAAACAAAGGGTATATAACAAAGTATTGAGAAACTTTTGTTATTGACCAAATACTTATTTTCCACCATAATTTGCAAATAAATTCATTAAAAATCCTACAATGTGATTTTCTGGATTTTCTTTCTCATTTTGTCTGTCATAGTTGACGTGTGTACCTATGATGAAAATGACAGGCCTCTCTCATCTTTTTAAGTGGGAGAACTTGCACAATTGGTGGCTGACTAAATACTTTTTTCCCCCACTGTAGATAGCAACCACAAAGTGCAGGAGCGCTTTTTTGAGTTCCTTCCCATCTCGGAATCAACCTCAGTCTCAATCGCCAGTGTGCTTTGGAGAGACTGAACGGTCTTTTTGCCGACAACGAGAAAGTCAAACTGTGGTGCACTGGCACTGTACCAGGTTCTCATGAGCTACAACCTCCAGGAGATGTTCTCTGAGACTGTGACTCTGTTGAACATCCTCATAACTACTCCCATGACAACAGCTGAAGCTGAGAGACGTTTCTCAACTTTGACACGAGTTAAGACATTCCTGCGAAATTCAATGGGCCAGGAACGTCTGAATGCACTGGCCATGCTTTCCAGGAGAGGGAACTAGTCCTCAGCATGCCTGATTTCAATGAGAAAGTCATTGACCGCTTTGCTGCATTGAAAGAGAGAAGAGAACAGTTTCAGTACAAGTAATGTAGCCTCTCTCTCTCTTTGTCCCTCCCTGTCTGTCCCTTTAACACACACACGCCCAAAATCAGTTCACAGTTGATGTTGTTTAAAATAGTTATTTTTCATTTAAAAAAAAAAAAAAAAAAAAAAAAAATCTGTTCATGTTCATTTTTACAAATCTATTCAATTGGCCAGAATATGGTTGTTCATATTTACAAATCTATACAATTGGCCAGAATACGGTTGTTCATTTTTACAAAGCCATACAGATAGCTGTGTTTACCTTTTCTATAAATTATTTTCAAATTCTGTTTTCAGGAAAAAATGTCTATCATTGTTCATTTTCACAATCTATACAAGAGGGCAGAATATGGAAGTCTATAAAAATTTCTTATTACCAATAACTTGCATCAATGTTTTCAGTAGCCTCTATCAAAAGCTCCTGCTTGCTTGTTGTGAATTATGCTCAGGTGCACATATTTCCAATTCAACCATGAGGCAAAAAATGTGGTAAAAGCTCTTGTTGATCCTGCAATCTGAACAAATACCAAGATGCTGTATTTTCAGCTGATATTTCATTTGTTTATGAAAATGCATATTGTTTATGCAGTGTTGAGGAATGTGAAAGAACACCCTTGATTATTTTTACTGTGATAACTTATTTTGCTTTTGTAAGCCAACACTTTTGAGATCAGTCAATAAATGCTTCTGGCATTGACTTATATGCTGCCCCTGTCTTCATGTTGTTGCTGGACATATCTTTTTTTAAATGTGTGTAGGTCACCTAAATTGTCAGAAAAATTGCCCCCCCTGAGAATTTTTTCAGGAGCCGCCACTGGAACTGGGAGATGTTGTCACTGCTACTGGTGTGGCCTTCTGGGAGCTGGAACCATAGAAGGACCCCAGAGTTAAAAGTACATTCAAATCTGATTCACCTCCTCCTTCCCCAACAACCTAGTCATCAAAATGTGACTTAAAGTCAGACGGTGCCACCATGTGGTTGCCATGGGTACCTACCTCCACTTCCAACTTGCCGATGTCATCCACGGCCCAGGCCTCGTCGTCGTTGTCGTAGTTGGGCACGGTGGAGAAACTGCCGGCGCGCTGCTCGGCTGTGATGCCAACGCACTCCGGGAGGAGGTTGTCCACAGAGCGGGCGCTGCGGATGCATGTCTCCGGGATGCGCAGGGGAATGCCGGACGTCTCGAACCTCTCGCACTCCAGCACCTCCACGTAGATGATGTACGGGGCCTGAGAGGAAGGGGAGAATGAAGAGGTCACTGGAGTTCTAGACCTATTTTTGTAAGGTACATTTATGCAGGAAGTCCCAATGACAAAGAGCATTGGGGCCCACTCCATCTAAACTCCAGGCTCCTCAGGAAATAAATAAACTAACAAATGAGTTAACTAATTAATCGTGTCAAACTACTAGGCATTCTGGTCACCTTGTTTTTGGAGCCTGTTGTGTGTGTGTGTACCTCCTTATACATGTGTATTACAACAAGTTGCTTATCTTTGGAGTTCACGGCCTGTGTGTGGGGAATAATAATAATATATAATATATATAATATAATATAATATAATATAATATAATAATATCATTTAGCAGACGTATGAGTCATGCGTGCATACATTTTTTTTGTGTATGGTTGGTCCCGGGGTGGGCGAATACCAGCTGAGCTACACCACGTGGTGGTCGAAGGCTGCAGTGGGCAGCCAGACGCGGGCTGGCAGCTTGTGGTTGAGCTGTGACAGCTCTGAGATGAGCTGCCAGGTCTTCTGCTCCTTGGTGGGCAGCGTGGCCAGCCGCTTTCCGATGCCCATCAGAGACTTGATGAACTCCCTCTGCAGCGTCAGGCGCAACGGCTACAGAGAGGAGGAGCGAGGTTAGGAGGAGGAGAGCTGGTTAGAATCTAGATCAAGACAGATGTCTTTTTGTGTTCTGAAGACATTTACAACAAGCTACAGCAAATAACAAGTGGCACATCATTTTTTTAGGGTCCTTCCTTGAATGACTACACACACAAAAAAAAAAGAGGCTGAGAAAGGAGGGAGGAAGATGGGTATGATGGGAATTGAAAGAAGGATGTTTTAGGAGCGGAATCTGAAGAGAAAACCAAGGGGAGGTATAAGACTAAGAATGCATGGGCACAGGGAGAAAGAAGCAAATAAATTAAATTCTGTCAACCCATTGCAGTACCACATTCCAGCACCAGAGATCAGTACCACAATGGTTAAAATGAGAGACTTGAGCGAAACCCAGATACCAAACAAGCTCTTGGGCCTTGGAGATGTTTAGTCAATTTATGGTGTCCAATATCTTCATATTTAAAGTATGAGCAATATTCAATACCATTATAGTAGGTCAAAGTACAAATCTAGGAAGTCCTTTGTTCTACAGTCCACCATTAAGGCTACTTTGAAATTAGATAACATCTCAATCATAAGGTTACTATATAAAAAAAGTACTTACATTTTGTTTTGTTATGGAAACAAGTTCCAATTAAGTAGGCTAACATATGGGACAGTTAACATTTTTGTTAAAATACTTAACACACAAGAAAAAAAGGTTAATTTGTTAGTTCTTAGTTAAAGGTAGACTCAGTGAAATGTATGTTGCCACGAGCAGCACCGCAGATATTGAGATGAGCGAGATAAAATACTTTGCTCACACAGTCGCACTGTTACAGCATGGTAGCCAAGGGACCAAAACAGCGGAGAAGTTGAGCCTCGCACTTCAACGCTCTTAGTTGTTGTGGAAATTGACCCACTATGCTGTTTACTTTCTGCATCTACGGCATCCCACTGAGTCTACCTTTAATACCAGGTAGGCCAATTTTTGCCACATGAACTACTGCCAGTGGCGTATTTGTTGCTTAGGACTACCATGTAAAAATGTGTAAACGTGTGTAATTATGACTGACTTTGACTGACTCTCCTTCAGTAAAGGTTACTCCAGGTGTCTTTACATTTAGCTGAGTCTCCCCATTCCAAAACTCCCAGAAGCATTTTTCAAAAACATGAAGCAAGTTATCCGATTACAGAGAGAAAAACAACCCAAGGGGTTGAGACCATTGCACTACATGCCAATGTCCATACTTTTATACCACAAAGAAATCATGCCCAATGCATACATGTGCTAGTTGGTGTGGACATTGAAACAGAGCCTAGAGGTGGCGTTGACACACAGATTAGGGCTAGGGCTGTTGCGGTGACCTTATTACCGCCAGTCACGAGTCGTGACCGCAGTTAAATTCCCGTTGGTAAAGGTACTCCCAATCCAAAACTGCGCAAATGAACGGTGCTGATGGATAGCCTACCAAACTTGCTAATGGCCTGGAACTCAGTGCTCTATTGTCCCTCTAATCACATCATGATTTAATTTGAATAATCTGAATGATGAGGACAAATAATTATGGGAGTTACAGTTCCTGTTCCGAAAATGGACACGGGAAAGCCCCGGACCCAATATGCATACATTTTTTAAAACTCTCCCGAAAGGACAACTGGTCTGATCCGAGTGAGGGAAGCAGCAGAAAAGCCAATTGTTTTGCTACTTTATTCAACCGGACCCATGGGAGGGGAGAGAGCGAGAGCGAGGCCGTTCAGTGTGTGTGTGAATGTATGAGTAAGCACCATGAGCCTGAGAGAGAGACCGCAACCACTGTTAACTTCTTGCTAGTTATTTATCATCCAATCCGATTATTCAGTACCTGTCTTGACTGTATCAAACTGAGAGAAGCTAGCTAACTCGGCTAATTGAGCCTAGCCATAACATTACTGCGCTTTTCACCGTCCTAACCGTTAGCCTACACATAACTCCACTCAGACTATAGCGTAAATAGCAGCATACCCGTTGGCTTTTGGTTGTTGTAGCCTCTCATTTCACTTTTAATTCCATCTTCCATTGATTAGATCTCCCCCTCTCCAAATCATCAATATATAGAGTTGCATCATGCAGCCCTTTATGTTTTGATTTCTAAGACATTCCCTGGTTTATTAGCCTATCACAACTAAATCAATAATGGATTTTATTGTGATGGCTATATTAAAAATGTACTTTGACTTTTTAAAATCTAGATGTTCCAAAAGCGCGCTAAACATGTTTATGTTAATTAACGGTCAATTACCGTGAGACCGGCAGTCATTTGCATGACAATTACCGCCTGCCAAAATTTTCATGACCGCCACAGCCCTAGTTAGGCCTATTCAAAACCACAGATTTTCCAGGACGAGGAAACTGTATTTCATAGCATTTCCTTGGGTCTTTTGTGTTGACAGGCAAACCAAGCAGCTTCCTTAGCATTCTACTTTTGTAGTCAATGTCAAAATGCCTTTCCTGTGAAGAAGTGTATTTTCTGGATCATGACCAAACGTCATGACTTCCTGACATCACTTCAGAGTGGACAGGACGTTCTGTTGAGGAAGGGTCCCCGAGTGTTACTGGGATCGGATTTCCCTGTTCAAAACAACTGATTCTGGACCCATGCTTAACGAGGCAAAATAATTGGTGTTCCAAGTGGCTGGGTAACACTTCCCAAAATGTAATTCATAGATTTGAAAAGGTAGAGTAGATATCTGCTCTATCATATAGAGTCGAGTCCTGTTAGGGCTGGCACAATTACCGTATATATTTTACCTTTATTTTAACTAGGCAAAGTCAGTTAAGAACATATTCTTATTTACAATGACGGCCTACACCAGCCAAACCCAGACGACGCTGGGCCAATTCTGCACCGCCCTATGGGACTCCCAATCCACAGCAAGTTGTGATACAGCCTGGAATCAAACCAGGGGGTCTGTAGTGACACCTCAAGCACTGAGATGCTGTGCCTTAGACCACTGCGCCACTCGGTTATGGATGAAGCCGGCACGAAAATAAAAATAACCCGTCTTTTTTTTTGTGGAACAACTGTTCATGGACTCAACAACATGATGAAAACTTTGCTCCTTGCTGAAACAAGCAAGGTGTTGTAGCAAACGAGTCTTCTGCTCTATTGCACTCCATTGTAAAGTGCAAGGGTGACAATATACACTACATTACCAAAAGTATGTAGACACCTGCTTGTCAAATATCTCATTACAAAATCGTGGGCATGTTGGAAGATGTTGGAACATTGCTGCGGGTACTTGCTTCTACTCAACCACAAGAGCATTCGTGAGGTCGGGCACTGATGTTGGGCGATTAGGCCTGGCTCGCAGTCAGCGTTCCAATTCATCCCAAAGGTGTTCGATGGGGTTGAGGACAGGGCTCTGTGCAGGCCAGTCAAGTTCTTCCACACCGATCTCAACAAACCATTTCTGTACAGACCTCGCTTTGTGCACAGGGGCATTGTCATGCTGAAACAGGAAAGGGCCTTCCCCAAACTGTTGCCACAAAGTTGGAAGCACAGAATCGTCTAGAATGTCATTGTATGCTGTAGCGTTAAGATTTCCCTTCACTGGAACTAAAGGGCTTAGCCCGAACCATGAAAAACAGCCCCAGACCATTATTCATCCTCCACCAAACTTTACAGTTGGCACTATGCATTTGGGCAGGTAGCGTTCTCCTGGCATCCGCCAAACCTAGATTAGTCCGTCGGACTGCCAAATGGTGAAGCATGATTCATCACTCCAGAGAACGCGTTTCCACTGCTCCAGAGTCCAATGGCGGTGAGCTTTACACCACTCCAGCCGACACTTGGCATTGCGTATGGTGATCTTAGGCTTGTGTGCAGCTGCTCGGCCATGGGAACCCACTTCACGTTGCTTCCAGAGGCAGTTTGGAACCCGAAGACAGACGATTTTTATGCGCCATGCGCTTCAGCACTCGCCGGTCTCGTTCAGTGAGCTTGTGTGGCCTACCACTTTGCGGCTGAGCCGTTGTTGCTCCTAGACGTTTCCACTTCACAATAACAGTACTTACAGTTTACCGGGGAAGCTCTAGCAGGGCAGGAATTTGACAAACTGACTTGTTGGAAAGGTGGCATCCTATGACGGTGCCACGTAGAAAGTCACTGAGCTCTTCAGTAAGGTAATTCTACTGCCATGGTTTGTCTATGGAGATCACATGGCTTTGCTAAATTTTATACACCTGTCAGCAACAGGTGTGGCTGAAATAGCCAAATCCACTAATTTGAAGGGGTGTCCACATACTTTTGTATATATATATAGTGTATTTGACCGCAACTGGATCCAAATAACTGAAAATGTAATTCTCATGCTGATTAGATTTTCAAATATGTAATGCATTTCAGGAGTCTAGCCTAAAATGAGCAATTAGCTGTAGGATACTTTCCGGAATGTACCTGTATAGACAGTAACTGCTCACCCAATAGACATGTAACCAAAGTACACGTTGCTGATGACAACTGCCTTGGGGATAGAGTCGACAGGGAGACCGAGCCTGAGGCTTGGGTTACCTGCAGAACACAACAAGGTGTGGCAGAAATGCATTTTCTCTGTGTGCATGTACGTCAGCAGTAGAGCAGACGTCCTTTGCACTTGTTGTCCAGGTGATTGTTGAACACAGGGCGATGTGTTAGAATACCATTTTGTAAGGGCGGAGCTAAAATCGGGTGACAACGCATAGCTCCTCTGTACTAGCCTATCTGATAAGGAAGTCAGTCTAAAGACCTACAAACTGATTTTACAGCAGTCAAATCAATGTTGAGGCATTTGCCTGCCACCGAACGTCTTTATGTTCAAGTGAATAATGCTTGACCGAACGGATAAGTAAAAAATAATAATAAATCACGCTAAAAATCACAAAAATCTAACAATTATGCTACCCCAATCAGAATTTGATCAAAGTGTCCTCTGTTATTGTAGGCCTACAGGCACGAGTGGTCTTTCAATCATGCAGTCGCAAGATGTGTTTTTGAGATCAAAGCGAGACTAGCTCCACGTGAACATGTTGATATTGATTGCTAGTTAGTGAGCTATTTACCCAGTTATAGCCAATTTTTGGTCAGCAATGAAAATCTTGGAAAAGTCATGGTGTGTCCATCACCTGAATGTGTTCAAGTGGGCAGTTGCCAGAGGAGAGAGGGGGTGAGAGACATTGCGCAGCAGGTAAAATAATGATTTTGCCTATAGACTAACTAGATAGCCATTTCAAAACATAGTGAGTGGCTGGTTCTCGCTAGTTAACTATTAGCATGTATTAATGTCATTGTCATGTCAGATGTCCTATATCCAGATAAACTTTCCACCGGCACTCACGTATAACCGCAAATGGCCGACATGCAGTTGATACAGGAGTGTTGATGAAACCAATATTGCATACTCCGGTTGTAAAACAGTCTCTCAAACGCTCAGAATTTGCTAGGATTCTCCTCTATTCAATACTGGCCATGTAATTCTGACATATATATACACACACACACTACTGTTCAAAAGTTTGGGGTCACTTAGAAATGTCCTTGTTTTCAAAAAGAAAAGCAATTTTTTTGTCCATTAAAATAACATCAAATTGATCAGAAATACAGTGTAATACGCGCTTTCTATTCTGGTTAGAGCGCTGTTCTGTGAAGGGAGTAGTACACAGCGTTGTACAAGATCTTCAGTTTCTTGGCATTTCTCGCATGGAATAGCCTTCAGTTCTCAGAACAAGAATAGACTGACGAGTTTCAGAAGAAAGTTGTTTGTTTCTGGCCATTTTGAGCCTGTAATCGAACCCACAATTGCTGATGCTCCAGATACTCAACTAGTCTCAAGAAGGCCAGTTTTATTGCTCCTTTAAAATCAGCACAACAGTTTTCAGCTGTGCTAACATAATTGCAAAAGGGTTTTCTAATGATCAATTAGCCTTTTAAATGATAAACTTGGATTAGCAAACACAACGTGCCATTGGAACACAGGACAGATGGTTGCTGATAATGGGCCTCTGTACGCCTATGTAGATATTCCATTAAAAATCTGCCGTTTCCAGCTACAACATTAACAATGTCTACACTGTATTTCTGATCAATTTGATGTTATTTGAAAAATGGACAAAGAAAATGCTTTTCTTTCAAAAACAAGGACATTTCTAAGTGACCCAAACTTTTGAACGGTAGTGTATATAGAAACAGAAATAATTAGTGTAAAGCGACAGCTGCATCTGTAGTTAAACCCCTCATGTATGTTTCCATTGAATCCCACTCTGGGGGGAAAATGGTGCTATCTGAATCCACCACAGTGCCCCAGCCCGGCGGCTATGTTGCCAAGACGACGCGAGGTGGGCAGGAAGAGGGAAGTAGTGAGGCGGAGAGGGCATACCTGGGCACTGACAGCTGAGCCCAGACTGTAAACAAAAAAGGGCTGTAATGCAACACCCACCCAATCTGCACTGCGGGGGTGGTCCCACTCACATTACAGCGCGGCTCAAAATTGTGGACATATTTCACAGCATTCTTCTTCCTCTTCACTGTGATTGGTGCCTCTTGGTTTTTCCTCACTGTTGCAATCCAGCCAGAGGCCAAGTAAAAAGATCAAAACAAAATTAGTCAGGTCAGTCCTTAGGCCAATAACCAGGACTAACAAGATGGCGTGTGAAGCCTTATCAATAAGGACTATCAGTACAGTATTTATTATCAAAGCAAAATGGACTGCTTGGCATCCAACTAGTGATCACTGTGTACTAGTAGCTAGCTAGCTAGCTAGCGGGTAGCTACTGGTAACGTTTATTGGTAATTATCTGTTTAGTGCAATGGTGGAGAGTGGTTTCCAATGTTAATGTGCTAGCTAATGTGCTAGCTAGCCAACGTTTAATTTTTTGCTGCGTTATGAAAGGAACTAGACACGGACATGAATTATCTGTTTAGTGTGTTAACACACTCTTGGTATGCTAGCTAGCTAGCGGGTAGCTACTGTAACGTTTATTGGTAATTATCTGTTTTAGTGCAACGGTGGGAGAGTTGTTTCCAATGTTAATGTGCTAGCTAGCCAACGTTTAATTTTTGCTGCGTTATGAAAGGAACTAGACACGGACATTAATTATCTGTTTAGTGTGTTAAACACACTCTTGGTAGTTTGTTGTAACCAAGTATTGGTGCTAAACTGTGTGTTATTGGATGCTAGCATGCTAGTTAGCTATGGCGTCATAGCTAGGCATCGTGGGCTGTTTGTGGGTAGTTACTGTGGGTTGGCATTTTTTTTCGGCGGTGCCGGGGGTAGCACGAAGCTAGCTAGCTAGCCGTTCTTCAAACAAGGTCAACACAGTGGCCATTGCTAGCTAGCCAACAGACACGGACACGAATTATCTGCTTAGTGTGTTAAAACACACTATTGGTGGTTTGTTGTGACCAAGTGTTGGTGCTAAACTGTGTGTTTTTGGATGCTAGCATGCTAGTTAGCTATGGTGTCATAGTTAGCTAGCTGAATAAAGTGGGTTGAGTCTATTCCTTTAAACATTGAACCGCTGTGGTTCACAACAATTCTGATTTCTAAAGGTGGAAAGTTGGTAGAGTTTTTGTTCGGGTGGTTCAGTGAAACAATTATAGTTTCTGAGGTAGAAGTTTTTGGTGAGGGAGGCCCTGCTCTCTACTCTCTCCCAGATGTTTAGTTCATTTCATTCCGATCTCCTCTGCATTATTGTAGCCATTGCTACAGCCTGTCAACTATGCCTCTGCCTATCCCTGTTCTCTCCTCTCTGCACAGGCTACACACAAACGCCCCACACCGCGTGGCTGCTGCCTCTCTAACCTGGTGGTCCTGCACGCACCCCACACCTGGAGTTCCAGGTCTCAGGCAGCCTCTGGAACTGCCGTTCTGCTGCCAACAAAGCTGACTTCATCCCAGCCTATGCTAATCTCCAGTCCCTCGACTTCCTGGCGCTGACGGAAACATGGATTACCACTGAAAACACTGCTACTCCTACTGCTCTCTCCTCGTCTGACCATGTGTTCTCGCATACCCCGAGAGCATCTGGTCAGAGGGGTGGTGCACAGGAATACTCATCTCTCCCAAGTGGACATTCTCAATTTTCCCCTAACCCATCTGTCTATCTCCTCATTTGAATTCCATGCTGTCACAGTCACTAGCCCATTTAAGCTTAATATCCTTGTCATCTATCGCCCTCCAGGTTCCCTTGGAGAGTTCATCAATGAGCTTGACGCCTTGATAAGTTCCTTTCCTGAGGATGGCTCACCCTCACAGTTTTGGGGGATTTCAACCTCCCTATGTCCACATTTGACTCATTTCTCTCTGCCTCCTTCTTTCCACTCCTCTCCTCTTTTGACCTCACCCTCTCACCGTCCCCCCCCTACTCACAAGGCAGGCAATACGCTTGACCTCATCTTTACTAGATGCTGCTCTTCTACTAATCTCACTGCAACTCCCCTCCATGTCTCCGACCACACTACTTTGTTTCCTTTTCTCTCTCGCTCTCCTCCCACACTACTCACTCTGCCCTACACAGATGGTAATGCGCCGCCGCAACCTTCGCTCTCTCTCTCCCCACTACTCTCTCCTCTTCCATCCTATCATCTCTTCCCTCTGCTCAATCCTTCTCCCTCCAATCTCCTGATTCTGCCTCCTCAACCCTCCTCTCCTCCCTTTCTGCATCCTTTGACTCTCTGTGTCCCCTATCCTCCCGGCCGGCTCGGTCCTCCCCTCCAGCTCCGTGGCTTGATGACTCATTGCGAGCTCACAGAACAGAGCTCCGGGCAGCGGAGCGGAAATGGAAGAAAACTAAACTCCCTGCCGACCTGGCATCTTTTCACTCCCTCCTCTCTACATTTTCTTCATCTGTTTCTGCTGCTAAGGCCACTTTCTACCACTCTAAATTCCAAGCATCTGCCTCTAACCCTAGGAAGCTCTTTGCCACATTTTCCTCCCTGCTGAATCCCCCCCCCCCCCCCCCCCCCCCCCCCTCCTCTCTCTCTGTGGATGACTTCGTCAACCACTTTGAAAAGAAGGTTGACGACATTCGATCCTCGTTTGTTAAGTCTAATGACACTGCTGGTCCTACTCACACTGCCCTACCCTATGCTTTGACTTCTTTCTCCCCTCTCTCTCCAGATAAAATCCTGCGACTTGTGACTGCAGGCCGCCCAACAACCTGCCCGCTTGACCCCATCCCCTCCTCTCTTCTCCAGACCATCTCCGGTGACCTTCTCCCCTACCTCACCTCGCTGATCAACTCATCCTTGACCGCTGGCCATGTCCCTTCCGTCTTCAAGAGAGCGAGAGTTGCTCCCCTTCTCAAAAAACCAACACTCGATCCCACTGATGTCAACAACTACAGACCAGTATCCCTTCTTTCTTTTCTTTCCAAAACTATTGAGCGTGCCGTCTTTAGCCAACTCTCTTGCTATCTCTCTCAGAATGACCTTCTTGATCCAAACCAGTCAGGTTTCAGGACTGGTCATTCAACTGAGACTGCTCTTCTCTGTGTCACGGAGGCTCTCCGCACTGCTAAAGCTAACTCTCTCTCCTCTGCTCTTGTCCTTCTAGACCTGTCTGCTGCCTTTGATACTGTGAACCATCAGATCCTCCTCTCCACCCTCTCCGAGCTGGGCATCTCCGGCGCGGCTCACTCCTGGATTGCGTCCTACCTGACCGGTCGCATCCTACCAAGTGGCGTGGCGAGAAGCTGTCTCCGCACCACGTGCTCTCACCACTGGTGTCCCCCAGGGCTCAGTTCTAGGCCCTCTCCTTTTCTCCCTATACACCAAGTCACTTGGCTCTGTCATATCCTCACATGGCCTCTCCTATCATTGCTACGCTGACGATACACAACTAATCTTCTCCTTTCCCCCTTCTGATAACCAGGTGGCGAATCGCATCTCTGCATGTCTGGCAGACATATCAGTATGGATGACGGATCACCACCTCAAGCTGAACCCTGGCAAGACTGAGCTGCTCTTCCTCCCGGGGAAGGACTGCCCGTTCCATGATCTCGCCATCACGGTTGACAACTCCGCTGTGTCCTCCTCCCAGAGTGCGAAGAGCCTAGGCGTGACCCTGGGACAACACCCTGTCGTTCTCCGCCAACATCAAGGCGGTGACCCGCTCCTGCAGGTTCATGCTCTACAACATTCGGAGAGTACGACCCTGCCTTACACAGGAAGCGGCACAGGTCCTAATCCAGGCACTTGTCATCTCCCGTCTGGACTACTGCAACTCGCTGTTGGCTGGCCTCCCTGCCTGTGCCATTAAAACCCCTACAACTCATCCAGAATGCCGCAGCCCGTCTGGTGTTCAACCTTCCCAAGTTCTCTCACGTCACCCCCCTCCTCCGCACACTCCACTGGCTTCCAGTTGAAGCTCGCATCCGCTACAAGACCATGGTGCTTGCCTATGGAGCAGTGAGGGGAACGGCACCTCTGTACCTTCGGGCTCTGATCAGTCCCTACACCCAAACGAGGGCATTGCGTTCATCCACCTCTGGCCTGCTGGCTCCCCTTCCTCTGCGGAAGCATAGTTCCCGCTCAGCCCAGTCAAAACTGTACGCTGCTCTGGCACCCCAATGGTGGAACAAGCTCCCTCACGACGCCAGGACAGCGGAGTCACTCACCACCTTCCGGAGACATTTGAAACCCCACCTCTCTAAGGAATACCTGGGATAGGATAAAGTAATCCTTCTACAGATTCAAGCTAGGCTTAAGTAGCGGAAACTGTCATTACTACAACCTCATGAAAGTGACAGGTTTTTATTTGACAAAAACTTTGATATAAAGTTGTTTTTGTTGAAAATAAAAACCTGTCACTTTCATGAGGTTGTAGTAATGACAGTTTCCGCTACTTAAGCCTAGCTTGAATCTATGTGCCTTTGATTTGACGGCCTGCACGACCGTTAAACCCGACGATGTGTTTCTGCACATGAGCTTAGCTAGCTAACGTTGCCAAAACATCACCTACAAGCGTGATCGGGGATTTCTATTGGAGAAGCAGTTTCTGCCCATCTTTGCTAATACATCCTAAAGAGCAAAGTCAATAAAGCGAAGTGCCCTTGAACTCCTTTGGGCTGTTGGTTGCATTCTGTGGATTGTTAATGTGCTCCACCTGCCCTACAGGATTCTTCACAGCACAGACACAGATTAAACAGGGATCACTGGCCACAACAACATCAGCAGGGAGGTTTGATGCAGGCATACGTGGGGAAGGGAAGGGAGGAAAACAGAGTGAGGGAGAGCGAAAGAGAAGGAGAGGAGATTAGCTGAGAGAGGGATGGGTAGAGGATTTTTAAAAAGGATGACAAAAACAGGCACAAAAAACAGAATAGAGAGAGAGACTAGAGGTGAGAGGAAACATTGGTAGTAGGGAGAAAAATGCATAACACAGCAAGATGCCTGGGAGAGTCCAAGAAAGCGTTGAACGAGGGGAGAGGGACCATCTTTCTGCTATAGTTTCAGGACCTTGTCCCATCTAAAACTACCCAATTTGATTTCTCATAAAATAACTGATCCCCTGATGAGAGAGAGAGAGGACTGACAGAAGGTTGCAAGCCAGACAATCAGTGAGACCGAGAGAAAGGCCAGACAAGAGGAAGCAGAAAACTTCCACCAGAACCATATCGCTCGTCAACACTGACACAAATCCTGCCCCAACACAAACATGCTCACAATAGCATCTGCTAAACAATCCAATGTCTGCAATGATAGAAAGTGACCAATTTTTTCACCCAAGCTCTCCATTCGAGAGGGACCCACCCTCAACCTCACACCAGCTGCAGAGCAATCTAGCTGAGAAGTCCAGCCAAAAAGGAGAGGGAGGACACTGCACGCCCAAAACAATAGGGAGGGAACTCTGGAGATGTGGGACAGATGCTACCTAACCCCACCCCCTCTTTATTAGTTAGACTGAGGGTAGTCTGGCTAGACCATAGAAAGAGCTGTTATAAACGCTCCTCAATGTCCAAAACTCGTACTCCTGGGCTCCCAAAGAATATTCAATTTTTGACAGAACAGTTTTTGCACAAGTAATATTATTGTGAGACATGGAAGACGAGCCTGCAAGTCGCAAGCAAACGCTGCACCTGCGAATAATAAAAAGTATTGCTGACTCAGCACACTCCAGCATGGCTGATCCAAGTTTCCCTTGCTGAATCCCACAGTGTTCTGTAGGACAACCATTTACTACTGACACACAGATGGAGAAAAACTTGGTATTCAGGTTACTCAGGGTTTCCTGTGCTTTATCATCCATAGGGACTATAAAAGAGAACATGTATGCAACAGGCCTACTATTAAAGATTAAAAACGTACAAAGACATTCTATACTCTACAACTCTGATCCCACTCTCCCTTCCCTCTTTTTGTATGACAAAATATGTTAAAAAAGGTACTCCCTCATCGTAGCCGCTTTCCACCTTGGGGTTGCTGGCTGTTCTCCTGAGGCTACTCCCCAGGCTTGTGCAATGCGTGGCGTCCGACTTGGATCGCTGATGTGTCCGCTTGGAAGGCGAGAGTAGGCATCGGCAGGGATGATTTGGCTGTCGGGGGCCGGGGGCGGCTCCACGGTGTGCCGCTGGTGGTGTCGAATGTGGGCAACGTCCCGCAGCCCAGGGCTGGCGTCCCAGCACCCGGCGGGACCCACACCTTTAGAAGCTGAGTGGGGCTTTAGTTCGTCTGAGAGGATTAGCTTGCGCAGCTTGGTGCCGCGCGAGTGGCGCTGGGTAGAGATGTGCATGTCGGAGGAGTAGGCGCCGAGCAGCCATGCCGTCTGCAGGGAGAAGGCAATGCTCTGGCGGCAGCGGTGCACCACGTAGGGCCGGATGGCGTCGCCCATATCCTCGTCCATATAGGAGATACAAAAAAGTTTAGGGTTAAAATTAGAGCTAAAGTTAAAGATGACTATATGGGAGTAAGAGAAGAAGAGTCCCCATTTAAAGGTCCAATGCAGCTGTTTTCTCTCAATTTAAAATAGTTTTCTGGTAACAATTAAGTACCTTACTGTGATTTATTTTAAATTAAAATGGTCAAAAAGAAACTAATAGCTTCTTAGCAAAGAGACATTTCTCAAGCAAGAATTTTGATAGGACTGTCTGGGAGTGGTGTGAGTGGGGAGGGGAAAACTAGCTGTTATTGACAGCGGTTTGGAGGTGTGATGTCACCAGGCAGGCCAACATTTCGTCTCACCACCATAGAATGACATTTCAGGCGTCTTTTTAAATGGCTCTTACACTAAAAACGGCATTGTAATCTTTCAGAATTTCACTGTTATTCAACCTCAGTGTGGAATATATATAAAAACACAGGAAAATCATGTTGACTACACTAAGGTTTTTAAGCAAACCTGGGACTTGAACCAACTATGAGAAGTCGGCATTTGATTTACAGTACTTACGAACAAAGGTCAGTTCAGGTGGTTACTGCAGTTTTGCGAAGGTCGGATATACAGGCCCTTTTGAAGTAGCTTCAGGGGGAGGGAATTTCAGCAACACACTACAGTACTAGACCACACCTTGAAGTCTTAATCGTCGCCACTTCTTGCTTTGGATTTAATTTGTCATGTCAGTAAAGGAAAATCTAAACAAACTCATGGTGTCCAATGACTAATTTGTCTGGTGAATGTCATTCATTATTTCACAATTGACTCATTCAACCCATATGTAATGATACTGTACACAGCTGGTTTTATATCTGTTGTTTTTACCTGCCAAGCTCCATTTTCTAATTCTTGTGGAAACGTTTTTGAATGTTCTTAAAGGGTTACAGTGGAACCGGACACTAAAATGGAAGTTACTCACGCATACAAACACACATTTATTTTCCACTTGTTGCAGGACCATTGCAGTTTTTCCAAAACCAATCATAGGTTTTTCTTCCCTTGCAGCCTCTTCTCTTCTGGCTGCCTTTGTGTTCTTTGGTTTCCACCTTTCTCATATCTTCCTTTGTCTTGAGGTCCTCCTGTTTCTTCTAGTCAGCTTTAATCCGTTTCTGTGTAAGTTTGTCCCACTCGTTCTCACTCTTAAAAGCAGCCAGATACTTGTTTCTGACTACCTTGACCCATTTCTCCTTTATGAAATCCTTCTGGCCTTCTTAAACTTCATATCTTTGTGATGCCTCTTTTGTCCCAACTTCTTGTTCTTCTCCTACTTCTGTCTCTCATTTTCCATCTTTTTCTGCTCCATCTTTGATGGCTCTTTCCATGACAGACCAGCGGAAAGCTATTATCCTATTGATGTCACTTGTTAAATCCACTTCAAATCAGCGTAGATGAAGGGGAGGAGAGGTTAAAGCCTGGAGACATGGATTGTGTATGTGTGCCATTCAGAGGGTCAATGGGCAAGACAAAATATTTAAGTGCCTTTGAACGGGGTATGGTACACTGATACGTTCTCATACTTACAGCTATACATACTCACACTTTCATACTCACATTCACACACGAACCCCACCTTCAACAGGTCTGATCACATACAAGGCCCCTGGATAGGCAATCGAGTAGGCTACTTTCCTTACATCAAACTAGATGTAGCTCCGGCGCTGATGTGCTCTGGCATTTACAGGGACAGAGCGTACTCACCAATTCTTGCCCTCTCACTGTTTTATTCTCTTCCCCTTGCGCCTTATCGCTCTATATTTGTATCTGTTTATGCAACCTATCTTCCTTGGCCATGCATGTATGTGATAGAGACAGAGATACTAATACCTTATGGGAATTAACCCTGTTCTTAGAATCAGCACTGTAGAACATAGCGTGTATAATAAGTATAGTGTTAATTGCAGTGTAGCCTAGGTTGCCTCTGGCTATGAATGTTTCTGTACTTGTATCAGTACATTTTTGGCTAATAACATAGACCTAACAATTATTGTAAATGTGTGTTTACCTTGTGTTATAATAACCTATTTTCAATTTAAATGATAGGACTGACTGAAAAGCTGACTTCCTCCATTATAGGCTCCTGGTTGTAATTATTACATGTGTAAGCCCACAACAGCATTGCTGTTAGATAGCTTCATTTATTTAGTTAGCTATACGAAATTAATAATAGCCTAAAACTTATATTAGCTGTATGGCTAGCTTTATTCAAAATAGCAGAACATACCTGCCAGGCGACAAGTCAGCTCTACCGCGCTGCCTCTCTTTACGCGAAAATCGTCATGCAGACTTGTGCCCTCATGGAGATTCCGTGCAGTGGATAATTAATACTGAGGTATTAATTTGTGATACTTCACTAGGCTAAAACAAGGTTTACTCGTTCATTCGTGTCGGTCAACCACTGAAAACATAAATGTGTCAAACTTTGTCTGCCTCTTCTTATCCATTTGGTGGAATTTCAACCATGCTCCGTCTTCTCTGCTTCCCACCCCTCCTCGTGCACTTCTCCAATCCTCCCTCTCAGTCTCACAACAAGAGGATAATGCTAGTGTCTCGTTTCCCCTAGCAACCAGTTGCTATAGGAATATTCCTTAGTAATTCAAAGTGTTGATGATGATGTTGAAGAGTCCAGATGTATGACCACGATAGTTAGATTAGGCTAGTTATTCAATCAAACACATTTATTTTACAATTATAGACCCCTAACCTAGGAAGAAATGTGTCTCTTATACATGTCTGTGTGCAGTTACAGGTAGCATACTCCAAAAACTAGAGAAAATTCGACAAAAAATATATAAAATCCACCTTTTGCACAGTCCTCGGCATTTTAGCTGTGCACATCTCACATTTCCCAACACCGTTGCAGTAACTAGTCGTTTCTATGCGAAGCGGCTGCGGCCGCTTGTAGAAGTAGCCTTAATGACAGCACTTCCCACAGTGCGACCAAAAGAAAGATCTACACATATGCAAGAGGTATTTATCGCTCAATACAAAATGTGGATTTAATATTTTTCTGAATATTCTCGCTAATTTTCCCCAAACATCAGACACCCCCTGACCTCGGACACTTTCTAGCGGTTGGAGGACTGAATCACCTCGAGCTCAACATTTAAATGGACTGAAAAATAACGGTAAGTTTTGTGACTAACGACACCCTTTTAGCTAGCTGACCACCGATTTTCAGTGCAATTTATGTAAGTTAAGTTAGGTTTTGAGAGTTTTCAAAAAAGTTATATGTACACATTTTGTGGAACACGCTGCATATTGTAAAATTCGACTGCGCGACAGACCACACCTAATTTAATATCCAACTTTTTACCTCTGAAATATAGCTAACGGATTTTCTAATGTTGCTATCTTAGTTGCTAAATGTTGATAGAACTGCTAAGTAACAAAAAGGAAAGAAATTGTAAGTGTTAGATAATACTGTAACGACCCTGTATTGTGTTCTGTGTTCATGGGTGTGTTACCGTTCTCATGGGTGCTAGCAGGGGTTAAAATGCCAGGACAGATGGAAAGGTTGGGGGGGATGATGGGTAATCCCGCGGGGTTGTGAAATGCTTAAATAGGGGTTACGGTCTCATCTCTCTCTCTTCTGTTCGGGACCCTTGAAAATTTGTGTATGTTCGAAGCGGCGGTGGGTTGTGGCCTGAAAACAATAACCCATTCAGGAATAAACCTGTGTTCTGCCTGTACACCTGGTGCCCGTCTCTCTTTTACTTTATGACCCAGCTGGGTCATTACAATACATATCACGAAAACAGCTGCATGTTGTCAAGCTTTACCGTATCAAAATTGGAGTCCTCTGACGGAGGCGTTTTGCACAATCTGCAAAAATGTATTTGGAACTTTGAACCATGAACTTTTCGACACCTATCACTGTTGGCTATATTTCATCTTACAACAGCTACATAGAGGCAGTATTTAGTTAAATGGTACAATGTATGCATCAATATTACACTAATTGGGACACTAATTTTCATTACAGATAACATCAAACAAAAAACGTGGGTACACTTTCAGTTATTGTGAAAACTTTCATCACCTTTCAATGCCTTAGCTTTGAAATGTAAATGTTTATACATATTCAGATTGAGTTATCTTTCTAAAATGTGTATAGTATGCCAAGTTATTTAGCTACATGTATTTACCACTGCAGCATGGAGAAAGTCAAGAGGAAGCAGTGGAGTGAGGTGGACATGTTCCATGCCATGGAGGACTGCGGGGCAGGGATGGCTATCCGCTAGGCTGCCAAGGTTAGGCATCTTTTGTTTTTAGGAGATTACCATGTGTATGTGAATTTTATCTGCTAGTAACAGTTTTATTTTCTTATCTACCAAGGTGCATGGTGTACCTCGGCAGACCCTGGCGGACAGGCTGAGCGGCCGGGTGACCCATGGTTGTCGCAGTGGACCACCCACATTGCTTGCACCAGAGGATGAAAAGTCTCTGGTGCAGTACTGTATCTACTGCGCCAGCCATGGGTTCCCCTTCACCAGACAGAGGCTGATGAAATACGCCGACAAAATACGCAGGTATTTGGTGTTCTATGTGTTTATGTATGTAGAATGCTGGACTGACTGTTATCAATGTGTGTGATGTAAATGTGGATGTGTATGGTGATGCCAAAACAAACATTTTCATCCTGGATGGACAATTATATGTATTCTATTCTATTGTAGGTTTCGGCACCCAGGGGAAACAATCCCACCACTGGGGAAGAGGTGGGGGGGAAATGTTCAGGAGGAGGCACAAGAAACTGAGCATGAGGAGGCCGGACACCCTGGACAGGGGGAGAGCTGAGTGTGCCACACGTCCGACGATGGACACCTTCTTCACTTCTTATGAGAAGCACTTGGAGGAGAGTGGGTTGAGGGAGAAACCCAGACAAATCTATAACTGCGATGAGTCTGGGTTTCGTAGCGACCAGAGCAGGCACAAAGTGCTGGCTCCCCGGGGCGCAAAACACGTGTACCAGCAGGCTCCGGGGGGACCAAGGAGCACATCACAGTGCTGGCCTGCTTCAACGCAACTGGGGAGGACATCCCCCCGTTTATCATCTACCCCAAGTGTTTCCCCGGTGGCCACTACACACTGGGAGGCCCCCCCCAAGCCTTGTATGGACGGTCAAGCAGTGGCTACATTGACGGGGACCTGTTCAGGAAGTGGTTTCAGCACTTCATTAAGTATGCAGTGAAAGAGCGCCCTCTCCTTCTCCTCTTTGATGGGCACAAGAGCCACATGGACCCGGAAGTGCTCGCGGTGGCACTAAGGGAAGGGGTTATACTTCTTTGTCTTCCACCACACTGCACCCATGTCCTGCAGCCGCTGGACGTGGCATACTTTGGCCCTTTAAAGGCTGAGTTCTCCAAGGTAGCTGGAGACCTTAGCCATTTTGACCACTCCTACATGGTAAACAAATCAGAATTTGCCAGAGTATTCCGCTACCCGTACCAGCGATGCAAGGACATGCGCTATGTGGTGGAAGGGTTTAAGAAGTGTGGCCTCTTCCCTTTTGACCCTTCAGCCATTGAAGGGTCCCCGTTTAAATGCCGTCTCGGACCCTACCGGGTCCCAACACCGCCTCTACTGGAACCAGCAGCAATGTGCCATCCATCAGCACCTCCTCCCCAGCGACCACAGGAGGACCCTCAGCCCCTGCCCCAGTCCCAGCCGCTGCTCCAGTCCTATCCCTAGCTCTAGAAGAGCACCCCCTAATAGAGGGGGGGCTGATAGCGAAGGACCTGGGGCACATCCTTACTGTCCTGAAGTATCGGCTGGACCGATACAGAAGACTCCCTGTGGTCGCCACATGCCTCACCGGGGAGGAATACACGCGCCAGTGGCAGGAGAGGGGTGAGAAGGAGAGGGCCGGGGCAGAGGAGAAAGAGCGTCGGGCAGCCCTCAGAACACAGAGGGCACAGGAGAGGGCTGCCATGGATGAGACCATTGACGCCATCGCCTCTGCTGGACCCCCTGCTGGAACCACTCCTGACAGCTGCATCACCACTGCCAGTGCCTCCCAGTGTGCAACACCTGTAGGAGCCGCCGGAGTCCCCAGCTGCAGAAGAAGGCCACATGCCTACTCTCCCGGCCACACCATCGTCGGCCCCTCAACCCCACCATTACAAACACCAGCTCCTCCAAGCCATCGTCGGCGGTTTTGTCCACCACCACCCCAATGCACACCACCCCCCATGTCTGTCACCACCAACACGGCCTCCTCTGGACCAACTTCCTCCTCCGTCTCCCCTGGTCACACCACCATAGCAGCCTCGTCTGGTGTCCCTGCCCCCTGCAATTTGAATACCACCACCTCCACAGGTAAACACATGTTAAATTACGAAAAAAATGACTGTTTGTTATCTGTTTTATAAAACAGCAATGTAAAAAATATATATATCTTTATATATCTACAGTAAATAGCACCAGCCCTCAAGTCATCTCCGCCTCCTCCAAAACCTCTGCAGCTTCCTCCAGAGGTATTGATGTAAAAAAGTTGAAAAGGGTTTTCATGCAACATGCTCTGTCTAACACTACTTTTTCTCAAACTGCAGCACAGAAAAGGAAGAGAAAAGCTACACCGGTCACATCTGTCACACCACCCATGGCACCACTCTCAGGTACTTCATAATCTGTTTTTCTCGCTCTCTCAGTTGTATCAATTACTATTGTTGTTGAAGAACTTCTACATTTTGCAAAACCATATTAATCAATTTGTATTATTATTTAAATTTTTATAAAAGAAGACACCACCTGCTGTGCTCGCTGCGGGGAGCGTGATCCGCCTGCAAGCTCCCCTCAGGAGTGTAGATCCGAGGTGCCATGGGTGTGCTGTGACTTTTGCCAGCACTGGTTCCACTGCAGGTGTGTGCAGTGGGATCAAGAGGTAGCGGTGGAGCTGGATTTTTATTGTGATTTTTGTGACAATATAGGGATGGAGGTCGAGATTTAATTGTTTGTTTTGTTTGTGTTCATATGAAATTATTTATTTGTTCAAAAAAATAAATGTCTAAAATATAATATATATATTTATTGAACCCATCTTGTGTATTTCTTCCTTTACTTTCCAAGTGCACCTCTGCAACACAAACTCCAACAGTGTTTTCATTGTTTTATGTTAATGCACATAACTGAAATTAAAGTGTATTTGATGTAAATTATTAATACTCATATTTCATTTGGTTACAACACTGAATATGTTGGCGAAGAACCATTTTTTTAAGAGTCCACAAGAGGGCGCACCGGGCTACGCAATGAAAAGTTGACAGGCAAGTCATTATTTTTTACCTGAAGACTAGCCAACTAGTCAGCTATCTAGTAAACACTTCGGGTACGTGGTTGGTGTCTCTTTTTTCAACAAAATTAAACGGATATATCTTGTACTTGAACAAAATAGTAAGGTGCCCAATAACTGGGGGCCGTATACAGATAATACGGGACGTATTTTTTTTGCTAAACCGCTTATCAAAAGCAGATAACAGTAATATTTTCAAATGAAATGTCAAACTTGCTAATTGCTAAACCGTTAGCTAACATTTTTACGACACCAATAATCACAAAACATTGAAGGCTTGATCACAAGATAACACTGTTGAAGGTAATATATTTCTTAAACGCTGTTGAATATGACGATAATACGGGATTCTACGCTCTGTTTTTTGGAGTTCCACCTGCAACTGCACACAGATGTTCATAAGAGACAAGTTTCTTCCGAATCGAGAACAAAGAAAGTATCGCCAAGGTTTGTAAAAAAATATCCTGATTATGGTAAACAGCAGCCTATGCAAGATCTCAGATGAGCTTTAGCTCTGCCACTGAGGTTCGTGTTTACATGGCTATCTAGCAGTAATGTTAGAGGCTTTGATTCAGTTAGTCTACTGGGAGGTAAATGAAGATTTGTCTTTCCCCAGGATACCCTTGCTTGTGGAGATAATCCTAGCAACCGAATGCTTTAATAAAGGATGAAGGTATAGTAGACCCAAGTAGCCTATTGTAAACTGTAACACATCTCACAATTAGAGTAACATGCAATTTTATCATTGGGGGACATCACACTTTGTGCTATAGAGTATAGACTGTTGGGTTTAACAACATTTCCAAAACTCCATACCTGATCATAGGCTTTTGTTTTGAAATGTGTATGCCAGTAATGTTAATTTTATCACCAGCACTTTTGGAACCATAGCACCACTGTAGCTATATAATCCAACCACCTTGACTGATGACTGTCAATTCCTGCTGGAAGTTTCTAACTTTCACAGACTAACCAACCTTTTCTAACTTTCACAGACTGACCAAACTTTTTTCACAAACGTTTTTAGAGTAAGATTGTTGGTCATGAAGATGTCCCTTTCCTAAAATATTGTAGCAAACAAGGGGCGGGGAAGCGAACCCAGGTTACATGCGTGAAAGGCACACACCCTACGCATCGCTCCAACAGATTTAACCCACTTGGTCAGAATTGTAATGTGGCTCACTGTATTAGCGAGGATCACTACACCGTTTCGACCACTTTGACCACCAATATGCAGCCTACAGTTTTTTAGAGAGACAATAGATTTGTGGGAGTCCTTCGTAATTAAAACACTAACCAGCCGTAAACATACGCATTCGATTTCTATTGTCTGCCATTTTCTTTAGCCTCTGATTACTTTTATCTCCTAATGAAGATGTGTGTTGGTGTACTGGTTTTCCTCAACAGCCACCCTCTTTGGATGTATTATTGTTGCCGGCTGTACAGCCAGAGCTTGTGTGTGCTCGCCCAGGGTTTCAATTTTAGTCTATTTTAGGATTAGGGTTATGTCATGAAACGTGGGCTACTAGGCCTACATTATAAATATGATACAATCAGCATTTCACTTTGGATATGAATAATCCAAATTATCAATCAGTTATCAAAACGCTCAGATATAACCACCAGGGCAGGAGGGCGAAGAGATGAGAAGAGTAGGCTATCTCAGCTGATTTATGCAGGAGATTTAAAATAATAATGTAAAACATATCTGTAGGCTTTTTAGTAACTATTTGAATGATGTTTTAGTCCAATGCATGTTGGTTGAACGCTTTGACACCTTGAACGTGAAAGTGAGTGGTTCAGTGAGTGTCTCCGCCTAGAACATCACAGAGCTGATGAACGCAGCAACGTTCTTTTTCAGAACCATGGTGAGCGCATTGTGATGCTGTCCCTTCTACTCCTACTCAGAGCCATTGATACAGTATTTTCTAAATGGTTATACTCCTACTGTTCTCTAAACAATTTTTTCATAGTTTACAATTGTATAAACTCCCAAAAATCATGCTCAAAATCAATTTAATTGATGTCACTGTTGAGTGTTTTTTAATCAGTTTGATAAACATGTTTGTCCCATTGTGACATAGCCAACCATGACTTATGGAAGAATTTGACGTATTAATGGTCCCTATAAAACCCTGTAATTCTAAGAAAGAATTGTCAGATGGTTTTGAACTCAGTCAAAATCACTGCAGTATGTAGAGCGATAATGAGTAGGTCTATGTTCAGTCGTTTGTTGACAGCGACCCCGCTGAGATTCCTCCGCGAGAGGCCACTTCTGAGTGCAGCTGGCCTGTTGTTTGCGACCGGTTCGGCAGTCTACTTTTATAGCAAATATTACGGTATCGGTGAGGATGCACTGGCCACCGTGGAGAGCGTGGACCGTGTTGTCACGGTTGAGGAGGGTAAGTTTACATATTTGACAATGTCTAAATAGTAATAGTCCCAAATGCCACCCAATACCCTATTTCTTATTTGACCAGGACCCATAGTTCTATGGTTAAAAGGCGCTGGTCAAAAGTAGTGCACTAAATAGGGAATAGGGTGTCATTTAGGTAGCAATCATGGTGATGACATTTTTTACAGTGTAGCCCTAGATTAACAACAACAAACAAACTTGCTCCTTTGAAACCAAACCTTTGCTTTAGGTTTAATTGAACATGTTGGTACATTATGCAGACACATAAATACATTTGATGTCATACAATATAAAACACAAGTAAATATATGATCAGCCTAACTACATGGACAGATGTCTGGTGTCTTGTAGCTAGTATTTCTTAAACTTAGAGAAAACAATCCTTTATTGTTTTTCATAAAGATAATGAGCCCACCCTGGACCAGGAGGACCCAGTCCTTGTTCAGGTAAGAATGCTGCAGGCCTATCAATAGCTTGGGTGCCAGTCTTTCTGCTCTCTTGCCAATTCCATCGTGGCAATATGATATTGGCATCACAATCCCATAAGGAGTGGACAGAGAGCTGAAAACAGACTGGCACCCAGGCTATAACAATACTGCTTCATTAGCAGGATTGGTTCAATAACAATCTGTCATTCAAACTGTCATTTTACTGACTCATAAATTGATCCTGATTTTCTTCCTTAGTATGTGGTTGAGGAGGTTGGGCACCGGCCCTGTCTGGCTTTAATCCCTTGGTCTGGACCTCTGTGGGTAAACCCAGCGTTTTCTGAAGAACAATATGGAAATACATTTCTATAAACATATTCCCTATTTTTTATAACTGCAGCCAACATATTACCTTACCCATGCTGGGAGGATGCTGGTGAGAGAGCTGGCAGTGTTAAACACGCAGGTAACCATTGCAGATTATTGGACAAAGCTCATCTGATCTAATAGGCAGGATTACCTTCAGTATCCACTACGGTAGTGAAATACTTTGATGTTCGTTCCCTCATTTTTCACAGATATTCACAGTGGAGCAGCCCATTTTCATCTGTTTCAGCTAGGAGGATGGTATGGAATGAACTGTCCTCTCAAAATGAACAGGTAACCATTCATATGCAGGTACCTCAGATGTTTCCTTAACTTTCAACACAGACCTGTGTAGTGTCTCAGAATCTATCATGCAGTAGCCTCCTCTTGTGATCCTCCCTATAGCAGTCTGTCAGACCTATAGGCTACCTGTCTATCATTCAAACTGACTTTTAATTTGATCCTGTCTTGTTCCTTAGTATGTGGATGAGGAGGTTGGGCAGCGGACCTGTCTGGCTTTAATCCCTTGGTCTGGTCCTCTGTGGGTTCCCAGCTCTGTAAGTCCATCCATTCTGATACTCTTTGGTCTTTAGACTGGTTTATGTAACTTAAACATAAACATGATGCTTTCTGTAGAACAATATGAAAATACATTTCTGTAAACATATTCCCTATTTTTGTAATAGTCTGTAACACTGCAGCCAACTTATTACCTTACCCATGCTGGACGGATGCTGGTGAGAGAGCTGGCAGTGTTTAAACACACAGGTAACCATGCAGATTATTGGACAAAAGCTCATTTTATCTAATTGGCAGGATTACCTTCAGTATCTACTATGGTAGTGGGATACTTTGATGCCCTTTAAAACTGTTCCCTCATTTTCTTACAGATTTGCAAGATTGAGCAGCACATTTTCATCTCTCGTGCTGGCATGATGGTATTGGATGAACTGTCCTCTCAGCTTGAAGAGGTAGCCATTCATCTGCAGGTACTTCAGACATGTTCTTTAACATTTATATCTCAGACCTGTGTATTTCAACTATTATCATTGCAGTGGCCTCCTCTTGCAATCTTCCCTATGCCAATATTTTACTCCTATACAGTACCAGTCTATCATTCAAACTGACTCTTAAATTGATCCTGTCTTGTTCCTTAGTACGTGGATGAGGAGGTTCGGCAGCAGCCCTGTCTGGCTTTAATCCCTTGGTCTGGACCTCTGTGGGTTTCAAACGCTGTAAGTCCATCCATTCTGATACTCTCTGGTCTTTAGGGGGCTTAAACATAAACATAACTTTTTCTAAAAGAAACTTCTGGAAATACATTTCTGTAAACATATTCCCTTTTTTTATAGCCTGTCAAACTGCAGCCAATTTATTATCTTACCCACGCTGGGAGGATGCTGGTGAGAGAGATGGCAATGTTAAACACACAGGTAACCATTCAGATTATTAACCATTACTTATCTGATCTAATAGGGATAATTACCTTCAGTATCCACTAGTAGAATACTTTGATATCTTTAAAGCTGTTCCCTCATTTTCTCAGATTTTCACAATGGAGCAGCCCATTATCATCAGTTTCACTCCTGCTAGGAGGATGGTATGGGAGGAACTGTCCTCTCAAATGAACAGGTAACCATTCATAGGCAGGTACCTCAGATGTTTCCTTAACCTTTGAACACAGACATGTGTATTTCAACTGCCAATTGTCTTAGAATCTATCATGCAGTGGCCTCCTCTTGCGATCCTCCCTATTCCAGTCTGTCAGTCCTATAGGCTACCTGTCTATCATTCAAACTGACTCTTAATTTAATCCTGTCTTGTTCCTTAGTATGTGGATGAGGAGGTTGGGCACCGGTCCTGTCTGGCTTTAATCCCTTGGTCTGGACCCTTGTGTGTTTCCTATCTTTGTGAGTCTATCCATTCTGATACTCTCTGGTCTTTAGAGGATATTAAAGATTAACATCAAGTCACTAGTTTTCTATAAAACCACATAATGAAAAAACATATTCCCTTGTCTTCATAGCCTGTCTTCTCCAAGGCCAAACCAGTCTGCTACCTCACTCGTGCTGGGAGAATGCTGGTAACAGAGCTTGCAGTGTTAAACACACAGGTAACCAAACACATTATTAACCAAGCTCATCTGATCTTATAGGGAGAATTTACTTTACCCTGTTCCCTTTTTTTTCACAGACTTCCAAATTGTTTATTGAGGAGCCTACCATTCAGCAGAATGCAGAATAGGCAGGCTCTAAACTGGCTATTAGCGGAGAAAGGTGGAGTTTGTGTTATGTTTGGAGATGAATGTTGTACTTTTATCCCCATAATTACTGCCCCGGATGGTTCTTTCACTGAAGCAATGACTCCTAAAACTCAAGGGACTACGAAAAGAGGTTAAGGATAATGCTGGGTATGATGTATGATGTTCATGTTTGGATTGGATTGAATTAACTTTGGGAAAAGGGGGTGTAACATTTACAAAAAATGGCAATAATGATAGGAATTTTAACACTTGTAGTAATGGGAGTAGTGTTTGTTGTATACTACCTCTGTTAAAATCACTTTTGATTCAAACCACAGTAAAACAAATGACTTGTACAGACAATTTGTTACTATTTCAGCCAAAGAAAATACACCAGTTCAGGGAGCTCCAGGACAGTATGTTAATAAATATGGGAAATCTTGTAATGTTAAAGGAGGACCAATGGACTGTCCATTTGGGAATCCCTGAATGTCTGTATGGAGTTTGCCCCTGGGGGGTGGATGGGCCTGCCATGGTTACAAAGCCCAACAGGAAAATGTGGAGGTTAATTTAGAGGAAAAACCTTGCAGACTTGTATCCAATTCTGACTGGGGCTATGGGACCTCATCAGGATGGGTCAAGTATTGAGGAAGATATATGGTTTAAATATATGCGTGTGAAGTGAAAACCAAATATGGCAAGGCTAAGAATAAGTAAATGCACATGCTTACATATATATTAAAATTAATCTTTGTATTATTTGGGACAATATTGGAATGTCCCTTGGAGGGGATATATAGGATTATTTTATGTATCATTATGGCACGTGTAGGGAGATGCCAAAGGTAAAATGTAATAAACATGTTTGATATTGTATAATTCAGAAACAGCTTAAATAAGAAATATAGACATTAAGTATATGCTGTGTTTTAAATGAATGCATGTGTTATTTCACAGAGGCTCTTAAACAGTGTGCAGTACATTAGTGTTTTTTAAGAAGGGGCCAAGCCACGCAGCCAATAGAATGATAGAATGAGAGGCTTCATATGGAAAAAAAAGCATTCATGACATTTTGGAGTGGATAATGTGTAAACAGCTGGACGTTGAAAAAGAGGGGTGGTGCAGAGTGCAGAACTAAAAAAAGTTAGGAATGTATGCATGTTTTTTCCATATGTGTCTATATAAGAGATCTCTTAGCCAGAGGGAGACAGTTGCTCCATGGAGAAAAACTCAGGCTTTGTTATGCAATAAAGTCTAATTCTTGAATTCACAGGCTCCTGTGTCTTGAGAGATATTTTTTTGAGTTGATTATCTCTTAGTCAAATGTTTCTACAACAACTGCAGCCAATTTATTATCTTACCCACGCTGGGAGGATGCTGGTGAGAGAGATGGCAATGTTAAACACACAGGTAACCATTCAGATTATTAACCATTACTCATCTGATCTAATAGGGATAATTACCTTCAGTATCCACTAGTAGAATACTTTGATATCTTTAAAGCTGTTCCTCATTTTCTCAGATTTTCACAATGGAGCAGCCCATTATCATCAGTTTCACTCCTGCTAGGAGGATGGTATGGGAGGAACTGTCCTCTCAAAATGAACAGGTAACCATTCATAGGCAGGTACCTCAGATGTTTCCTTAACCTTTGAACACAGACATGTGTATTTCAACTGCCAATTGTCTTAGAATCTATCATGCAGTGGCCTCCTCTTGCGATCCTCCCTATTCCAGTCTGTCAGTCCTATAGGCTACCTGTCTATCATTCAAACTGACTCTTAATTTAATCCTGTCTTGTTCCTTAGTATGTGGATGAGGAGGTTGGGCACCGGTCCTGTCTGGCTTTAATCCCTTGGTCTGGGACCCTTGTTGTGTTCCTATCTTTGTGAGTCTATCCATTCTGATACTCTCTGGCCTTTAGTGGATATTAAAGATTAACATCAAGTCACTAGTTTTCTATAAAAAACCACATAATGAAAAAACATATTCCCTTGTCTTCATAGCCTGTCTTCTCCAAGGCCAAACCAGTCTACTACCTCACTCGTGCTGGTGAGAATGCTGGTAACAGAGCTTGCAGTGTTAAACACAC
>CM072221.1:43944647-44092580 GCA_036851935.1 Coregonus suidteri
ACCCCCAAAACATAGGAAAAGTCTCTGGTCAGAGAGACAAAAATTAGTTTTTTTTGGCCTTTAGGAAAAAATCTTGGCAAAAACCCAAACCCCCTCTATCACCCAGAAACACCATCCCCACAGTGAAGAAATGGTGGGGGCGCATCATCTGTTGGGGATTTTTTCTTTGGGCAGGGCTGGGAAACGGGTCAGAATAAAGGAAGTTGATGGCGCAAATACGGGAAATTTCTTGAGGGAAACCTTTTCAGTGTTCCAAAAATTTTGAGATAGGACGGAGGTTAAATTCCAGCGGAAAATGACCCTAACATACTGCTAAAGCAACACTTGGGGGGGGTTAAAGGGGGGAGTTTAAATCCCTTGTCAAAGCCGACCTCAACCCCAATTGAGAATCGTGGTATGACTAAGATTGCTGGACACCAGGGGAAAACCCATCCAACTTGAAGGAGCGGACATTTTTTGCCTTTTAAAAATGGGGAATCCCCCTGACTTTCAAAATTTGAGAATTATTTGAGCAAATTAGGTAAGAAAGGGACTCTCCCAGACAGGAACTTACAATTTTCTTCAGGATTCCCTCGTTCCCGTTTGATTCAGTACATGATGCATTGTGTGGCAAACAATGTACTATATTATTTCAGGGTTAGTCGGCCACCATCCACAGTCTTTGGTTTGACTTGGATTTTATTTATCTGCTTTCGTTCTGCTCTGAAGTTTAAAGTTAGAATTGGATAGACACACACAAAACAAACTCCTGTTTCATTGGCCTGCTGTTGGCATGTGTAGCGGTGTGATTTTTGGATATGGAGTCAGGTGCAGGAGGGTAAATCATTAAAAAGATGACAAACCTCGAAGGAGAGGGGAGGAGCACTCGGAGGAAGTCGTGACAAATTGTTCTGATGATTATGCCAATCTATGAGGAACTGAATCTTTTTTTGGGTTGCTTAGTTTCCTCCATCAGATGACAACCGAAGGAGCAACAACTGATCACACCCTCCTAGCTCACCATGCTAGGTATGCTACCACTAACTGTACCCAGTCTAACCATTAACACATCAGTGATGAGGGAGCATACCACTGCCCACAGATACAGCAGGCCTTGACTTGGGAAGCCCAAGGACTGGAAACGTATTGGAACGTTCAGCTGCAGCGGGTTTTAATTAATAGGCAGCAACCTTGGCTTTGACTACAGCATTGGGATAGACTCCAGAACAGAAGAACAGAGTGGTGCTTCTCACATCAGACACTGATTCAGAAGGAAGATAGCCTATGTTGGTAAAAGGACCAAGTCCATAATATGGCAATAACAGCTGTCAAAGAAGCTAATGAGAAACGACAGGTCAAGCATTACTTTAAGACATAAAGGTCAGTCAATAAGGAACTTTCTAGAAACTTTGAAACAGGTTCTCTTCAAGTCCCCGTCGCACGCAAAGAAAACCAGTTTAAGCGCTATGATATGACTGGCTCTAATGAGGACCACACATGAAATGGAAGACCCAGAGTTACCTCTGCTGCAGAGGATAAAAATAATTAGAGTTTACCAGCCTCAGAAATTGCAGCCCAAATAAATGCTTCACAGAGTTCAAGTCACAGACACATCTGAACATCAACTGTTCAGAGGGACTGGGTGAATTCAGGCCTCATGGTCTAATTGCTGCAAAGAAAACACCTACCAAAGGACACCAATAAGAAGAACGAGACTGCTTGGGCCAAGAAAACATGAGGCATATGGACATTTAGGACCGGTGGAAATCGGTCCTTTGGTCTAGAGGCCAAATCTTTGTAGACGCAGTGTGGGTGAACAGATAATCTCTGCATGTGTAGTTCCCACCGTAAAGCATGGAGGAGGAGGTGTGTTATGGGTGGGTGTGTGGGGGGGTGCTTTGCTGGTGACACGTCTGGGGATTTAGTTAGAATTCAAGGCAGACACTTACCCCGCATGGCTACCACAGCATTCTGCAGCGCTACACCATCCATCTTCTGTTTGGGCTTAGTGGGACTATCATAACCAGGCTGTAGTAAGGTCTATTTTAACCAAGAAGGAGAGTGATGGAGTGCTGCATCAGATTGACCTGGCCTCCACAATCCCCTGACCTCAAACCAATTGAGATGGTTTGGGACTTAGTCTGTCACGGATTCAGCCGAGGCTGCTCCTCCTCCCTTGCTCGGGCAGGCTTTGGGCATTCGTTCGTCACCGGACAGTACTAGCTACTATCCGATCTATGTTTCTGTGTTCTACTGTTTTGTCTTCATTGTACACACCTGTTCCCATTATGTCTATGATTTGTTCCCTATTTAAACCCTCTGGCTCCCACTGTGTTGTGTGCGTGTTTGTTCTCTATGTTTGGTGTTATCGACTGGTGAGTGGGATTGTTCCTCCCTGCAGTGGAGTTTTGTTTAATTGTTATTTACGAGTAAAGTACGTTGTCTACTAGCTCTGTGTCCTGCGCCATGACTCTCGACCTACCCTACACAACTGACGGCCTGACAGAAAACACGCACCTCAAATGGAGTTAGCAGGTGCATTCATTCCTTCCAGATTCAGTGGAGGAACGAGTCCAACAAGCAGGCGACCATGATACAGGACTCTCGGCACAGCAATGGAGCGCGTTTTGAACACCATGGAGCGATTGGGATGGAACGGGGGGTTTTCCTACTCCTCCTCCAAACTTACACAGCAGGCCCACACCGCTGTCACCCCTTTCGTCACCTGGGTCCAGTGGGATTCGGCTCTCGCTCCACGAGCGGGCATATGATGGTACAGCTGCCGGGTGCCAGAGTTTTCTGCTCCAGGTAGAGCTCTACCTGGCTACCATCCACCCGGCTCTCTCGGGAAACGAGAGCGTGTGCGCCCTCAAATCCTGTCTGTCGGGGAGAGCGCTCGAGTGAGCCAACGCAGAGTGGGGAGGAATAGACGTGGAGTCGTGTGCACTATGAAGATTTCACCCGCCACTCCCGGCGGTATTCGATCATCCACCGGAGGGGAGAGCGGCGGGGGAAACGTCATGTTCCAAACCTCAGACAGGGGGGAAGAGGAGCGCACAAGACTTTGCACTGGACTTCAGGGACCCTGGCTGGCCAGCGTGGGATGGAATGAGAGGGCCCATGATTGACCACTACCGATGCAGCCTACGTAGGACGTTCGTCCGGGAGCTGGTCTGCATGGGGACCTTCCACCCTTAAACTGTGGACCAGCTGGTGGATATGTTCGATAAGGCTGGGACAACCTGTTGGTGACCCCTGCGGGACGTCTGGATCAGGGTCCGTCCAGTCCATCCCCCAGCACCTCCGACCCTACACCGATGGAGCTCGGAGGTTGCCTGCTCTCAGGGAGACCGGAAAGGGGGGCCAGTCTCCTGCACCACAACAGTGGCCGCAGAGGACACACACTGCTGGTCGGTGCTGGGGAGGGTCCTCAGGAGTCGAAGGCAGCAAGGCAAAGCACTGGTGCTGGACCGTTCCCAGGTGAGTAGGACACCCGCCTCACCCAGAGCTCCCTGTTGCGCCACATGTGTATGGGACATCAATTTCCGGAGTTTTCAAAAGAGAGGTTTTCCCCCACATTCCCAGCATAAGGCGCTCGTAGATTAAGGCGCTGCTGGGAACTTTATTGATCGTTAAGTTTTGCCGTAGATTAGGGATTCCTATTGTCCTATTGATATGGCCCTTCCCTGCACATGCCTTAGATATCGCCCTTTTAGGGTCAGGGCTCCTCTGCCTGATTAGGGAGGTCACAGCTTCCACTCTGGATGAAAACGAAGGAGGTTCATGAGGAGAGGAATAAGTCTCTTTCTGAGTGTTTTCTCCTGCGTTTCCAGTGGTGTTGGGGGCTTCCCTGGTTAACTCTCTCATGACCAACGAGTTCACGGCAACAGAGGGATCTCAAGGTGGTCACGTCAGTGCTCGGGGAGGTGTGTAGTGTTTCCATAGGTGCAACTACGGTGGAAAGTCCAAACAGGTCTCCACTATGTACACATTCCCCCCCGAATATTCCGATTCTGGCTCTCGTGGTAATTGAGGCGCTCAATACCCCCCCATCGAAAGTGGGATGTGCGATAAATCTCCAGGGTAGGTGCTGCCGCTTCCCGAGTCCACGTGTATCCTCTGTCACATGAAGAGACGCTGCTAGGAACATATGTCTCCTAATCTCTGGGACAGGGTACATTCGTCTTCCACTTCACCTGTCTCCTTCGAGTTTCTTTTTTTGTGAAGAAGGAGGAGTTTACTCCCTGCATTGACGCACCATGGTTCCTCAATCAGATCACTGTTAGTAAAATTATCCACTAAACTCTCATTGCGAGTATGATGGAGTCATTGCACTGGGGCCCCTTTCTTCACAAAAATTAATCTCGGGAGCGCGACACCTGGGCGTATCCGGGGGAAAAAGTGGAAGAGGTTTTAGTCCACATCGGGGCCTAGAGTACCTCGTCATCCCGTGGGGGTTTTGAGAATGCTCCTCGTTTTCCAATCCTTTTTTGAGGAGATTTTCGGGACCTGCAGGACAGGGTGTAGGGGTTATATAATCATTTCATATACCCCCGCTACCGACCCGAGCGGTCCCTGGTGACAAGGTGCTTGGGTCGACTGTTGGAAACATCACCGTAGTTGTTGTAGAAATTTTTGACTAAAAAAGTAGTAAACTTAAAAATATTTTCAAGAACTGGAACTTGTGAATTTGGGATTTTATTATTTGCAAAAACAAAGCCGGCTTGGTCCAGGAGCAACAACGATCTTTTTGGTTGAGCCCCTTTTATACACACAAATGCATAATCATTTACATAGCTATAAAATTACTCCCCTTAGGAAACGATTACTTATTTTAGTACCACTCTCCCTTAGCTTTCAATCCGATTCCCTGTAATTTACTCCAAAAGGTCATGGGGCTTTTTCCACAGGAAGCCTCTTCCTAATCTCTTATATTGGAAAGGACCTTTCCCAATCCATTTATGGTTGCAGCCCCTTTCCTTTAAAAAAAATCACGTCATACTTTAAGGCTTTATCATTTATTCCCTCCCTGGCCCTTGAGTTTATTGCTTTTGGCCCCATGTGTCAGCCATGGGGTCATAAGCAAAACAAATGAACCTAGGTCCTGTTACTCCAATCTCCCAAAACCCATCACATTCTTTGACATCCCAGACCAGGCAGGGGGTTTTGAAAAAACATCAAATTCTCGCCTGTATTAAACCCTTTAATGGTTCTCAATCCATAAACATTTTAAAACATTAGGTGTTTAATTCTACAACCTATTACTTGAAAAACTCTAAATAGGAGGTCTGGAAAGCCTGTCATGCACGTCGATCCGAATTCCAAAAAAATGCTCAATGGGGGAAAATTTTTGTGAATATGCAGGGCCCTGGAAAAATTGTTACATTTTTAGCTCCCCGGAAATTTTGTACAGATCTGCGAATGGGTGTGCATTACCATGCTAAATTGGGTGATGGCAGATGTTGAAGGCCAAAAAAGGGGCCTCAGGGTCTCGTCACGGTATCCTTTGCTTCAAATTGCCATCGTAAAAACATTGTGTTTGTTGTCCTATTATACCTGCCCCTACCGTAATCCACTGCCACCATGGGGAAATCTGTTCACAACTTGACATCGAAAACCCTTGGCAATGAACGCGAGATTCCCTCCTGAAGGCACACTTTTCAGCGTGCCAGGGGCCATCGAAGGGGGAGCATTTTGCCCACTGAGCGTTACGATGCCGAACTGCAGTGGTTAAGACCTTGGTTTAGTACAACGAGCACGCAGATGGGCTTCCCGCGGCGTGGGTTTCCGTGGTCTGCGGTGTGAGGCCCTTTTTCTTAAAGGGCCCAAAATTTCTTTTAAAAACATTGGGGGCGGGTTATGGTAAGAAATGAAAATTAAATTTTTTTGCACAGCTCTGGGGGCCATTCCTGCAGTCAGCGTGCCAAATGCACCTCCTCAAACTTGAGACTCGTGACCTTGGTTCGTGTACAAAAATGCCATTTTTAAAATGGCCTGTTATTGCCACAGCACAAGGTGTGCTGTTTAAACACTTCATGATATCCCCAAACCCGCAGGGGGATGGGTTATCTTTTCAAACAGAAAAAACCATCAGGGGTTAAAAAAAATTGGGGCAACCAAATTCTGAAGAAAAAAGCTTGAATTAAACATTTTAAATCTACAGTAATTCAGATAACATCACCCTTTGCAAAACTATGTATCCAATCAAAACTGTAAAATATGGGACATAAGTGCAAAGCTAAAATTTTTACCCTTTTGATGGGTATGTTGTCTTTTTGAACCTGAATTTCTCATTGCTCTTTTAGATTACTACCTGGTTCAATTAAAAAATAAATTATGGACTATTATGCGTGGCAAAAAAAGGTGCATTTCTTTAATTAACTTTTTTTAACCCGCATACAGTGGGGAAAAAAAGTATTTATCAGCCACCAATTGTGCAAGTTCTCCCCCTTAAAAAGATGAGAGAGGCCTTCATTTTCATCATAGGGACACGTCAACTAGACAGACAAAATTTAATTTTTTTTCTCCAGAAAAAACATTGTAGGATTTTTTAGAAAATTTTTGCAAATTATGGGGGAAATAAGGATTTTGGGCACCTCAAAAAAGGCAAAATTTCTGGCTCCACAACCTATAACTTCTTTTTTAAGAGGGTCCTTGCCCCCACTCGTTACCTGTATTAAATGGCCCCTTTTTAAAATTTGTTATCAAAATTAAAAGACACCTTTTAAACCCAACCCCAAACGCCCAAACTCCAAACTCCACAAAGGGGCCAAAAACAAAGAGCTGTAAAAGGGACACCAAAAAAAAATTTTTAAAACCTGAACCAGGTTTTGGGAAGACGGGAATCCCAATTTTTAAGGTTTTTTAAGAAACCGGGGGGTTTTGGAAAGCCCCATTGTTTAATCTCCCTCGACCCTGGGGCTCCACGCAAGATCTCCCCCCGTGGGGTAAAAATGATCACAAAACGGTGAGAAAAATCCAAACCACAGGGGGGGCCCTAGTAAATGACCTCAAAAGAGCGGGACCAAAAACAAACCCCTCCCATCATAACACCCCTACGGCCGGGGATTTCAAAAAATCCTGCAGTCCCAAAAAGTGTCCCCCTGCTTAACCAAATCCCGTCCGGGCCCCCTTCTAAAGGGTTTGCTAGAGTGTTTTTGGGATGACCCAAAAAGAGGATTGGGAGAATGTCATATGGTCGATAAAAACCAAAAATAAATTTTTTGGTAAAAACTCAACTCTTTCGTTTTTGGGGGAAAAAGAATGCTGAGTTGCACCCAAAAAACACCATACTACTGTGAAGCATGGGGGGGGAAAACATCATGCTTTGGGGCTGTTTTTTTTAAAAGGGGCCCAGGACGACTGATCCGTTTAAAGGAAAAAATTTAAGGGGGCCCAGGTTTTGGAGTTTTTTTATTTGAAAACCCCCAAATTCAGCAAGGGCATTGAAGATGAAAGGGTGGCTGGGTCTTTCAGCAAATAAACAATGACCCCAAACACACCGCCCGGGCAACAAAGGGAAAGTGGCTTGTAAGAAGCATTTCAAGGCCCTGGAGGGGGCCTAGGGGGGCCCCTCCAGCCCTCAACCCCTTTAAAAAATCTTTGGAGGGAGGGGAAAGTCCGGGGTTGCCCAGCGAAAACCCCAAAACTCACGCTCTAGAGGAATCTGCATGGGGGAATGGGCCAAAATCCAGAAAACAGTGTGTAAAAAACCTTTGTAAAGACTTACAAAAAAACTTTTGACCTTTGTCATTGCCAAAAAAGGGGTATAAAAAAATTTTTGGGGAAAAACTTTTTTTTATTGCCCCAAAAATTTTTATTTTCCACCAAAATTTTTTGGCCAAATAAATTCTTAAAAATTTGTTTTTCCCTTAATTTTGTCTGTCATAGTTGAGTGTCCCTATGATGAAAATTACAGGCCTCTTCATTTTTTTTAAGGGGGAAAATTTTTGCCAATTGGGGTTTACAAAAATTTTTTTTTCCCCCACTTTACTTTTAGTAGCAATGGAAAAAAAACAAATTATTTTTTTTTTTGCCTTTTTCTATATACGAGGACCCAATACACAGGAAGGGGGCATTTTTCAACAGATTTTGGAGGATTGTGTAGCTATATTTGAAATAAAAAAAACTAAATATTTTTTTGTAGAGGTTTTTTTGGAGCATTTTGTGAGAGTAAACCCCCGTGCCCCCAGACCCCCCAAAAACCCGGATCGACACTCCTATCCTGGGAAGGGGTCCCCCTCTTCAGCTACATGCTTTGGCAGTATATTGGAAATACTTTTGAAAATACTTATAAGTATACATTTGTCTTGTCGTATAGACGGAATGGCTTTTAAAATTTGCTTTCGAAGTAACGTTTTTCTCTAGCATTAGAAGGCAACTATTCTCTCACACACACAAAACGTTTTATTTTAAAACTGTTTTCCCCTTCAAATGGATAAACACCCGGGAGGAAGTTTTCATATATTTTGCTACTTTTATTGTAAATGGTAAATGAAAAAAACCCAAATTGTTAAAACTGGACCCGGAGACTATCAAAAGTGATTTTGGCATTTTTTTTCGCCCGGGGCCCTTTTTACAGGCAGAAAAAGGGCTCAGTTTTGGGCAACTAACAAATCTTTTCCCTAGCCCCTTTTGTCAAAGAAAGCAGAAATTTTTTTGCCCAAGAGTGAGGGGAGGGGGTTTTATAGAAAAGATTTGGGGGGGCAAAAGTGGGGACAGCGGGTACACAGATGAAAAAAAGAAAACACCATAAAAATTTTTAAAGACGGGTAACAGTCTAGTGGTTTTGAATCAGGAATGAATGAAAAAGCGGATGGGGAAAAGGGGAAATGTGGGTAGAGTGGCCTAAAGTAAGGGGGTGCTTCAATAGAGTCTAAAAGGGTTGAGGGGTGGTTGGACATATAAGTGGGTGCGGGTTGTGCTTCTCCCCCCCCCCCCTTTTAGGTCTTTTGTAACACAAATTTTCCCCCCAAACCCCATGCCCCGGGGGGTCTCGGGTTTTTTTGTCCCTTGACCCATTCAGTCCCATTTGGGCAGCCTAAAATCGGGGTCATCGGTGTCTGTGAATCAAAAAACATGAAAGGCATGAGGGGGACAAATTTCCACATTTTGAGCCATATGAAATACAGTTGAAGCATAGGGCAAGAATTTGCTGCTAACATGTATCTGTGAGCGAATGAGGGAGAGCATTTTATCCCAGCTGAAAGGTCCATTGGGGGTTGTGTGGGGTCTTTTAACCCCTAAAACAGCAACCGCTCTGGGGGTATTGGGGGACTTGGGATGTTTGCTTTTAAAAAGTGCTGCTTAAATGTTTTTGGGCCCGGTTTTCTGTGTTGTAAGGTCGGAAAGGGGAATAAAGGAATTAAAACAATTGTTGGTTTGAGCTAATTTTCGGGGTGACAAAAAATAAGCAAAGCAAGAAGATGCATCAAACACTCCCCCTCACACGGGCCCCAGTAAAATGGACTGGGACTTTAAAAAAAAGAAACCTTAAAAAGGTGGGAACGTCAAACGTTCAGGCGCTGCACAGACTATGGAGGTCTAGTCTACAGCGACCATTTAAAATTGGTTTGAGAGCATTTTTTACTCCCCAAAGGGTTAAAGATGAAAAATTTAGATGCATTGTTGAAAAATTTTGTGAGGGGAAAAAATACTTTTATACTATCATTTTAATTTGACATTTTTGAATTTTTTTTGGGAATAGAAATTTTTTTAAATATTCCGCTAATTTCCCGAAGTGGATTTTCAGTTTGTTTTAAATACAACCTGCATTTTCCCCCCCCATAAAATTTTGGAATTACCCCTCCTTTTTACCTCAGATTGGTGATTTTAATTAAAAGTTTATAGTTTTTCACAATAAATTTTAAAAACTTTGGGTCGCAAAAAGGAAATGAAAGACCATGAAAAATTACTGTTAGTCCTAAATCCAGCTAGAAAACCACGTAAAAAGGGGCCCATTTAATGCCCTCCCCCCGTCTGAGGGGTTTGGGCTGTGAATCCCCACCCGCTTATACTTATAACTGTTTGGTTTTGGGTTTTTCTCCCGCATATAGTGCGGCCGGGTTAAACATGAGGGTTGGGGCCCAACAAAACATTTGGTCACCACCACACGCACACATGCAGACAAAGCTTTTTGTATTTGAGGTTTTATATTGTGGAAATTTCCGGGAATAACTTGGAATCTTATTGTTGGGGTTCTAAAAGACAAAGATAGCACCATGTAAACAGGATTATTTAAAGGGTTATAAATGCAATTAGATATACTGTATGACAGTAACATTAAATTTTTTGGACAAAATACCCCATCTTTTCTGGAAATTTTTATAGCAAAGTGGGTTAACCCCATTTACCTTCTTTTTTAAGCTGGGGCCTTTTTTTAGCCCAAAAAATTTTATGTAAAACTATAAATGGTGAAACAAAACCCCTTTTCTACGCGCCAGTTGGGGGACTAATCCATTGTGGGGGCCCGGGTGGGGATGGCACAGTCCATACTCAAAAGACTGTTACTAAAATTGCATATGGTTATATTACAAAAGGGAAAAAATGGTGCAAAAATTTAAAAAAAATTACTTTTAATAAAAAATTTGCCCTTTCTCCCGCGTTGGATAGTGGTCACTGTCTGCAGTTCTAAAACCCCTCATGTCTTTTTGAATTGGTCCCTTTTTCCTAGACCATTTCTATTTGAAAATTTAGCACTTTTAATCTGCGTATTGTTGGAAACAATGGGGCGGGGAAAAGCAGCGGGAATGAAGAGATGAAAAAAACAGCCCTTCCCTTTTTTGTCTAAAAAAAGTGAGGAGAGGAAACCCCCTTAATTAGGTAAAAATAAATAGTTTAAAACTGTTAAATGTGCCGGCTTTAAAAAAAAAAATTATCCTATACATTGAAGTGGGAAAGTTAACATACCCCATTAGCAAATACTTTTAAAAAACCGTTTTTCACCATTCTAAAAATTTAATCCATTTAAAATTCCCTGTTTTAGGTCATTTAGGTCCCCACTTTTTTTTAAAATGTAAAATGTCAGAATAATGTAGAGAAAATTTAATTTATTTTCGTTTTTAAATTTTTTCATACATTCCCAAGGGGGCAGAAGTTTACATACACTAAAATTTAGTTTTTGGTTTAAGCATTGCCTTTAAATTTTTTTAACTTGGGTCAAACATTTCGGGTCCCCCTTTCCAAAAGGGTTTCCCCAAAAAAGTTGGGGGGGGAATTTTGGGCCTTTCCCTCCTGCCCGGGGCTGGTGTAACTGAGTCGGGTTTTGTGGGCCTCCTTGCTCACACACCCTTTTTTCAGTTCGGGCCAAAAAAAATGTTCTATAGGATTGGGGTGGGGGCCTTTGGATGGCCACCCATTACCTTGATTTGGGGTTGTTTTTAAAGCCTTTTTTGGGCCAAAAAAAAAACAATTTTGGAAGTAGTTGGGGGTCTTTGTCCTTTTGGAAGCCCTTTTTTGCGACAGTTTTAAATTTCCTTTAACTGTTGTCTTGAGATGTTTTTTTAATATATCCACTTTTAATTTTTCCTTTCCCTCATGTCCATCTTTTTTGTGAATTGAAACCACCTTTTCCGGGAAGGGAAAGTACCCCCAGGGGGTTTCTTTGATCCTGCCCCCCCCGTGCTTCAGGGTTTGGGGAGGGTTTTCCCTTTTTCCCGGGCCCCCCCCTTTTCCCCCAAAACAAAAGATTTCATTAGGGAAAACAGTTCTTTTTTGTTTCACCGACCAAGGCTTTTTCCCCCAAAAAAGTCAGTCTTTGTCCCTGTGCATTTCCCAAACCGTACCGGGCTTTTTTAGGGCGGTTTTGGAGCAGGCTTTTTCCTTGCTGAGCGGCCTTTCGGGTTTTGTCGATATGGGACTGGGTTTACTGGGGAATAAAAATTTTTGGGACCTTTTTCCCTCCACATCTTCACGGGGCCTTTTGGCTGTTTTTCTGGGATTGATTTGCCTTTTCGCACCAAAGATTATCTCTGGGAACGGGAACGCCCTCCTTCATTAGGGAAATGAGGCCTGCGTGGGCCCCCATGGTGTTTATATTTTTGTGTACTATTTTTTGTACAGATGACGGGGAAACCCTTCAGGCTTTTGGGAAATTGCTTCCAAAAAATGAACCAGATTTTGGGGAGGCTAAAGAACATTTTCTGAGGCTTGGCTGATTTTTTTTGTTTTCACATGATGTAAGCAAAGGGGCCACTGAGTTTAAAGGGTTTGGGCTTTGAAATACACCCCCGGGTTTAAAACCCCCAATTGCCCAAAAATTATGTAAAATTAGCCTATCAAAAGCTTCAAAAAACCCATGACTTTTTTTCGGGAAATTTTTCCAACTTTTTTAAAGGCACAGCCCAACTTAGTGTATGAAAATTCTGACCCCGGGAAATTTGTGATACATTTGAATTATAATGAAAAAATCTGTCTGTAAACAATTGTTGAAAAAGGGAAATTACTTGTTTTTCATGCAAAAATTTGGGATGCCCAACCAATTTGCCAAAACTAAAATTTTTGTTAACAAGAAATTTGTGGGTGGTTGAAAAACAAATTTTTTTTTAATGACCCCAACCCCAAAAGTGCATTAAACTTCTGATTTTAAACTGTATATCTACAGAAAATAAGCCCAAGATCCTGTTTTCTGTTGCCTGTTTGAGTGTTTTTTTTAAATAGCCAAGGGTTGGGTGAGCACCAAGGCTCACAAAACCAACAGGGTAAAAGTAAACGATTTCAAAAATTTCGGTGTTTTTAATTTTTGTTTGCTGTAATAAAGGCTTTACATTTTTTTTTCTTTAAAGAACACCCTCTCGGGATCTTTAAAATTTAAAATTTAGTGTTTTTTAAACATTTTTTCCAAAGTGTCAGAATTAATAATAAATAAAAATAATAACCCTGCTTTTTTTTTATATCCTTCTTATTTTTATTTTTTACAAATATTTTTTATAAATCATCTTTAAATAATTTTTGGGCCATTTCATTAAAAGGTTTATTAAAAGCCCCCCGGGAGCTGTAGGTTTAAAGAGCATATCCTGTTTGGGTTTTAATCTGTTTTATTTGGCCTATATTTCAATGCTTTTTAGGTTTATTTGAAATAAATAAATCTTTCTTTCGTTCATGTCATCAAACAGCTTTTGGTCATTCATGATTTGAAAATCAATAAAGCATGTTAGTTTTTAAAAAAAAATAAAGCGAGCTTGGGGAAAAATTTAAAGCTTAAAAAATAAGCCTTTCCCTTTGGAAATTGCATTCACAAAGAATTAAATTTTTTTAGTTTTTCCCTTTAATAAAGGCTTAGAAAAAAACTTAAAAAAAACTCCCGGGACGTTTTTTTTTTTAAATGTAGTTTTTGTTGTTTACGTTTTCCCAAAAGGCCCAAAAAATTTTATATTGTAATCTACGCGGCACCTTTTTGGGACACAAAATATGCATGCACCTTTTTTCCCCCTTACCTTATTTTTTTTGATCAGAATATTTCCAAAAAACTAGTTACTTTTATTCCACACGGGACTTCCCCTTGACCTCATGAAAACCAGTAAATTCCCATTTTTGAGTTTTTTGTACTTTCCTGCCCCCCCCTGCAGTCTCTATGGGGACACGGGAGGAGGGTAAAGCCTAAAAGGGGAAAATACTTGGCGGGGTAGGAAATGCTCTGCAATGGGGAGGTTTTTTCCCAAAAAGGGGGAAATTTTTTGATTTTTATACCATTGAATTAAAGAGGCAAGTTAACTCAAATACTACACCAATCCCTGGGGGCAGAAAGAAATGTAATGCCATATAGTTTTTGGGAAATTTTTTAGTAAATACAAAGAAATGGAGATATGCTGTTTGGTTTTAAACCCCCAGTTTGAAATCACCTCTCTTTTCCCCAACACAACCCCCACCACACCACACCCACACCACCCCCAACCACCCCACACCCCCACAAAAAAACCACCCACACATTTTTTCCCTCTCTATAAAACCCTCCTTGTCAGCTGGGTGGGTAGGCTTGGGGGTCGGGGGGGCCCCTCCCCAAAAACACCCCTTCATGGTGCCCCTTTCAACCCATCCCCCCTTAAAAAACCCAAAGGCCCCCCTGCCCTTTTTCTAAAATAACCCAACCTTTTTTTTTTTTTTCCTTTTTCCCAATTAAAAAAGCCATTTTTTTCAAAACCTGGGCGTCCAGCGTTTTTAAAAAAAAAGGGGGGGACAATGAATTTATATGTGGGGTTTTTAGTGACCTGGGCGGGAAGGTGAGCTTCTGTCCCCCTTTAACAAATCATCTTAATGAAAATATAAATTATAGGGATCTAACATTGTATCCCCTTTATTTGCTGTAACAAAAATTACAAAAAAAATAACAATGTAAATCACAATTTTGGGGATAAAGGTATTTGGGGTGGGTTTAATTACGATGGGCTGTTTTACAGGGGGCGGTGTTTCGGAAAATTGCTCTGACAACTGATGTTTAAAAAGTTTAGTGAGGGAGAAAAGGGTGTCTCCACCCTTCAGAGATTTTTGCGTCCTTTCCCAGCTATATGCAGCAGAGAAGGGGGAAGGAAGGGCCGGCCAAAGGGGGTTTTTTGGTTTTTGGGGATAAACCAGTGAGATATACCTGGGGAAAGAACTTACTACGGGGGGTGTTGCTATGGTGCCCAAATGATCAAAGTTTAAGGCTGGGATTTGCCTAAAAGTGTTTTTAAAAGAGGGACCTGGAGCCAGGGGGGGTTTGGCGACGAATTGTAGTGGGGGCCACCAACGAGAGGTACATTTTCACAATGGTGGGTAGTATTTTTGGGTTTTTTGGGGGCCCAAAAACAGAGGGCCGGTGATAGACTACACCCAATTTGCTGATTAGAGGGGTTGGAAGTATTTTGAAATGCCCACCAAATCAAGGATGGGTAGGAAAAGTCATTTTACGAGGGCATTTTTAGCAGCATGAGTGAAGGAGGTTTTTTGCAAAATAGGAACCCGGGATTTTAGATTTAGCTTTGGATTGGAGATGCTTAATGTGATTTGGGAAAAGGAGATTTTTTTCCCGGTCAAACCCAACCCCTGGGTATTTTTTTAGTTGTCCAATATTCTAGTCAGACCCCCCGGAGAGTGTTTTCAAATTTCGGGGGGGGGGTGAAAGGGGGGTTTTCGTTTGAAGACATGCTTTTAAATTTTTACTAGCTTTAAGAGCAGTTGGGGGCCACGGAAGGGGGTTTGTATGGCATTAAAGCTCGTTTGGAGGTTTTTTTAAAAACACAGTGCCCCATTTGGAAGGGCCAAAATGTATAAAAAATGGTGTCGTCTGCGTAGAGGTAAAATCTGAGAGTCACCAGCAAAAAGAGCGACATCTTTGGGATATACACAGAGAATAAAAGTGGGGCCCGGGAATTTAAAAACCCCTGGGCCCCCCCCTTAGAGACTCCCAGAGGTCCAGACAACGGGCCCTCCGTTTTGGCCCACATTGAACCTATCTGAGAAGTAGTTGGTGAACCAGGTGAGGGGGTATTGAAAAACCAAAGGTTTTTATTTCTGCCAATAAAAATGCATTTTGATTGACAGAGTAAAAAAGCCTTGGCCGGTCGATGAAGCCCGGCTGCCATTACTGTCTTTTATCATCGGGTTTATCAAAAATCTTTTAGGACTTTTAAGCTTGGCTGGGGCACCCATGACCGGGCCCGAAGGGGGGGTTTGCCCGGGGCAGCTTTAAAAATCTCTGGGGATCTCAGACAAATACGAAAAGACAGATTGAACAGGCTAGTAATGGGGGTTTTCGCCCAATTTGGGCGGGGCCCAGATTTAGCAGCTCTTTCAGGACATCAGCATCGGGTTATTTTGGTGAAGGAGGTTTTGGGGGGGGGGGGGGGGGGGGGCAAGGGGAGGGGAGGGGGGGGGGGGGGGGGGGAAAAAGGGGGGGGCCGGCCCAAAAAAAATTTTTTTTTTTTTTGTGGTTTTTTGGGGGGGGCCCGTGGTTTTTCCCCCGGGGGGGGGGGGGGCTTTTTTCCCCCCCCAAAAAAAAAAAAAAAATTTTTTAAAAAAATTTTTTTTAAAAAAAAAAATTTGGGTTTTTTTTTTTGTTTTTCCCCCAAAAAAAATGAAAATTTCCCCAAAAAAAAGGGGGGGGGGAAAAAAAAAAGGGGGGGGGGGAAAAAAAAGGGGCCAAGGGGAAAAAAACCGAAATTTTGGGGGGCCCCCAAAAAATTTTTTTAAAAGGGGGGAAAAAATTGGAAAAAAAGTAAAAAAAAACCCCCCCGGGGTTTTTTTAAAAAAGGGGGAAAAAGGGAAAAATTGGGGGGGGTTTTTTTCCCCCCCCCTTTTTAAAAAAAAATTTAAAACCCCCAAACCCTTTTTTGGGGGGTTTTTTTTTTTAAAAGGGGGCCCCCCCCCCTTTTTCCCTTTAAAATTTTTGGGGAAAAGGGGGAAAAAAAAAATTCCCTTTTTTTGGTTTTTCCAAAAAAAAGGGTTTTAAAAAAGGGGGGGAAAAAAAAGGGCCCTTTTTTAAAACCCGAAGGGGTTTTTTTTTTAAAAAACCCCCCCGGGGGGGGGGAAAAATAATTTTTTTTTTTTCCCCCGGGAAAAAAAAAATTTTTGGGAAAAATTTTAAAATTTTTTCAACCCCCAAAAAAAAAAAGGAAAAAATTTTTTAAATTAAAAAAAAGGGGGGGGGTTTTTTTTTATTTTTAAAAAATTTAAAATAAAAGGGGGAATTTTTTCCCCTTTTTGGGGGAAAAAAAAATTTTTTGGGGAAAAAAGGAAAAAAAGGGGGGGGAAAAAAAGGGGAAGGGTTTTTTTTTCAAAAAGGGGGAAAAAAGGGGGGGGGGGGAAAAAAAAAATTTTTTGGGGGGGGAAAGGAAGGGGGGGGAAAAAGGGGAAAAAGGGGGATTAAAGGGGGAAGGGAAAAAAAGGGGGGGGGGGGGGGGAGAAGGGGGGGGAAAAAAAAAAGGGGAAAAAAAAAGGGGGGGGGGGAAATTTTTAAAAAAAGGGGGGGGAAAAAAAAGGGGGGGGGGGGGGAAAGGGGGAAAAAAAAAACAAGGGGGGGCCAAAGGGGGGTTAAAAGGGGGGGGAAAAAAGGGGAAAAAAGGGGGGGGCCCCCAAACCCATTGGTTTTGGGGGGAAGGGGGGGGGGGAAGGGGGGTTTTTTAAAAAACCCCCAAAAAGGGGTTTTTTTTAAAAGGAAAAAAAAAAAAAAAAAAAACCCAAAAAAAAAAAAAGGGGGGGAAAAAAAAAATTTTAAAAGGGCCCCCAAAAAAGGGGAAAAATTTTTAAAAAAAAAAAATTTAAAAAAGGGGGGTTTTAAAAAAAAAAACATGGAAAGGGCCGGAAAAGGGGGGGGGCCGGGGGAAAAAAAGGGGGAAGGGGGGAAAAACCGGGGCCCAAAAAAAAAAAAAACAGAAGGGGGGGGAAAAAGGGAAAATTTTAAAAAAATTAAACAAAAAAATTTTTTTTTTTTGGGGTTTTAAAAATTTTTCCCCCCAAAAAGGGGAAAAAAAATTTTGGTTTGAAAGGGGGGGGGGTTTTTTTAAAATAAAGGGGGGGGGCTTTTTTTTTCCTTTAAAAAAAAATTGGAAAAAAATTTTTTTTTTTTGGGGGGAAAAAAACCTTTTCCCGGGGTCCCCAAAAATTAAAAATTTTTTGGGGGGGTTAATTTTTTTTTTAGGGGAAAAAAAGGGGGGAAAAAACCCAAACCCGTTTTAAAAAAGCCTTTTTTTTTGGGGAAAAATTTTTTCCCTTTTTTAAAAAAAAAAAGGGAGGGTTTTAAAAAAAAATTTTTTTAAAAAAAGGGGGGAAAAAAAAAAAAGGGGGGGGGGGTTTTTTTTAAAAAGGGGGGAAAAAAAAAAAAAAAGGGGAAAAAAAGGGGCCCCAAAAAAGGCCCGGGGGAAAAAAAAGGGGGGTTTTCCCCCCCTTTTGGGGTAAAGGGGGGGAAAAGGGGGGGGGGAAAAGAAAGGGGGAAAAAAAAAAAAGGGGAAAAAAAAAAAAAAAGGGGGAATTAAAAAGGGGGAAGCCCCCCCAAAAAAAAAACCCCCCCCCCCAAAAAAAAAATTTTTAAAAAAACCCCCCAAAAAAAATTAAAAAAAGGGGAAAAATTTTTTTTTCCAAAAAGGAAAGGGGGTTTTTTTTTAAAAGGGGGAGGGGGAAAAAAAAGGGTTTGGGGGGAAAAAAACCCCCTTTTCCGGGCCCCCCAAAAAAAAAATTTCCCCCCGGGGGGGGTTCCCCCGGGCCTTTTTTTTTTTAAAAAAAAAAGGGGAAAAAAAAAAAAAAAAATTTAAAAAAAAGGGAAAACCCCTTTTTTTAAAAAAAATTTTTTTGGGGGGAAAAACCCCCGGGGGGGGGGCCCGGGGGGGGGGGAAAAAGGGAACCGGAAAAAAAAAGGAAAAATTTTTTTTAAAAAAAATTAAAAACCCCCGGTTTTTTTAAATTTTAAAAAACCCCGGTTTTTTTTTGGGAAAACCCCCCTTTAAAAACCCCCCCTTTTTTTCCCCCCCCCAAGGGAAATTTTTTTTCCCCCCCTTTTTTCCCTTTTTTTTTTTTCCCCCCCCCCCTTAACCTTTTTTTCAAAAAAAAAGGGGGGGGGTTTTTTTTTCCCCCTTTCCCCCCCCCCCTTTTTTTGTTTTTTTCCCCCTTTTTTCCAAAAGGGGGTTTTTTCCCGGGGGTTTTTAAAAATTTTTTTAAAACCCCCCCAAAAAAAAAAATTTTTTTGGGTTTTTTTTCCCCCAAAACAAATTTTTTCCCCCCCCCTTTTTTTAAAAACCCCCCCCCCCCGGGAAAAAAAATTTTTTTTAAAAAAAAAAATTTTTCCAAAAATTTTTTTAAAAAAAAAACCCTTTAAAATTTTTTTAAACCCGGGTTTTTTTTTTCCCCCCGGGGGGGGTTTTTTTTTCCCCCCCCCTTTTCCCCTTTAAATTTTTTTAAAATTAAAATTTTTATCCCCCCCTTTTTTTTTGGGGGGGCCTTTTCCCCCCCCCAAACCCTTTTTTGGGCCTTTAAAACCCCCCAAAAAAAAAAAAAAAAAGGGTTTGGTTTTTTTTTTAAAAAAATTTTTTTTTTTTTTTTAAAAAAATTAAACCAAAAAACCCCCCTTTAATTTTTTTTTCCCCTTGGGAAAAAAACCCCCCCAAAAAAAAAAAAACAAAAAACCCCCCCTTTTTTTTTAAAAAAAAAAAAAACCCCCCCCCAATTTTCCCCCCCCCTTTTTAAAAAATTTTTTTTTTTTTTTTGGCTTTTAAAAAAAAAAATTTTTTTAAAAAAAAAATTTTTTTTTTAAAAAAAAAAACCTTAAAAACCCCCCCTTTTTTTTTTTTTCCCCCACCCCTTTTAAAAAAAAGGGTTTAAAAAAAAAAAAAAAAATTTTAAAAAAAAATTTTTTCCCCTTAAACCCCCCCAAAAAATTTTTTTTTTAAAAACCCCCCCCCCCGGGGGCCCCCCCTTTTTTAAAAAATAAAAAAAAAAAAATTTTTTTTTTAAAAAAAATTTTCCCCCTTAAATTTTAAAAAAATTTTTTTTTTTTTTTAAAATTGGTTTTTTTAAAATTTTTTTGGGGACAAAACCCCCCCCCTTTTTTTTTTTTTCCCCCAAAAAAAAAAAACCCAAAAAAACCCCCCCCAAAAAAACCCTTTTTTTTTTTTAAGGTTAAAAATTTTTTTTTTTAAAAAAAAAAAAAAACCCCCCCTTTTTTTTTAAAAAAGGTTTAAAAATTTTTTTATTCCCCAAAATTTTTTCCCCCCCCTTTTAAGACAAAAAAAAAACCCCTTTAAATTTTTGGGGGGTTTTTGGGGGGGGTTTTTTTAAACCCCCCTTTTAAAAAAAATTTTTTTTTTTCCCCCCCAAAATTTTTTTTTTTTCCCCCCCCCCGCAATTTTTAAAAATTTTTTAAAAAAAAAGTTTAAAGGAAAAAAAAAAACCCCCAAAAAAAATTTTTTTTTTTAAAAATTTTTAAAAAAAATTTTTAAAATTTTTAAAAAAAATTTTTTTTTAAAAAAAAAGGGGGAAATTTTTTCCCCCTTTTTTTAAAAAATTTTAAAAAAACCCCAAAAAATTTTTTTGGCCCCCCGGGGAAAAAATTTCCAAAATTTTTTAAACCCCCCAAAAAAACCCCGGGTTTTTGCCAAAAAAAAAACCCCTTTTTTGGGGTTTAAAAAAAAATTCCAATTTGGGGGAAAAAATTTTTTGCCCCTTAAAAATTTTTTTTTCTTTTTCCCCCCCCCCCCCCTTTTTTTTTTAAAAAAAATTTTTTTTTTTTGGGAAAAAAAAAAATTGGGGCCCCAAAAATTTCCCCCGGGGGGGAAAAAAAAAAACCAATTTTTTTTTTTTCCCCCCTAATCCCGGCCCAAAGGGGGCCCTTTAAAAAAAAAAACCCCCCCCGGGTTTTTTAAAAAAAAAACCCCCCTCCCTTTTTTTTTTCCCTTTTTTTTTTTAAAAAAATTTTTTTTTTTTAAAACCCCGGGGAAAAAAGGGGCCCCCCCCCTTTTTGGGGTTTTTTTTCCCGTTGGCAAAACCCCCCAAACCCCCTTTCCTTGGGAAAAACCCCCAAATTTTAAATTTAAAAAGGGGGGGGGGTTTCCCCCCCTTTGGGGGGTTTTTTTTTTAGGAAATTTTTAAACCCCCAAAAAAAAATTAAAAAAAAATTTTTTTTTTCCAAAAAAAAGGTTTTGGGAAAACCCGGGGGGGGGGGTTTTTTTTTTTTTTCCCCCCAAAATTTTTTTTTTCCCAAAAAATTTTTTTTTTTAAAAATTTTTAAAAATTTTTTTTCCCCAAATTAAAAAATTTTTTAAAAAAAATTTCCCCAAAAAAAAAAAAATCTTCAGAAAAAATTTTTCAAACCCCTTTTTTCCCTTTTCCAATCCAAAAGGGGGACCAAAAAATTTAAAAACCCCCCCCCCTTTTTTTGGGAAAAAATTTTGGGAAAAAAAAAAAATTTAAAAAAAACCCCTTTTGGGTTTTTTAAAAAAAAAAACCCCCCCAAAAATTTTTTCCCCCCCCCCCCCCCCCCCCCCCTTTTTTTAAAAAAAAGGTGGGGGAAATTTTAAAAATTTAAACCCCCAAAAAAAATTATTTTTTTTTTTAAAAAAAAGGGGAATTTTTGGAATTTTTTTAAAAGGGGGAAAAATTTTGGGGGGCCCCCCCCCCCCCCCCAAAAAAAAAAATTTTTTAAAAAAATTTGCTTTTTTTTTTCCCCCGGGTTTTTTTTTTAAAAAAACCCTTTTAAAACTAAACCCCCTTAAAAACCCCCCCCCCCGGGCCCCAAAACCCCAAAAAACCCCCCAAAAAAAAGGGGCCCCCGGGGAAAATTCTGGGGGAAAGGGGGTTTTGGGCCCCCCCTTTTTTTTTAAAAACCCCCCCCCGGGGCCCCCCCCAAAAAACCCCCGGGGCCCCTTTTTTAAAAAACCCCCAAAAAAAAAAAAACCCCGGGGGGGGGGAAAAAAAACCCCCCCCCCCGAAAAAAAATAAAATTCCCCCGGGGGGCCCCCCCGGCCCCCCCGGCCCCCTTTCCCCCCTTTTCCGGTTGGGCTAAAAATTTTTTTAAAAGGGGGTTTTTCCCAAAAAAACCCAAAAAATTTTTTCCCCCCCTTTTTTGGGGGCCCCAAAACCCCAAAACCCCAAAAAAAACCCCCCCCCCCCCGGGGGGGGGGTTTTTTTTTTTTTTCCAAAAAAAGGGGGAAAAAACCCTGAAAGGGTTTTTTTGGGGCCCCTATTTTTTTTTCCCCCCCCTTTCCCCCCCCCCCCCCCCCCCCCCCCCCCCCCCCCCCCCCCCCCCCCCCCCCCCCCCCCCCCCCCCCCCCCCCCCCCCCCCCCCCCCCCCCCCCCCCCCAAAAAAAATTTTTCCCCCCGGCCCCCCCAAAAAAATTTTTAGGGAATCCCGGGTTTTAAACCTTTCCCAAAAAAAAAAGGGGGGCCCAAAAAAAAAAAACCCCAAAAAAAAAAAATTTTTTCCCCTTTTTTTGAAAAAAGGCCAAAACCCTTTTTTAAAAAAAAATTTTCCCTTTTTTCAATTTTTAAATTTTCCATAAAATTAACCCCCCTTTTTTTCCCCCAAACCCCCCCCCTTTTTTTTAAATTTTTTTTTTTTTTTGGGGGGGAAAAAAAAAATTTTTTTTTTAAAAAAATTTTATTCCCGGGATTAAAAAGGGAAAAAAAAGGTTTTTTTTTATAATTTTTTTAAAAAAACCCCCTTTGGGGGTTTTTAAAAAAAAAAAAAGGGAAAAAAAAAAAGGGGTTTTTTAAAAAAGGCCCCCAAAAAAAAAAAATTTTTTAAAAAAAATTTTTAAAAAAAAAAAAGTTTAAAAAAAAAAACCTTTTTTTGGGGTAAAATTTTTTTGGAGGGGGGTTTTTTTTTTCCCCGGGGGGGGCCCCCCGGGGGGGAAAAAAAAAAAAAATTCTTTTTAAAGGGGGGAACGAAGGAGGGTTTCAAAAGAAGCTTTCAAGGCCCGGAGTGGCCTAGCCGTCTCCAGTTTCTCAACCCTAGAAAATTTTGGAGGGAGTTGAAAGTCCGTGTTGCCCAGCGACACCCCAAAACGTCACTGCTCTAGAGGAGATCTGCATGGAGGAATGGGCCAAAATACCAGCAACAGTGTGTGAAAACCTTGTGAAGACTTACAGAAAACTTTTGACCTGTGTCATTGCCAACAAAGGGTATAAAACAAATATTGAGGAACGTTTGTTATTGACCAATACTTATTTTCCACCATAATTGCAAATAAATTCATTAAAAAAAAATGTTTTCTTCCTCATTTTGTCTGTCATAGTTGACGTGTACCTATGATGAAAATTACAGGCCTCTCTCATCTTTTTAGGTGGGAGATCTTGCACATTGTGGCTGACTAACAACGTTTTTTCCCCCACTGTACGTAGAGTATCAAATGGAAAATACCACTTAGCTTTTTTTTTGGGCCGTTTTTCTATATACAGAGGATCCAATACACAGGAATGTGTCATTGTCACAGATTTCTGGAGATTGTTGTACTGCTATATTTGTAATAAAATAAACTAGAATATTCTTGTAGAGGTTGATTTGATGCAGATGTGAGAGTAAATGCCAGTGAACACAGACCTCCAGAAAACTGATCGACACTCCTATCCTAGACAGTGTCACCCCTCTTCAGCTACATAGCATTGCAGTATATTGGAAATACATATTTGAAAATACTTTATAAGTATACATTTGTCTGGTATCAGTATAGACGCGGAACGGAATGGCGTTTTAACTTTGCATTCGGAAGTAACGATTTTCTGCTAGCATTAGAAGGCATACATATTCTCTCACACACACAAAAACGTAGTCACTGCTTTCCTTCAGAATGGATCAAAGCAGGCAGAGGAAATGCTTTCATATATATTGCTACATTTATTGTAAATGGTCAAATGCAAAAAACAATTGTTACAACATGGACCCGGAGACTATCAAAGTGATTTTGGCATTGTTTCGACCAGGGCCTTTTACAGCAGCAGAACAAGGCTCAGTCTTGGGCAACTAACAAATCATTTCCACTATGACACCATTGTCAAAGAAAGCAGAAATGATTTGCACAAGAGTGTATGGGAGGAGGTATAGAAAAGAGTTGGGGGCAAAAGTAGGACAGCGGTACACCAGATGAGATAAAAGTAACACCATGAAACTTTTAGACGTGTAACCCAGTCTAGATGGTATTGAATCAGGAATGAATGAAGGAAGCGGCATAGGGAAAAGGGATTTGTAGGTAGAGTGGGCTCATAGAAGTAAGATGGGTGCTTCAATAGAGTCTGAGTTGAGGGGTGGTTGGACATATAAGATAGGGTGCTGGTGTGCTTCTGCCCCCCCACACCCCCCCCCCCCCCCCCCCCCCCCCCCCCCCCCCCCCTCACCCCCCCCCCCCCCCCCCCCCCCCCCCCCCTTTAGGTCATTGATAACACAAATATTCCCCCACCCATGTCCAGGGGTCTCAGTGTGTTTGTCCCTTGACAGCCATTCAGTTCCAGTTGCAGCGCTCAAATCGTGGTCATCGTGTGTCTGTGAATCACAACATGACAAGGGCGATGCAGTGATCTGGTGCATTTCCACATATTGAGCCATATGAAATACAGTGTTGTAAGGTGGCATAGGTGCAAGAGTTGTTCTGCTGCTAACCAGTGTATATACTGCTCGTAGCTCAATGAATGTCTGAGAGCACTTATCCCAGCTCGTAGGGTCAAGGTAGTGTGTGTGTATATGGTCTTTTAATAGAGGCCTACTACAAGCAACCCAGCTTCATTGGAGGTATTGGGGACTTGGGGATACTTGCTGTCAAAGTGGCTAGCTCTGAATGTCTGGTTGGGTGGCCGGTTATTGTGTCTGATCGAGGTCTGAGGGTAATGAATGAAGGACGATCAACAATTAGTTGTCTGAGACCTGAATTTTCAGTTGACGACAATACAATAAGCAAAGACAAGAAGATGATATCAAAACTAACTAAGGACTCATCACACATGCCCATAGCACCTGGACTGAGAATGTTAGACATGAAAAATAGACAGACCTAAATAAGGTAGGGACGTCACGTTCAGGCTGCTGCCAGACCATGGTAAGAGACGTCGGTAGGTCTGAGCTGACCAGATTAAATTGTGTTGAGAGTGCATTATTTTACTCTCCAAATGGTTAAATGAGTGAGAAATAGATGTCATTGTTGCAATAGTTTGTGAGTGGGCAACATACTGTATACTATCATCTTAAGTTGACATGTTGAATTATTTTGGCATAGTAAATTATTGTATATTCCGCTAATTTCCCGAATGTGGACTGTGGACAGTTTGTGTTACTACAAGCCTGCATTTTCACCCCATAAAATGTAGTGGAATTACACATCCATTTTACCTCAGATTGGTGATGTTAGTATAAAAGTTTATAGTTATCACAATGACTGTAAAAACTTGGTCGCTAAAGAAATGACAGACCATGTAAAATACTGTTAGTCACTAAATCCAGCTAGAAAGGACCACGTAAAACAGCTGGCTAGTATGCCCTACCCGTCTGAGCGGTTGACTGTGAATACCCTCACCCGCTTATACTTATAACTGATTGGTTTGGTTCTGCGCACTATAGTGCTGTCGGTTAGAACATGATGTGAGGCCCATACTAAACACTTGGTCACCACCACACGCACACATGCAGACACAGCTGTTTGTATTTGAGGATATGATTGTGGTAATCCGAATAACTTGGAATCTTATTGTTGTGGTTCTATAAGACAAAGATATGCACACATGTAAACAGTATTAGTTAGGGTTATAACTATGCAATATAGATATACTGTATGTACAGTAACATTCAAAAGTTTGGAACACACCTACTCATCGTTCTGGAAGATTATATAGCTAGTAGGGTTGACCCCATTTATTCGACTGGTCGATGTTTGGTCGATAGGCTGTTGGTCGACCAATATTTCTTTAGCGGAGCAGTAGCAAAAAATTATGTACAAATATCATGGTGTACAAAACACCTGTCTGATTCGCGCCAGTCTGGTGGGCTAACCCCTTGTGGAGGCCGTGGGGGTGGCACAGTCCCATCACTCTAAGACGTGTGAAAAACGTAGCGAGCTAGCTAAAACTATTTAGTTCAAAAGTGCATCTCTTAGAAAAAAGTCACTAAAGTCAACTTTAGCTTGCAAGTATGGATTACAGAAAAAACCCCCAACTTTCACAATTAAAATTTTATATTTTTTAAAATGGGTAAATAAAGTTTAAAACTCAACTCCCCTTTTGGCGATGTCCTGCCCCCAACCCCCAACGATTGGAACCCTGAAAAACGGAAAAAAAAAAAAAACAACCCACAAATGAATTTGAAAAACCTGTCGACGATTTAAAACCCCCCGGGCGCCCGGGGCACTCTCCCCCCAAAATTTTTAAAAGCACCCAGGTTTTCCAGTCGATTTTTCCTCTCAGGTCTAAAAAAAACAAAATTTTGGGGGTTTTTAACCCCAAACCCCCCCAAAGGTTTTTTTTTTTTTTTTTTTTCAAACCAAAAAATTTTTCCCAATAAACCCCGGGGGGAGTTTGTCTTCGGTTGATTCTTTTTGGAAACACATTTTTTTTAAAAAAATTGTTGTTTTACAAAATTGACACTGTTTGCCATAGAAAGGGTTTTTGGAAACCTCTATGCTTCCCATTAGTTTTCTATAAAATTTTCCTTTCCTACTCTCATTCTAATTCATTGCCCTATTTTGTCACCGGGGTTTTCCTATTTTGTTGGATAATTAAAACAAAAAAACAATTTTTTTTTTTAAGTCCTAGCAAAGGGTCAAGGGCCCCCATTGAAATTTTTTTCCCCTTTTTTCAGGGAAGTTGTTTTTTAAACCTTCTAAAAGTCTGGGTTTTTTTGGACTCAGGGGGATAATAATATTTTTGGAGCCCCGAAAACCCGGGTTTTAAAATATATTGCCCAAAAATTCAGAAAAGGGGGGGCCAAGCCACAGCCCCGGGGTTTTTGGAGAGCACTAAAGGGAAAAAACCCCTGCATATAAAAATCATTCTTTTTTAAAACGGGATGAAATCTTTTATTTTATAAAGTGCTGAAAAAAAATTAAGTCGATTTATTTTTTTTCCATGGCATTTTTCCCCTTCGGGAAGCCGAGGGGTTTCCCCAAAAGCCCCTGCGAAACCCAAACCAAGCTCAGCCCCATCCCCGGGACCTTTTTACGAGACAACAAAAATTTGGACCCCCAAAGGGAACCTCGAAACATGGTGGTCAAGACCTGTGGATCTTTCCCCTTTTGGTAGCCCATATTTTCCCCCCATAATTTTTAAAAACTTGACACCATTGTTCCAAAAGTTTACAAACGGGGTAATATCCTTCCCACCAGCATTGATAGCAATAATTTGGTTTATTTGTAAAAATTGTATGTATCACACTGAAAAAAAAATATAAACGCAAAATTTCAAAGATTTACGGGGTGTTTACATTTTCATATAAGGAAACATCAATTAAAAAAATTTTCCCTTTGGGCCCTAATCAAATGTTTTTAAACTTTAGGGGAATCAGATGTGCTCTGTTGGTCACAGATACTTTTTAATAAAGAAGGTTTGCTTTGGTTTCAAAAACCTTCAGAAATTTGGTGTGACCCCATTTCCCCCCCATTGAAAGCGGGACCACATCTCCTTAGCATAGAGTTGATCAAGCTGTTGATTGAGGCCCGGTCAGAAGTTGACCCACTCCTCTTCGATGGTTTTGTGGAAGTTGCGGATACTGGCAGGAACTGGAACACAGTGTTCATGGCAACGTCGATCCAGAGCATTCCAAACATGCTCAATGCGTGAGATGTCCTTTGGTGAATCATGCAGGCCATGGAAGAATTGTGACATTTTTCAGATCCCAGGAATTGTGTACACCGATCCTTGCCGACATGGGACTGGTGCATTATCATCATGCTGAAAATATGAGGTGATGGCAGCTGTTGAATGGCACACCACTGGGCCTCAGGGAGGATCTCGTTACGTTATCTCTGTGCATTCAAATTGCCATCGATAAAATACAACAATTGTGTTTGTTGTCCGTAGCTTATGCTACCCATACCGTACTACCACTGCAACATGGGGCACTCTTGTGCAACAACAATTGACATCAGCAAACCTACTCGGCAACGCAACGAGAGATCATCCTGAAGAGCCACACTTCATTCATGAGTGCCAGGGGCCATCTCAGTGTGAGCATTTTGCCCCACTGAAGTCAGTTACGATGCCTCAACTGCAGTCAGGTCAAGACCTTGGTGAGTACAACGAGCACCCAGATGGGCTTTCCCTGCCGACTTTTTTCTTACAGTGTGTGCAGATTATTATTCAGTTGTGCAATCCACAGTTTTCATCAGCTATCCAGGTGTCCTGATCTCAAGGACGAATCCCGCAGGTGAAGAAGCCAGGATGTGGAGGGGCTGGCGTGGTTATTCACGTGGTCTGCGGTTGTGAAGGACCATTGCACTTACGGCCCAAATTCTCTAAAACGACATTGAGGCGGCTTTATTATGGTAGAGAAATGAACCATAAATTATCCTTGCAACAGCTCTGGTGGCGCATTCCTGCAGTTCAGCATGCCAACTGCACGCTCACTCAAAACTTGAGACCATCGGTGACAATTGTGTCGTGTGACTACAACTGCAACATTGTGAAAGTGGCCTGTTATTTGTCCCAAGCACAGGTGTGCTGTTTAATCAGCTTCTTGATATGCCACACCTGTCAGGTGGATGGATTATCTTGGCAAAGGAGAAATAACCTCACTAACAGGGCTTGTAAACAAATTGGTGCCACCCAATCTGAGAGAATAAGCGTTTTGTGCGAACTGAAGAAAAAAAATTACATTTCTGGGATCTTTTAATTCAAGCTCATGAAAACATGGGACCAACACTATTACATGTTTGCATTATTATTTTTGTTCAGTATAATAATATTGATTATTTAGTGTGAACAGGGTATATGGATAAACACCCTCCTTCAGAAAGAAATCCTCAATTGAGATTTTCCACCATTGGACTTAAAACCGTACTGTCAGCCTCCTTATTAACTATTCAAATCTACAGTAAATTCAGATAATTACATCACCTTTGTCATTATAATTCTATGTATCCAAATCCAAGCTGTAAAGTACTGTGGACATAATTGCAATGCTAAATTTCTACCCTTTTGATGGCTATGTTGTCTTGTTGCAACATGAATTTCCTCATTGTCTCTATTAGATGTACTACGACAATGGTTCAATCAATAAAAGCTAAATATGATGGACTACTATATGCGTTGGCAAAAAAATGTGTTGCAATTTCCTTTAATTATACTTTTAAACCAGCATACAGTGGGGAAATAAAGTATCTTAGTCAGCCACCAATTGTGCCAAGTTCTCCGCACTTACAAAATAGGAGAGAGGCCTGTAATTTTCATCATAGGTACAACGACAACTATGACAGGACAAATTGAGAATTTCTTTCTCCAGAAAATTCACATTGTAGGATGTTTAATTGAATTTATTTGCAAATTATGGTGTAAAATAAGTATTTTGAGTCACCTACCAAACAAGCAGATGTCTTGCTCTCACAGACCTGATAACTTCTTCTTTAAGAGGCTTTTTTTCCCTCCACCCCCCTTTTTTCCTCTGTCCTCCACTCCGTATACCTGTATAGCTGGCACCGTTTTGAACTTGTTATCAGTATAAAAGGGACCAACCTGTCCACAACCTCAAACAGTCACACTCCAAACTCCACTATGGCCCCAAGACCAAAGAGCTGTCAAAGGACACCAGAAGAAAAAATTGTAGACACTGAACCAGGCTGGGGGAAAACTGAATCTGCAATAAGTAAGAACACGCTGTTTGAAGCAATCAACTGTGGAACAATTATTAGGAAATGGAACGACATACAAGACCACTGATAATCTCCCTCGATCTGGGGCTACACGCAACGATCTCACCCCGTGGGGTCAAAATGATCACAAGAACGGGTGAGCAAAAAAATCCCAGAACCACACGGGGGGACCCTGTCAATGACCTGCAGAGAGGCTGGGACCAAAAGTAACAAGCCTACCATCAGTAACCCACAGAGGAGGCGACGCCAGCGACTCCAAATCCGGCAGTGCACAGACGTGTTCCCCTGCCTTAAGCCAGTAAATGTCCAAGCCCATCTGAAGTTTGCTAGAGTGGCAAAAAAAATTTTTAGGATATGGATCCAGAGAGGTATTGGGAGAATGGTCATATGGTTCAGAATGAAACCAAAAAAGAACTTTTTGGTAAAAACTCAAAACTCGTCGTGTTTGGAGGACAAAGAATGTGAGTTGCATCCAAAGAACACCATACCTACTGTGGAAGCATGGGGGGTGGAAATATCATGCTTTGGGCTGTTTTTCTGCCAAAGGACCAGGACGACTGATCCGTGTAAAGGAAAAGATTAATGGGGGCAGGTATTGTGAGATTTTTTAGTGAAAACCATCCTTCCATCAGCAAGGGCCTTGAAGATGAAAACGTGGCTGGGTCTTTCCAGGCATGACCAAGACATGATCCCTAAACAAACCCGCCCCTGGCAATGAGGAATTGGCCTTCGTAAGATTAAGAAGCATTTCAAGGTCCTGGAGTGGGCCGAGCACATCCTCCAGATCTCCAACCCCATAGGAACTCTTTGGAGGGGAGTTGAAAGTCCGTGTTGGCCCAGCGACAGCCCCAAAACCGTCACTGCTCTAGAGGAGATCTGCATGAGAGGAATTGTCGCCAAAATACCAGAAACAGTCGTGTGAAAACTTGTGTGAAGACGTACAGAAAAACGTTTGAACCTGTGTCATTTCTAACAAGGCGTATATAACCACGTTATTGAGAAACGTTTTGTTATTGACCAAATACTTATTATTCCCACATAATTTGCATAAGAAAGTAATAAAAAATCCTACAATTGTGATGTTCTGGTTTTTTGTTCTCATTTTGCCTGTCATAGTTGAAGTTTTTTTTACTATGATGAAACTTACAGGCCTCTCCTCATCTTTTTAATAGTGGGGAGAACTTGCACAATTGGTGGCTGAACTAAATACTTTTTTTCCTCCCCGCTGTACGTCAGCGCAATGGGATAATACCAAATTATCTTTTTTTTGCCGGTTTTTCGATATACAGAGGATCCCAGACACAGGAATGTGTCATTCGTTCAACAGATTTTTGGAGGATTGTGGTCCTGCTATATTTGTAATAAAATAAACAAGATATTTCTTGTCGAGGTTGATTTGATGCAGATGTGAGAGTTAAATGCCAGTGAACACAGACTACCAGAAACTGATAGACACATGGCAGTAATATTGGAAATACATTTTGAAAATACTTAATAAGTATAAATTTTGTCTCGGTTTATCAGTCTAGAAGAATTGCGTTTAACTTGCATCGGGAAGAGTAACGATTTTCTGCTAGCATTAGAAAGGCATACATCTTCTCTCACCAACTACAAAACGTAGTCACTGCTTTCCTTCAGAATGGATGCAAAAAAGCAGAGGAATGCGTTATCTATATTTGCTACATTTATGTGTAAATGGTCCCAATGCAAAAAACAATTGTTTAAAACATGGACCCGGGAGACTATCAAAAGTGATTTTTGGCATTGTTTCGACCAAGGGCTATTTACAGGCCAGAACAAGCTCATGTCGTGGGCCAACTAACAAAATCATTTCCACTATCACACCATTGGTCAAAGAAAGCAGAAATGATTTGCCCCAAGAGTGTATGGGAGGAGGTATAGAAAAGAGGTTGGGGGGGGCCAAAAAAGTATTGACAGCGGTACACAGATGGAGACAGAAGTAACACCATTGACAACCCTTTTAGGACGTGTAACAGTTCTAGATGGTATTGAATCAGGAATGAATGAAGGAAGCGGCCATAGGGAGAAATGAGGTAGGTCAGAGTGGTCTAATAGAAGTAAGATGGGTCGATTCAATTAGTACTGAAAGTTGAGGGGTGGTTAGTTGGAAGCTATAAGATGGTGGTTCTTGGTGTGCTTCTGCCCCCCACCCACCCCCTTTTAGGTAATTGTAACACAAATATTCCCGCCACCCATGTCCAGGCGTCTCAGGTGTTTTGTCCCTTGGACGACATTCAAGTCCCAGTTGCAGCGCTCAAATCGTTGGTCATCGTGGTGTCTGTGGAATCACAACTTGAAAGGGCGATGAGTTACAAAAGTTCCACATATTGATCCATATGAATGAAATGAAATACAGTTGAAGCATAGGGCAAAGATTTGCTGCTAACATGTATTACTGTGAGTCTGATTGTGAGAGCAATCTTATCCCAGCTTTAGGTCCATTGTGTGGTGTGTCGTCTTTTAAGCACTCAAACAGCACCCAGCTTTGGATGGTATTGGGGACTTGGGATGCTTGCTGTCAACAGTGTGCTTGAATGTCTTTGGGTCCGGTATCTGTGTCTGTAAGGGTCAGGTAAGGAATTAAGGATATCAACAATTGTTGGCTGAGACTGAATTTCAGGTGACAAAAAAAATAAGCAAAGCAAGAAGATGCATCAAACTACTACACCTCACACAGGCCAGTACAATGGAATAGACATGAAAAAGAAACCTAAAAAGGTAGGGACGTCAAACGTTCAGGCTGCTGCACAGACTATGGAGGCTCTAGTCTACAGCGACCAGTTAAATTGTGTTTGAGAGCATTATTTTACTCTCCAACATGGTGGTTAAATGAGTGAGAAATCGATGTCATTGTTGCAATAGTTTGTGAGTGGGCCACATACTGTATACTTCCATCTTAAGTTGACATGTTGAATATTTTGGCATAGTAAATTATTGTATATTCCGCTAATTTCCCGAATGTGGACTGTGGACAGTTTGTTTACTACAAGCCATAGCATTTTCACTCCCATAAATGTAGTGGAATACCATCCATTTTACCTCAGCATTGGTGATGTTAGTATAAAGTTTATAGTTATCACACATGACTGTAAAAAACTATTGGTCGCTAAAGAAATGACAGACCATGTAAAATACTGTAGTTAGTCACTAAATCCACACTAGAAAAGACCACGTAAAACAGCTGGCTAGTATGCCCTCACCCGTCTGAGCGGTCGGCTGTGAATGCCCTCACCGCCTATATACTTCTAACTGATTGGTTTCGTTTCTGCGCACTTATAGTGCATGTCCGGTTAGAACATGATGTTGAGGCCCATAACTAAACACTTGGTCACCAACACACGCACACACGCAGACACAGCTGTTTGTATTTGAGGATGTTTATATGATTGTGGTAATCCGAATAACTTTGGAATCTTATTGTTGTGGATTCTATAAGACAAAGATATACACACATATAAACAGTATTAGTTAGGGTTATAACTATTGCAATATAAGAATAATATACTGTATGTACAGTAACAGTCAAAAGTTTGGACACATCTACTCATTCCAGGGTTTTTCTTTATTTTTACAATTTTCTACATAGTAGAATAATATTGAAGACATCAAAACTATGAAATAACACATATGGAATCATGTAGTAACCAAAAAAGTGTTAAACAAATCAAAATATATTTTATATTTGAGATTCTTTAAAGTAGCCCACCCTTTGCCTTGATGACAGAGAAGAGAAGATTGATTGCTTAAAACAGATCAATATCTTTGGCCTTGTATGGATGATTTTGTCACACGCACTGGGATGTGCAGGACTCTCTATAAAAGTCGTTGGCCACACACCAATTCATGGATTTGACAGTCAAACTATCACTTAAATAACTGCCAACCGTTGTCACTGTTGATATCCTATGCCGCGTCGTGATTCGTTTAAATTAGTCTAACAAAAAAGTGGTCTGTTCCTTCCCGAAATCAACACCTGACATTCCAAAATATAGATGTAAGCCTTCTACAAGTGTGAATAGTGTTAGTTCAAACAGCGCTACACCCAAACGTTTACAAACCCCTTTTTATTGATTTCCGCGTGATATCAATGGAAAGTGATTAACAAAAAAAGTGTTGCGTAACACTTACCGCGTTGGCGACCCACTTGAATCAAAATACAACACTTCAAAATGTAGGCCTAGCTAGCTGTCTTCTACAAATTGTCCTCTAAGCAGTGATGTACACATTATTCACAGATTCCATTTGAAAAAAAAAAAAAAAAAAAAATTTGAGCTGTGTTAGTTTTCAACAGGACGTGCAACCTCATCTCCCCCTCTCGCACAATTGATTTACATTTACATTTTAGTCATTTAGCAGACGCTCCTATCCAGAGCGACTTACAGTTATTGAGTGCATACATTTTTCATCCCTACGATTTCAATGTGATATCGATATGAGTCATTGACAAATAAGTGTTCTCTTTCCGTTTTGGTCGACCCCCAAATAAAACTGTATCACTCCAAAATCTAGCTGACTGTCTTCTGCTCTAACCAGTGATGTACAAAACATCCAGCTTCCATGTGTTTTTTTGTTGTTGTTAGTGCATACAACCTGATATCCCCCCAAATTGATATCAGTGATTTCTTGTCACTTGTCAAAACAACAGGGTGCGTGTGCAGTTTATAAAAAATACAAGTAATATGATTACTATTGTTACACGTGTATGTTCATATAATACATTTTATGTTTAGGTTTTTAATTTATCACAAACTGTTTCTGCATATTGGTTATTGATTTGGACACTTTAAAACTGTGTTTTGACATTGGGCTATTTATCAAAATGTCTTGTCAACAGGAAGCAGCGTCAGCATCATTTTCAACATTTGGTAATATAATATAACTTTCAACATTAAATTCCAATGGTAAAAACTGCTGAATGATTCCAAAAGCGTGCTGCAATGTATTTCTATAAATCACCAAAACGGATTTGCCCTGCCTTCTAAAGGCACATACAGTACCAAACACTAATACTCACCCGACAGACAGGACAGGTGTGGACCAGTGCTGCCTTGGCTGAAGTCTTCTGGTCTGCTGCTGCTCCCTTCTTTTTAGCAGCTGCTGCCTTGGCGTTCTTTTGCCTGGGTTAAATCTTATGTTGCCTGCGAGCCTACCTGAAAGAAACAGATGTAGAAATATGCAACCCATTGGCACAGTGCCTTCGGAAGTATTCAGGACCTCTTGACTTTTTCCACATTTGTTACAGCCTTATTCTAAATTGATTAAATAATTTGTTCCCCTCAGCAATCTACACACAATACCCCATAATGAGAAAGTGAAAACAGGTTTTTTTATACATTTTTGCAAATGTATTACAAATAAAAAACTGAAATAAAACATTTACATAAGTATTCAGACACTTTGCTATGAGACTGTCGAAATTGAGCTCAGGTGCATCCTGTTTCTATTGATCATCCTTGAGATGTGTTTCTACGACTTGATTGTAGTCCACCTGTGGTAAATTCAATTGATTGGACATGATTTGGAAAGACACACACCTATCTATATAAGGTCCCACAGTTGACAGTGCATGATAGAGCAAAAACCAAGCCATGAGGTCGAAGCAATTGTCTGTAGAGCTCCGAGACAGGATTGTGTGGAGGCACAGATCTGGGGAAGGGCACCAAAAAATGTCTGCAGCATTGAAGATCCCCAAGAACACAGTGGCCTCCATCATTCTTAAATGGAAGAAGTTTGGAACCACCAAGACTCTTCCTAGAGCTGCCCGTCCGGCCAAACTGAGCAATCGGGGCGAAGGGCCTTGGTCAGGGAGGTGACCAAGAACCCGATGGTCACTCTGAGTTCCTGTGTTGAGATGGGAGAACCTTCCAGAAGGACATCCATTTCTGCAGCACTCCACCAATCAGGCCTTTATGTAGAGTGGCCAGACGGAAGCCACTCCTCAGTAAAAGGCACATGACAGCCCGCTTGGAGTTTGCCAAAAGGCTCCAAATGACTCTCAGACCATGAGAAACAAGATTCTCTGGTCTGATGAAACCAAGATTGTAGTATTTTTCCTGAATGCCAAGTGTCACGTATGGAGGGAAACCTGGCTCCATCCCTACGGAGAAGCATGGTGGTGGCAGTATCATGCTGTGAGGATATTTTTCAGCGGCAGGGACTGGAAGACTAGTCAGGATCGAGGCAAAGATGAACGGAGCAAAGTACAGCGAGATACTTTATGAAAACCTGTTCCAGAGTGCTCAGGACCTCAGACTGGGGCTAAGGTTCACCTTCCAACAGGACAACGACCCTAAGCACACAGCCAAGACAAGTCTCTGAATGTCCTTTAGTGTCCTTGAGTGGCCCTGCCAGAGCCCGGACTTGAACCCGATCGAACACCTCTGGAGAGACCTGAAAAAAGCTGTGCAGCAACGCTCTCCATCTAACCTGACAGAGCTGAGAGGATCTGCAGAGAAGAATGGGAGGAAACTCCCCAAATACAGGTGTGCCAAGCATGTAGCGTCATACCCAAGAAGACTTGATGCTGTAATCGCTGCCAATGGTGCTTCAACAAAGTACTGAGTAAAGGGTCTGAATACTTATGTAGATGTCTTATTTCAGTTTTTGATATTTAATAAATTAGCAAACATGTTTAAAAACCTGTTTTTGCTTTGTCATAATGGGGTATTGTGTGTAGATTGATGAGGAAAAATAACAATTTTATCAATTTTAGAATAAGGCTGTAACGTAACAAAATGTGGAAAAAGACATGGGGTTTAAATACTTTCCGAAGGCACTGTATTTATCTGTATCTCAGTCTTGTGAGCACTCTAGCCATCCATGAAGAGACTATACAGTGTGATTTAGCTACACAAGTGACTAGCCAGCTGACAACTAAACATGAGGTTCTGGAAGATTATATAGCTAGTAGGGTTGACCCCATTTATTTGACTGGTCGATTGTTTGGTCGATAGGCTGTTGGTCGACCAATATTTCTTTAGCGGAGCAGTAGCAAAAAATTAATGTACAAATATCATGGTGTACAAAACACCTGTCTGATTCGCACCAGTCTCAGTGGACTAATCCATTGTGGAGGCCGTGGGGATGGCACAGTCCATCACTCTAAGACGTGTTACTGAAATTGCATATGTTATATTACATAAGAACAATGGTGCAAGAATAAAAATAATATTATTTTATAACAAATGCACTTTCTCCCGCGTTGGATAGTGGTCACTGTCTGCAGTTCTGAAACACATCAGTGCTCTGTTGAATTGGTGCCTTTTCCTAGACCATGTTGCTATGTGCATAATAGCACATTTAATCCGCGTATTGTTGTTGAGAACAATGTGGCGGAGGCAGCAGCAGAATGAAGAGATGAGAAAACAGCCCTTGCCTTATTGTCTAAGAAAAGTGAGGAGAGGAAACCCGACTTAATTAGGTCAATAATCAATAGCTTAACTGTTAAATGTGCCTGGCTTTATAAATGATCCATATACAGTTGAAGTCGGAAGTTAACATACACATTAGCAAATACATTTAAACTCAGTTTTTCACCCATACTAACATTTAATCCTAGTATAAATTCCCTGTCTTAGGTCAGTTTAGGATCACCACTTTATTTTAAGAATGTGAAATGTCAGAATAATAGTAGAGAGAATGATTTATTTCAGCTTTTATTTATTTTCATCACATTCCCAATGGGTCAGAAGTTTACATACACTCAATTAGTATTTGGTAGCATTGCCTTTAAATTGTTTAACTTGGGTCAAACATTTCGGGTAGCCTTCCACAAGCTTCCCACAATAAGTTGGGTGAATTTTGGCCCATTCCTCCTGACAGAGCTGGTGTAACTGAGTCAGGTTTGGATAGGCCTCCTTGCTCACACACGCTTTTTCAGTTCTGCCCACAAATGTTCTATAGGATTGAGGTCAGGGCTTTGTGATGGTCACTCCATTACCTTGACTTTGTTGTCTTAAAGCCATTTTGCCACAACTTTGGAAGTATGCTTGGGGTCATTGTCCATTTGGAAGACCCATTTGCCACCAAGCTTTAACTTCCTGACTGATGTCTTGAGATGTTGCTTCAATATATCCACATAATTTTCCTTCCTCATGATGCCATCTATTTTGTGAAGTGCACCAGTCCCTCTGCAGCAAAGTACCCCCACAGCATGATGCTGCCACCCCCCGTGCTTCACGGTTGGGATGGTGTTCTTCGGCTTGCAAGACCCCCCTTTTCCTCCAAACATAACGATGGTCATTATGGCCAAACAGTTCTATTTTTTGTTTCATCAGACCAGAGGACATTTCTCCAAAAAGTACAGTCTTTGTCCCCATGTGCAGTTGCAAACCGTAGCCTGGCATTTTTATGGCGGTTTTGGGAGCAGTGGCTTCTTCCTTGCTGAGCGCCTTTCAGGTTATGTCGATATAGGACTCGTTTTACTGTGGATATATATACCTTTGTACCTGTTTCCTCCAGCATCTTCACAAGGTCCTTTACTGTTGTTCTGGGATTGATTTGCACTTTCCGCACCAAAGTACGTTCATCTCTAGGAGACAGAACGTGCCTCCTTCATGTACGGTATGCTGGCTGCGTGGTCCCATGTGTTTATACTTGTGTACTATTGTTTTGTACAGATTGAACGTGGTACCTTCAGGCATTTGGAAATTGCTTCCAAGAATGAACCAGACTTGTGTAGGTCTAAAGAACATTTTCTGAGGTCTTGGCTGATTTATTTTGATTTTCACATGATGTCAAGCAAAGAGGCACTGAGTTTGAATGTAGGCTTTGAAATACATCCACAGGTACACCTCCAATTGACTCAAATTATGTCAATTAGCCTATCAGAAGCTTCTAAAGCCAAGACATCATTTTCTGGAATTTTCCAAGCTGTTTAAAGGCACAGTCAACTTAGTGTATGTAAACTTCTGACCCACTGGAATTGTGATACAGTGAATTATAAGTGAAATAATCTGTCTGTAAACAATTGTTGGAAAGATTACTTGTGTCATGCACAAAGTAGATGTCCTAACCAACTTGCCAAAACTATAGTTTGTTAACAATAAATTTGTGGAGTGGTTGAAAAACAAGTTTTAATGACTCCAACCTAAGTGTATGTAAACTTCTGACTTCAACTGTATATCTACAGAAATAAGTCAGATCCTGCTTCTGTTGCCTGTTTGAGTGTTTGTTTAATAGCCTACTGGTTCGGTGAGCACCAAGGCTCACACAACAACATGTCAAGTAAACGATTTCACAAATTCGGCTGTTTTTAATCTTTGCTTTGCTGTAATAAAGGCTTTACACTTTTTTTAGTTAGAACAGCCTCTCCTGTATCTTTATAATTTATTTAGTGTTGTTTACATTGTTCCAAAGTGTCAGATTGAATAATAATGATAATAATAATAACCCTGCTTTTTCTTGATATCCTTCTTATTGTTATTATTACTATTATTATTATGATCATCATTATAATAAGTATTGCCATTATCTTTAGTAAGCTTAGTATAGCAGCCCTGTATAACCACCATTGAGCTGTAGGCCTAAGAGCGTATCCTGTTTAGTCTTAATACTGTAACTTATTTAGGCCTATATTTCAATGCTTATATAGGCTACTGTATCAATCAATCTTTCATTCGTTCATGTCATCACACAGCATATGAGTCATTCATGATTTGAAATGCAATCAAGCATGTTAGTTTTAAAATAAAATAAAGCGAGCTTAGAATAATTAGCTTAAACAATAAGCCGTTACATTTCGGAAATTGCATTCACAAATGAATGTGACTGTTTTTAGTCTTTGCTGTAATAAAGGCTTAGCAAAAAAACGTTACAACAAACTCTCTGGTACGCTTATAATGTAGTTATTGTTGTTTACGTTGTTCCAAAAGGTCAGAAAATTATATTGTAATCTACGCAGCACCTGTTTGGCACACATAATATGCATGCAGCGCTTGCTCCTTACCTTATTTTTCTTGATCTAGAATATTTTCCACAACTAGTTAAATTTATTCCACACATTGACTTCCCCATGACCTCATGAGCAACCAGTAAACATTCCAGTTTCGAGTTATTTGTCACGTCCTGCACCCCTGCAGCCTCTATGGGACACAGAGAGAGGGTGGGGACACAGAGGGAGGGTGGAGCCTCAAAGAGTTAATACTATGGTCAGGGTCAGGAAAGGCTCTGCAGATGGGGAGGGTATTTCCCACAAAGTGGATTTCTTGATTATTATACCATTGAATAAAGAGGCAAGTTAACTCAGAATACTACACCAATACCTGTGCAGTAGCAATGTAATGTCATATAGTATTTGTAATTGTTTAGTAAATACATAGAAATGGAGATATGCTGTTTTGGTGTACCTCAAGATTGTATCACTCTCTCTCTCTCACACACACACACACACACACACACACACGCACACGCACACGCATACGCACACACACACAAACACACATTGTTTTCTCTCTATCAGACCAGTCCTTGTCAGCTGGGTGGGTAGGCTTGGTGGGTCGAAGGGGCCCCTGCTCCAAACAGCCCTTCATGGTGACCTTCTTCAGGGCCAGCCAGGCCCCCTGTCGCGCCCTGAATCCCAACCCCCGCAAGAAGAAGCCCAAATATGACCGTCCCCTGCCCAGTATACATGGTGAGGTCATACAAGTCAGGGGACAACACTGGTTTTTGGTGTTGTTGTTAAGCTTGTTTTTGCAGAGTTTAAAGGGATGGTTCATCCAAATTACAAAATTACTTAACTTGCGTTTACATTTAATTGTGTCTTTATTTTAAATCCAATGCATCCAAAGCATGCTTTACAGTCTGTCCTGTCTCATAACTATATTTTTTGATCCCCTTTCAGATCACAGCCACGTCAACAGTGGGCGTCAGGCTTTGTAAGAGACATGAATTATATGTGAGCTTTAGTGACCTAGGCTGGAATGTGAGCTTCTGTCTCCCTTAACTACTCAATCTACTGAATAGATAATATCATGATCTAACATTGTATCACCTTATTTGCTATAACACAACAATTAGCAAAATAAATACAATGTAAATCACAATATGGGGATGAGGTAGTTTGGGTGGGCTAATTACAGATGAGCTGTGTACAGGTGCAGTGATCGGTAAGCTGCTCTGACAACTGATGCTTAAAGTTAGTGAGGGAAATAAGTGTCTCCAGCTTCAGAGATGTTTGCAGTCCGTTCCAGCTATATGCAGCAGAGAACTGGAAGGAATGGCGGCCAAAGGAGGTGTTTGGCTTTGGGGGATGACCAGTGAGATATATACCTGCTGGAACGCATAACTACAGGTGGGTGTTGCTATGGTGACCAATGATCTAAGATAAGGCGGGGATTTGCCTAGAAGTGATTTATAGATGACCTGGAGCCAGTGGGTTTGGCGACACGAATATGTAGTGAGGGCCAGCCCAACGAGAGTGTACAGGTCACAATGGTGGGTAGTATATGGGGCTTTGGTGACAAAACAGATGGCACTGTGATAGACTACATCCAATTTGCTGAGTAGAGTGTTGGAAGCTATTTTGTAAATGACATCACCGAAGTCAAGGATCGGTAGGATAGTCAGTTTTACGAGGGCATGTTTAGCAGCATGAGTGAAGGAGGCTTTGTTGAGAAATAGGAAGCTGATTCTAGATTTAGCTTTGGATTGGAGATGCTTAATGTGAGTCTGGAAGGAGAGTTTACGGTCTAACCAGACACCTAGGTATTTGTAGTTGTCCACATATTCTAAGTCAGACCCGCCGAGAGTAGTGATTCTAATCGGGCGGGCGGGTGCAAGCAGCGTTCGATTGAAGAGCATGCATTTAGTTTTTACTAGCGTTTAAGAGCAGTTGGAGGCCACGGAAGGAGTGTTGTATGGCATTGAAGCTCGTTTGGAGGTTTGTTAACACAGTGTCCAGTGAAGGGCCAGATATACAAAATGGTGTCGTCTGCGTAGAGGTAGATCTGAGAGTCATCAGCAGCAAGAGCGACATCATTGATATACACAGAGAATAGAGTCGGCCAGAGATTTGAACCCTGTGGCACCCCCTTAGAGACTGCTAGAGGTCCAGACAACAGGCCCTCCGATTTGACACATTGAACTCTATCTGAGAAGTAGTTGGTGAACCAGGTGTGAGGCAGTCATTTTGAGAAACCAAGGCTATTTAGTCTGCCAATAAGAATGCAGTGATTGACAGAGTCAAAAGCCTTGGCCAGGTCGATGAAGACGGCTGCACATTACTGTCTTTTATCGATCGCGGTTATCATATCGTTTTAGGACATTGAGCTTGGCTGAGGTGCACCCATGACCAGCTCGAAGAGAGGGGGATGACCGCGGCAGCTTTCCAAATCTCTGGGGATCTCAGACGATACGAAAGACAGGTTGAACAGGCTAGTAATAGGGGGTTGCGACTATTTCGCAGGGTCCAGATTTAGCAGCTCTTTCAGGACATCAGCTATCTGTATTTGGGTGAAGGAGATGTGGGGGCGGGGGGGCATGGGAAAGTTGCAGCGGAGGGTGCAGAGCTGGTGGCCGGGGTAGGGGTAGCCAAGTGGAAAGCATGGCCAGCCGTAGCAAAATGCTTATTGATATCTCGATTATCGTAGATTTATCGGTGGTGACAGTGTTTCCTAGCCTCAGTGCAGTGGGTAGCTGGGAGGAGGTGCTCTTATTCTCCATGGACTTTACAGTGTCCCCAAAACGTTTTGGGAGTTAGTGCTACAGGATGCACATTTCTGTTTGAAAAAGCTAGCCTTTGCTTTCCTAACTGATTGTTTATATTGGTTCCTGACTTCCCTGAAAAGTTGCATATCGCGGGGGCTGTTCGATGCTAATGCAGTACGCCACAGGATGTTTTTGTGCTGGTCAAGGGCAGTCAAGTCGGGTGTGAACCAGGGGCTATACATGAACTCTAACATTGGTTTCAATGGGAATGGACGGTAAATGGCTCAGACATTTATGGCAAACTGAAACTAAAATAACCAATTTACCTGAGTCTACAATGGCAGTCTTAAAATAGAGTACGGATAGTGAGAAGTAACTTTCAAGACAGAAGCAATTGTGCCCTATAGTGGTGGACTTTATACTGTACCAGGTTACTACACAACTAACATACACCGAGTGTACAAAAAACATTAGGAACACCTGCTCTTTCCATGACATAGACTGACCAGGTAAATTCGGTGAAAGCTATGATCCTTTGAACGGGGTATGGTAGTAGGTGTATCAAGAATGGTCCACCACCCAAAGGTCATTCAGCCAACTTGACACAACTGTGGGAAGCATTGGAGTCAACATGGGCCAGAATCCCTTTGGAACGCTTTCGACACCTTGTAGAGTCCATTGCCCCGACAAATTGAGGCTGTCTGAGCAAACAGGGGGTGCAACTCAATATTAGCAAGGTGTTCTTAATGTTTTGTACACTCAGTGTATGTAGGCCTCCATGTTTTTAAATAGTACAGTATCACACATCACAGTACAATGCCATAAAGCGTGGGGCCTGTAGTACATGTAAATCAACTTAAAGTTGGTTTTTATTTTCCATATGCAAAGAATAAAGCATAATTGTTCATGTAATAATGTAATATTAGCCTCATAACAACTCCAGGAATAGGAAATAGTGATGAAATAATCAAATATAATGAAAAGACAGAGACAAATGCTTTTGAACTACTATTTATTTTATTTAAAAATGTAAAATTCAGAGCAAAGTGTCAGAAGAATCCTGGGGGAGAGAAAACAAGAGAATACATGAATTTAATAGGTGTGAACTAATCAGGGTTCAACGAAGCACTTTCAAGTCCTCAATGAGAGAGAGAGAGAGAGAGAGAGAGAGAGAGAGCGAGAGAGAGAGAGATGAGAGAGAGAGAGAGGAGAGAGAGAGAGAGAGAGGAGAGAGAGAGAGAGAGAGAGAGAGAGAGATGAGAGAGAGAGAGAGAGAGAGAGGAGAGGAGTGTGGCCCTTCAGGTCTCTGCAGTAGGACTACATGCTGGCCATGAGGTACTCGAGGTGGTACACGAGGAGGCTGGAGAGCTCAGTGACCAGAGACTCTCGGTTAAAATACCAGGCCAGCTGCTGCCCAAACATGTCATCTAGCAGAGCCATCAGCCCGCCCTGAAGGGAACACCACACAACACATAGAAAATGGCTCTGAGCTACTAGCTTATCAAGAGGAGAGAGACAATGAGAGTTACTCCCCCTAAAACGGCATTGAAACCCTGTTAACCAGGAACGAGTAAAGAGGAAGTAAACTAGTAATAAGGAAGAAAACAGGAAGTAAACTCTTGACTCTTACATTGAGCAGCAACAGGTATCTCTCAGCCTTTGGCTCAATGCTGGCAACAGTGGGCAGGAAGGAGTACAGGAGAGTGTACAGACGCTCCATGAACCCACCAGGTTGCTAAAGTAAACAGAGGAGGAGAGAAGAGAAATTGAAGTGAAATTGCTAATAGACAGACATCTAAACATTTACCAGCGAGATGCTACTTACCACCATCAGGATTTCTGAGCTGTCATCATCCCAAACAGCACCAGCTCAAAAAGGACATCTATCAGGTTACATGATGATGGATCTAGGACAAGAAAACACGTTTGGAGAAAATAGGAATGATTTCAAATAGATCAGCTACTGTGCCGTATAAAAGACATGCATGTGGAAGAACTCGAAGTGAGACTTGAAAGAGTTAATTAACTCACATTTGCCTCAGCCAGCTCCCTCTCAATGTCAATCTGCTTGGAGGGGTCACTCAGGTAGTCCACAAAGTCGTTATAGGCACGGATGAATTCGGCCTCGTCCTATCACAAAAGCAAAGAGCAGTGATGTTAGTGCACAGAACACATTTCCCACCGAGGACGCTCTCTTTCCCTTGAAGGACAATGAGTTAGTGAGCTACCATCTGGTGGACCTGAACCAGTGCGCCCAGTAGGACCTTTCCCGCCACAAACAGATGGTTCCTACTCAGGTGGAACCGAGCAGGGTCTAGAAAAGAGGGAAGAGTTAGGGGTGAGACACCCATCTTACTCTAGGAGACAGACAGAACAGGAAGACACAGAGAGTCAAAGAAAGTGGGTCCCACTCACAGTAAGGCCTGGCGCAGGGAGACGAGCCTCAGGCCGATGTCCTCCACTCTCTTGGTGGTAAGGTAGAGGCTGTGGAAGAGAGGGAATGGAGCATGTCAATGGGGGATAACAGCATTGTGACCACTATCCTTCAGCATCTGACAAGCTCAGACTATACACACATTTAGAGGGACTCACTTTAGCAGAGGAACCTCCCTCTCCTCAGGCAGCAGGTCCTCCTCCCAGCCCTACAATAACAGAAAAATTATTCAACATCAGTGACCAATGTAATGACATGACAAACAATGGGTCAATCGAAGGATCTTAATGCTACTAGTCAATAGTATGTGTGTGTGTAACATCTGACCTCATAGCAGTTGTGGCCCTCAGGCTCTGGCTCAGTGAACTGCTGAGTGGTGGGCGTAGAGACGGAGGCAGCCTCCGACCACGCCGAGGAGGAGAGCAGCCCATCCAGCCCCATGTGGAGAGTGGCGTACACCACCGAGACATCAGTTTGCTGCTCAAAACACACACACACAACACACGTTAATAGAAAACAGACCATATCTAATGGAAAATGCCCTGTAATTTTATATCTATATACATAGGAAATTGTTTATTTACCTGGTAGCAGCCATGCGTCACGGCCACAGACGTCTCGTGGCGGAGGTGAGACGCATACTGGGTCACCCTGCCAGCCACATACTGACAGAGAGAAACGACATGTTAAGGCCAAACGGAATATGTGAAGAAAAGCCTAATCTAATACTAATTCAGTAGTATTTACATCTTACCTGATCCAAGAGATGGACTGCACCTTGGTGGCACAGTAGGGGATGCCCTCTGGACTAAGTCTGTGTGTCTCCTTGGAGATGGCCCACACCAGTTGAGTCTCCAGGCTCGAACCCTACTCGCATGGTGCATCCTCACCACCACCTGCTGTGGAGTGAAACAACAAGACAACATCAACAAAACAACATCAGCCATCGCTGTAACATATTTCCATCAAGATCACATGACACTGACGATGTAGATTAGGATTAGGTTGTGACAAAGACACATACCTGGGATCCCCCACGCATGTAGGTGATAATGGGGCTGATGAACTGGAAAGTTCTCCAAGCTTTAGCCACCGGACCGGCATTGTTCTGCACAAGAGGGGGTTGACATTACAATACATTCAGGTTAGAAACAGCAAACATTGCAACAGTGATGTGACTGTGTGTGTGGGTCTCTTACCCTGATCACAACAGGCCCACAGTACAGGGAGCTAAACCTAATCGGTATCAACTGCCAATTACCAGTGGCCTCCTAAAGCAGAAAGCAGACAACAAAGATTTTTAGAATGTCAAAGTGACACAAATTGAATATCTGGGATACTTTTCAAACATTAAACTTTCTGAAAATTGTACCTCAAGCATAGTCGGCACATCTGGCACCTCCTCAAGGATGGCTGGCAGCAGTGGTACATCCGGCACATCATCCAATGGCACAACCAACTGGACCTCATCCAGGACAGTTGATTCTAAAATTAGGAACATTGGAATACAAACAAACAAATAATAGGATGTAAAACGTAGCGAGCTAGCTAGTACTACTAGTTCAAAAGTGCATCTCTTAGCAAAAGTCACTAAAGTCAATGTTAGCTTGCAAGTATGGATTACAGAAATACACAACATTTCACAAATTACATTTATATTGTTAAATGTGGTAAAATAAGAAGTTTAAACTCAACATACCCTCTTCGAAGTCGATGTCGCTGTCCACCTCCCGACGATTGCGAACCCTGCAAAACGGAAAAAGACAACAAAAACAACCCACAAATGAATTTGAACAACCTGTCGACGCAGTAGACCGCCGACGTCCACGCACTCTCTCCACCAATTTTGAAAAGCACCCAGGCATTTTCCAGTCAATCTTTCAGTCTCAGGTCTCAAAAATCTGTCATGTTTGTTGTTGTTGAACAGCAAACTGAAGTTGTTGTTGTTTTCGAACAGAAAACGTTCAATAGAACGCAGAGATGTTCTATCGGTTCGATGTCTCTTGGCAACACATATTTTTGAAAATTGTTGTTTACAAAATTGACAGCTGTGTTGCCATAGAAATGAGTTTGGAACTCTATGCTTACCATTAGAATTCTATAAAAATTCCATTCCTACTCATCATTCTAATTCTATTGACCCTATTTTGTCACCAGAGGATTTCCTATGTTGTTGGTATAATATAAAACAAAAATACCAAATGTTATTTTTAAGTCACTAGCTAGGTCAATGGCCCATTGAAATGTTTTAGCATGTTTCATGGAAGTTGTTGTTGAACTTCTGAAAGTCTAGGCTTTGACTCAGTGGATAATAAAGTATTGTGGAGCACAGACAACCCGGTTTAAAATATATTGACCAAATTCAGACAAGGGGGGCAAAGCCACAGCCCACTGAGGTAGGAGAGCACTGAAGTATCTGCATAATAATAATCTGAATCTCTTTTATAAACAGGATAGTATCATTGATTATATAAAAGTGCATGTATGAATAAGTCTGATTGACCTTTTTTTATGGCAGGTTCACCTTCTGAAGCCGGACGAGGTTCCCAAAGCGTGCTGCGCACCCACCAAGCTCAGTCCCATCTCCGTACTCTTCTACGACGACAACAACAATGTGATGCATCGTAACATGGTGGTCAAGACCTGTGGATGCCTGTGACACCTGTGGTAGCCCATCTATTCTACATAATTTGTATAAACTTGACTACCATTGTTCCAAAAGATACAAACGGGGTAATATACCTTGCAGCCAGCAGTTGATAGCAATAATCTGGCAATATGTGTATAAATAGTATGTATCTACACTGAACAAAAATATAAACGCAACAATTTCAAAGATTTACTGTGTCACAGTTCATATAAGGAAATCAGTCAATTAAAATATATTCTTTAGGCCCTAGTCTATGGATTTAACATGACTGGGAATGCAGATGTGAATCTGTTGATCACAGATACCTTTTTAAATAAAGATAGGTGCGTGGATCAGAAAACCAGTCAGTATCTGGTGTGACCACCATTTGCCTCATGCAGCGGGACACATCTCCTTAGCATAGAGTTGATCAAGCTGTTGATTGAGGCCTGTAGAATGTTGACCCACTCCTCTTCGATGGTTTTGCGAAGTTGCTGGATACTGGCAGGAACTGGAACACGCTGTCATGCACGTCAATCCAGAGCATTCCAAACATGCTCAATGGGTGAGATGTCTTGTGAATATGCAGGCCATGGAAGAATTGTGACATTTTCAGCTCCCAGGAATTGTGTACAGATCCTTCCGACATGGGACTGTGCATTATCATGCTGAAATATGAGGTGATGGCAGCTGTTGAATGGCACAACAATGGGCCTCAGGATCTCGTCACGGTATCTCTGTGCATTCAAATTGCCATCGATAAAATACAATTGTGTTTGTTGTCCGTAGTTTATGCCTGCCCATACCGTAATCCCACTGCCACCATGGGGCACTCTGTTCACAACATTGACATCAGCAAACCACTCGGCAACGCAACGCGAGATTCATCCGTGAAGAGCACACTTACTTACCATCGAAGGTGAGCATTTGCCCACTGAAGTCAGTTACGATGCCGAACTGCAGTCAGGTCAAGACATTGGTGAGTACAACGAGCACGCAGATGGGCTTCCCTGCGACTTTTTCTTACAGTGTTTGCAGATATTCTTCAGTTGTGCAATCCCACAGTTTCATCAGCTATCCAGGTGTCTGATCTCAGACGATCCCGCAGGTGAAGAAGCCGGATGTGGAGGGGCTGGTGTGGTTACACGTGGTCTGCGGTTGTGAGGCCAGTTGCACTTACGGCCAAATTCTCTAAAACGACATTGGAGGCGGCTTATGGTAGAGAAATGAACATTAAATTATCTTGCAACAACTCTGGTGGCCATTCCTGCAGTCAGCATGCCAACTGCACACTCCCTCAAAACTTGAGACATCTGTGACATTGTGTCGTGTGACAAAACTGCACATTTTAAAGTGGCCTGTTATTGTCCCCAGCACAAGGTGTGCTGTTTAATCAGCTTCTTGATATGCCACACCTGTCAGGTGGATGGATTATCTTGGCAAAGGAGAAATACTCACTAACAGGGATGTAAACAAATTGATGCACCAATTCTGAGAGAAATAAGCTTTTTGTGCGAACTGAACATTTCTGGGATCTTTTATTTCAGCTCATGAAACATGGGACCAACACTTTACATGTTGCATTTATATTTTGGTTCAGTATAATATATTGATTATTTAGTGTGAGAAGGGTATATGAATAACACCTCCTTCATAAAGAAATCCTCAATTGAGATTTTCACATTGGACTTATAACCATACTTCACTCCTGATTAAACTATTCAAATCTACAGTAATTCAGATAATTACATCACCCTTTGTCATATATTCTATGTATCCAATCAAAGCTGTAAAGTACTGTGACATAAGTGCAATGCTAAATTTCTACCCTTTTGATGGCTATGTTGTCTTGTTGAACCATGAATTTCTCATTGTCTCTATTAGATGTACTACACATGGTTCAATTAAAAAGCTAAATATATGGACTATATATGCGTGGCAAAAAAATGGTGCATTTCTTTAATTATACTTTTAACCAGCATACAGTGGGGAAATAAAGTATTTAGTCAGCCACCAATTGTGCAAGTTCTCCCACTTAAAAAGATGAGAGAGGCCTGTCATTTTCATCATAGGTACACGTCAACTATGACAGAGAAATTGAGAATTATTTTCTCCAGAAAATCACATTGTAGGATTTTTTATTTATTTATTTGCAAATTATGGTAGAAAATAAGTATTTGGTCACCTACAAACAAGCAAGATTTCTGGCTCTCACAGACCTGTAACTTCTTCTTTAAGAGGCTCCTCTGTCCTCCACTCGTTACCTGTATTAATGGCACCTTTTTGAACTTGTTATCAGTATAAAAGACACCTGTCCACAACCTCAAACAGTCACACTCCAAACTCCACTATGGCCAAGACCAAAGAGTTGTCAAAGGACACCAGAAACAAAATTGTAGACCTGCACCAGGCTGGGAAGACTGAATCTGCAATATGTAAGCAGCTTGGTTTGAAGAAATCAATTGTGGGAGCAATTATTAGGAAATGGAAGACATACAAGACCACTGATAATCTCCCTCGATCTGGGGCTCCACGCAAGATCTCACCCCGTGGGGTCAAAATGATCACAAGAACGGTGAGCAAAAATCCCAGAACCACACGGGGGGACCTAGTGAATGACCTGCAGAGAGCTGGGACCAAATTAACAAAGCCTACCATCAGTAACACACTACGCCGCCAGGGACTCAAATCCTGCAGTGCCAGACGTGTCCCCCCTGCTTAAGCCAGTACATGTCCAGGCCCCTCTGAAGTTTGCTAGAGTGCATTTGGATGATCCAGAAGAGGATTGGGAGAATGTCATATGGTCAGATGAAACCAAAATATAACTTTTTGGTAAAAACTCAACTCGTCGTGTTTGGAGGACAAAGAATGCTGAGTTGCATCCAAAGAACACCATACCTACTGTGAAGCATGGGGGTGGAAACATCATGCTTTGGGGCTGTTTTTCTGCAAAGGGACCAGGACGACTGATCCGTGTAAAGGAAAGAATTAATGGGGCCAGGTATTGTGAGATTTTGAGTGAAAACCTCCTTCCACCAGCAACAGTGTGTGAAAACCTTGTGAAGACTTACAGAAAACGTTTGACCTGTGTCATTGCCAACAAAGGGTATATAACAAAGTATTGAGAAACGTTTGTTATTGACCAAATACTTATTTTCCACCATAATTTGCAAATAAATTCATTAAAAATCCTACAATGTGATTATCTGGATTTTTTTTCCTCATTTTGTCTGTCATAGTTGACGTGTACCTATGATGAAAATTACAGGCCTCTCTCATCTTTTTAAGTGGGAGAACTTGCACAATTGGTGGCTGACTAAATACTTTTTTTCCCCACTGTACGTTAGTAGCAATGGAAAATACCAAATTATCTTTTTTTTGCCGTTTTTCTATATACAGAGGATCCAATACACAGGAATGTGTCATTGTCAACAGATTTCTGGAGGATTGTGTACTGATATAGTTGTAATAAAATAAACTAGAATATTTCTTGTAGAGGTTGATTTGATGCAGATGTGAGAGTAAATGCCAGTGAACACAGACCTCCAGAAACTGATCGACACTCCTATCCTAGTGTCACACCCTGGCTCTGGGACTCTATATGTTGAGCCAGGGTGTGTTCATTCTATGTGTTTATTTCTATGTTGGTAGTTCTGTTGTGTTTATTTCTAGGTTGGCCAGTGTGACTCCCAATCAGAGGCAACGAGTGTCAGCTGTCGTTGGTTGTCTCTGATTGGGAGCCATATTTAAACTGTCTGTTTTGCCCTTTGTGTTTGTGGGTTCTTGTTCCGTGTTCGGTCATTGATACCGTGGACGTCACGAGTCGTTTCTTGTTTTGTATTGAGTTTAAACTTTAACTAATTAAAGTATGTTTGTTCATCACGCTGCGCATTGGTCTCTCCCTGACGATCGTGACAGAAGAACCCACCATAAAAGGACCAAGCAGCGTGTCCAGGAGAAGGCAGACTGGACATGGGAGGAAGCGCCGGGAAAGGAGATGGAGAGGTTGGCGATGGCCCAGGTGGGCAAAGTGTGGTCCTGGGAGGACATGCTCGGGGGAAAAGGGCCATGGGCTAGGATTAAGGCCCTGGCGAGAGAGGAGCAGCGGCGTCAGCAGTGTCAACGTCGGACAGGCGAAAGGCAACCTCAGAAAATGTTTAGGGGGGGGCACACGGCATGGGCGGCTGGGCAGCAGGAGGCTGCCACAGGGCGATTTGGAGAGGAGGCCACCGGGTTAGGGGGGCCAGAAGGCAGGTTGGCGGAGCCTGGATGGAGAGCGGAACCAACTTCCCGTACTCAGGCATGGCAGCATGGGACGGGGCAGGTTCCGCGGTATGCGGAGCGGCGTACTGTGCCACGAGTGGTCCGGCATAGTCCTGTACGTCCTGTGCGAGCACCCCGCACGTGTCGTGCGAAGGTGGGTATGCAGCCAGGACGGAGTGTGCCGGCTCAATGCTCGTGGTCTCCAATGCCTCTCCGCTGTCCCGGATATCCTGCTCCAGTGTCACGTGCTGTTATGTCAGTACGGGTACACAGCCCTGTACGTCCTGTGCGGATGCCTCACACAGAGTGTGTGAAGGTAGGCATTCAGCCAGGACGGGTTGTGGCCGTTCTTCACTCCAGGTCTCCTATCCGTCTCCACAGCCCGGTTCGGCCTGTCCCTGCTTCACGCACCAAGCCTACGGTGTGCGTCGCCAGCCCGGTCCGGCCTGTCCCTGCTCTACGCACCAAGCCTACGGTGTGCGTCGCCAGCCCAGTCCGGCCTGTCCCTGCTCCACGCACCAAGCCTACGGTGTGCGTCGCCAGCCCAGTCCGGCCTGTCCCTGCTCCACGCACCAAGCCTACGGTGTGCGTCGCCAGCCCAGTCCGGCCTGTCCCTGCTCCACGCACCAAGCCTACAGTGTGCGTCGCCAGCCCAGCCCGGCCTGTCCCTGCTCCACGCACCAAGCCTACGGTGTGCGTCGTCAGCCTGGTAAGGCCGTTCCTCCTCCACGCACCAAGCCAGGGGTGCGAGTCGTCAGCCTGGTAAGGCCCGTTCCTCCTCCACGCACCAAGCCAGGGGTGCGCGTCGTCAGCCTGGTAAGGCCCGTTCCTCCTCCACGCACCAAGCCAGGGGTGCGCGTCGTCAGTCCAGCACAACCCGTGCCTGGGTCACCGGTGCCTGGTAAGGTACCGGTCAACTGCTCCATGACGGAGCTGAAGCTAACCGCTCCTGCTAAGTCCAGTTCAGCTCCAGCCAGCGGGGCCAGACTGGACCAGGGGCGCTATGGGGGGTTTATTGGAGGGTGGTGGGCAAGGCCAGAGCCAGAACCGCCGCCGAGGAGGTATGCCCACCCAGCCCTCCCCTGTTTGGTTCAAGTTGAGGCGCGGTCGCAGTCCGCGCCTTTAGGGGGGGGGTACTGTCACACCCTGGCTCTGGGACTCTATATGTTGAGCCAGGGTGTGTTCATTCTATGTGTTAGATTTCTATGTTGGTAGTTCTAGTTGTGTGTATTTCTATGTTGACTAGAGTGACTCCCAATCAGAGGCAACGAGTGTCAGCTGTCGTTGGTTGTCTCTGATTGGGAGCCATATTTAAACTGTCTGTTTTCCCTTTGTGTTTGTGGGTTCTTGTTCCGTGTTGGTCATTGTTACCGTGGACTTCACGAGTCGTTTCTTGTTTTGTTGTCTATTATCACTAAAGATAATAAAGTTTAAACATGTTCGTTCATCACGCTGCGCCTTGGTCTATTCCCTACGACGATCGTGACACCTAGACAGTGTCACCCCTCTTCAGCTACATAGCATTGCAGTATATTGGAAATACATTTGAAAATACTTATAAGTATACATTTGTCTGGTATCAGTATAGACGGAATGGCGTTTAACTTGCATTCGGAAGTAATGATTTTCTGCTAGCATTAGAAGGCATACATATTCTCTCACACACACAAAACGTAGTCACTGCTTTCCTTCAGAATGGATCAAACAGGCAGAGGAATGCTTTCATATATATTGCTACATTTATTGTAAATGGTCAAATGCAAAAAACAATTGTTACAACATGGACCTGGAGACTATCAAAAGTGATTTTGGCATTGTTTCGACCAGGGCCTTTTACAGGCAGAACAAGGCTCAGTCTTGGGCAACTAACAAATCATTTCCACTATGACACCATTGTCAAAGAAAGCAGAAATGATTTGCACAAGAGTGTATGGGAGGAGGTATAGAAAAGAGTTGGGGGCAAAAGTAGGACAGCGGTACACAGATGAGATAAAAGTAACACCATGAAACTTTTAGACGTGTAACAGTCTAGATGGTATTGAATCAGGAATGAATGAAGGAAGCGGCATAGGGAAAAGGGATGTAGGTAGAGTGGGCTCATAGAAGTAAGATGGGTGCTTCAATAGTCTGAAGTTGAGGGGTCGTTGGACATATAAGATAGGGTGCTGGTGTGCTTCTGCTCCCCCCCCCCCCCCCCCTTTTAGGTAATTGTAACACAAATATTCCCCCACGCATGTCCAGGGGTCTCAGTGTTTTGTCCCTTGACGCCATTCAGTCCCAGTTGCAGCGCTCAAATCGTGGTCATCGTGTGTCTGTGAATCACAACATGAAAGGCGATGAGTGACAACATTTCCACATATTGAGCCATATGAAATACAGTTGAAGCATAGGGCAAGAATTTGCTGCTAACATGTATACTGTGAGTCTGAATGATGAGAGCATCTTATCCCAGCTGTAGGTCCATTGTGTGTGTGTGTGGTCTTTTAAGCCTCAACAGCAACCAGCTCTGGAGGTATTGGAGACTTGGGATGCTTGCTGTCAAAGTGCTGCTTGAATGTCTTTGGGCCGGTATCTGTGTCTGTAAGGGTCAGGTAAGGAATGAAGGATATCAACAATTGTTGGCTGAGACTGAATTTTCAGGTGACAAAAAATAAGCAAAGCAAGAAGATGCATCAAACTACTACACCTCACACAGGCCAGTACAATGGACTAGACATGAAAATAAACCTAAAAAGGTAGGGACGTCAAACGTTCAGGCTGTTGCACAGACTGTGGAGGCTCTAGTCTACAGCGACCAGTTAAATTGTGTTTGAGAGCATTATTTTACTCTCCAAATGGTTAAATTAGTGAGAAATAGATGTCATTGTTGCAATAGTTTGTGAGTGGGCAACATACTGTATACTATCATCTTAAGTTGACATGTTGAATTATTTTGGCATAGTAAATTATTGTATATTCCGCTAATTTCCCGAATGTGGACTGTGGACAGTTTGTGTTACTACAAGCCTGCATTTTCACCCCATAAAATGTAGTGGAATTACACATCCATTTTACCTCAGATTGGTGATGTTAGTATAAAATGTATAGTTATCACAATGACTGTAAAAACTATTGGTCGCTAAAGAAATGACAGACCATGTAAAATACTGTTAGTCACTAAATCCAGCTAGAAAGACCACGTAAAACAGCTGGCTAGTATGCCCTCACCCGTCTGAGCGGTTGGCTGTGAATGCCCTCACCCGCTATATACTTATAACTGATTGGTTTGGTTCTGCGCACTATAGTGCTGTCCGGTTAGAACATGATGTTGAGGCCCATACTAAACACTTGGTCACCACCACACGCACACATGCAGACACAGCTGTTTGTATTTGAGGATGTTTATATGATTGTGGTAATCCGAATAACTTGGAATCTTATTGTTGTGGTTCTATAAGACAAAGATATGCACACATGTAAACAGTATTAGTTAAGTGTTATAACTATGCAATATAGATATACTGTATGTACAGTAACAGTCAAAAGTTTGGACACACCTACTCATCGTTCTGGAAGATTATATAGCTAGTAGGGTTGACCCCATTTATTTGACTGGTCGATTGTTTGGTCGATAGGCTGTTGGTCGACTAATATTTATTTAGCGGAGCAGTAGCAAAAAATTAATGTACAAATATCATGGTGTACAAAACACCTGTCTGATTTGCGCCAGTCTGAGTGGACTAATCCATTGTGGAGGCCGTGGGGATGGCACAGTCCATCACTCTAAGACGTGTTACTGAAATTGCATATGGTTGTATTACATAAGAACAATGGTGCAAGAATAAAAATAATATCATTTTATAACAAATGCACTTTCTCCCGCGTTGGATAATGGTCACTGTCTGCAGTTCTGAAACACATCAGTGCTCTGTTGAATTGGTGCCTTTTCCTAGACCATGTTGCTATGTGCATAATAGCACATTTAATCTGCGTATTGTTGTTGAGAACAATGTGGCGGAGGCAGCAGCAGAATGAAGAGATGAGAAAACAGCCCTTGCCTTATTGTCTAAGAAAAGTGAGGAGAGGAAACCCCGACTTAATTAGGTCAATAGTCAATAGTTTAACTGTTAAATGTTGTCACGATCGTTAGGGAGAGAAGTAGACCAATGCGCAGCGTGATGAACGAACATGTTACTTTATTAAATTAAAGCACGAACAAAACAACAAACGACTCGTAACGTCCACGGTGACAATGACCGAACACGGAACAAAAACCCACAAACACAAAGTGAAAAACAGACAGTTAAATATGGCTCCCAATCAGAGACAACCAGCCAACAGCTGACACTCGTTGCCTCTGATTGGGAGTCACTCAGGCAAACATAGAAAACAACAAACTAGAACCCCCAACATAGAAATAACCACATAGAACAAACACACCCTGGCTCAACAACTAGAGTCCCATAGCCAGGGTTTGACAGTACCCCCCCCTAAAGGCGCGGACTGCGACCGCGCCTCAAAAAGATTAAAACAGGGGAGGGCTGGGTAGGCATACCTCCTCGGCAGCAGTTCTGGCTCCGGGCTTGCCCACCACCCTCCAACAAACCCCCCATAGCGCCCCTGGTCCGGTCTGGCCCCGCTGGCTGGAGCTGGACTGGACGTAGCAGGAGCGGTTAGCTTCAACTCAGTAGTGGAGCCGTTGACCGGTACCTGGTTAGGCACCGGTGACCCAGGCACGGGTTGTGCCGGACAGACGACGCGCACCCCTGGCTTGGTGCGTGAGGCAGGAAAGGACCGGACCTGGCTGACGATGCGCACCCCTGGCTTGGTGCGTGGAGCAGCAACGGGCCGGACCGGGCTGACGATACGCACCCCTGGCTTGGTGCGTGGAGCCGGAAAGGGCCTCACCGGACTGACGACTCGCACCCCTGGCTTGGTGCGTGGAGCAGCAACGGGCCGGACCGGGCTGACGATGCGCACCCCTGGCTTGGTGCGTGGAGCCGGAACGGGCCTCACCGGACTGACGACTTGCACCCCTGGCTTGGTGCGTGGAGCAGCGACGGGCCGGACCGGGCTGACGATGCGCACCCCTGGCTTGGTGCGTGGAGCCGGAACGGGCCTCACCGGACTGACGACTCGCACCCCTGGCTTGGTGCGAGTGGCAGGGAACGGGCTGGACCAGGCTGACGACTCGCACCCCTGGCTTGGTGCGAGTAGCAGGAACGGGCTGGACCAGGCTGACGACTCGCACCCCTGGCTTGGTGCGAGTGGCAGGAACGGGCTGGACCAGGCTGACAACTCGCACCCCTGGCTTGGTGCGAGTGGCAGGAACAGGCCGGGCCGGGCTGGCGACGCGCACCGTAGACTTGGTGCGAGTGGCAGGAACAGGCCGGGCCGGGCTGGCGACGCGCACCGTAGTCTTGGTGCGTGGAGCAGGGACAGGACGGGCTGGGCTGGCGACGCACACCGTAGGCTTGGTGCGTGGAGCAGGGACAGGCCGGACTGGGCTGGCGACGCACACCGTAGGCTTGGTGCGTGGAGCAGGGACAGGCTGGGCTGGGCTGGCGACGCACACCGTAGGCTTGGTGCGTGGAGCAGGGACAGGCCGGGCCGGGCTGGCGACGCGCACCGTACACTTAGTGCGGGAAGCAGGAACGGGCCGGGCCGGGCCGGCGACGCACACCGTAGGTTTGGTGCGAGGGGCAGGAACAGGCCGGGCCGGGCTGGCGACGCACACCGTAGGCTTGGTGCGAGGGGCAGGAACATGCCGGGCTGGGCTGGCGACGTGCACCGTACACTTAGTGCGGGAAGCAGGAACGGGCCGGACCGGACTGGTGACGCACACCACTTGCTTGGTGTGAGGAGCGGGACTGGGTTTCATCATAACCCTCCGCTCCCTCAGCTGCCTACCGAGTTCCTCTCGCCGTGCCTCATTTCTCACCCTTTCCCTTATCGCCTCCAATAGCTCCATCCTCTGCAACACTAACTCCTGCTCCCTCTGCGCCAGTAGCCCCCTTAACCTGGTGGCCTCCTCACCTAATCGCCCTGTGGCAGCCTCCTGCTGCCCAGTCGCCCCTGCCGTGTGCCCCCCCCTAAATTTTTTTTGGGGTTGCCTCTCGACCGTCCGACGCTGACACTGCTTACGCCGTTGCTCCTCTCTCCGTCGCCTCTCAACTGTCTCACTCCATGGCCGGCGATCCATCCATCCGGCCAGGATCTCCTCCCAGGTCAGGACCCTTTCCCGTCCAATATCTCCTCCCATGTCCAGGCTGCCTGCTCCTGGACACGCTGCTTGGTCCTGGTATGGGTGGGGTGGGTTTTTCTGTCACGATTGTCAGGGAGAGAAGTAGACCAATGCGCAGCGTGATGAACGAACATGTTACTTTATTAAATTAAAGCACGAACAAAACAACAAACGACTCGTAACGTCCACGGTGACAATGACCGAACACGGAACAAAAACCCACAAACACAAAGTGAAAAACAGACAGTTAAATATGGCTCCCAATCAGAGACAACCAGCCAACAGCTGACACTCGTTGCCTCTGATTGGGAGTCACTCAGGCAAACATAGAAAACAACAAACTAGAACCCCCAACATAGAAATAACCACATAGAACAAACACACCCTGGCTCAACAACTAGAGTCCCATAGCCAGGGTGTGACAAATGTGCCTGGCTTTATAAATGATCCATATACAGTTGAAGTCGGAAGTTAACATACACATTAGCAAATACATTTAAACTCAGTTTTTCACCATTACTAACATTTAATCCTAGTATACATTCCCTGTCTTAGGTCAGTTAGGATCACCACTTTATTTTAAGAATGTGAAATGTCAGAATAATAGTAGAGAGAATGATTTATTTCTGCTTTTATTTATTTCATCACATTCCCAATGGGTCAGAAGTTTACATACACTCAATTAGTATTTGGTAGCATTGCCTTTAAATTGTTTAACTTGGGTCAAACATTTCGGGTAGCCTTCCACAAGCTTCCCACAATAAGTTGGGTGAATTTTGGCCCATTCCTCCTGACAGAGCTGGTGTAACTGAGTCAGGTTTGTAGGCCTCCTTGCTCACACACGCTTTTTCAGTTCTGCCAACAAATGTTCTATAGGATTGAGGTCAGGGCTTTGTGATGGCCACTCCATTACCTTGACTTTGTTGTTCTTAAGCCATTTTGCCACAACTTTGGAAGTATGCTTGGGGTCATTGTCCATTTGGAAGACCCATTTGCGACCAAGCTTTAACTTCCTGACTGATGTCTTGAGATGTTGCTTCAATATATCCACATAATTTTCCTTCCTCATGATGCCATCTATTTTGTGAAGTGCACCAGTCCCTCCTGCAGCAAAGTACCCCCACAGCATGATGCTGCCACCCCCGTGCTTCACGGTTGGGATGGTGTTCTTCGGCTTGCAAGACCCCCCCTTTTCCTCCAAACATAACGATGGTCCTTATGGCCAAACAGTTCTATTTTTGTTTCATCAGACCAGAGGACATTTCTCCAAAAAGTACAGTCTTTGTCCCCATGTGCAGTTGCAAACCGTAGCCTGGCATTTTTATGGCGGTTTTGGAGCAGTGGCTTCTTCCTTGCTGAGCAGCCTTTCAGGTTATGTCGATATAGGACTCGTTTTACTGTGGATATATATACCTTTGTACCTGTTTCCTCCAGCATCTTCACAAGGTCCTTTGCTGTTGTTCTGGGATTGATTTGACCTTTTCGCACCAAAGTACGTTCATCTCTAGGAGACAGAACGCGCCTCCTTCATGTACGGTATGATGGCTGCGTGGTCCCATGGTGTTTATACTTGTGTACTATTGTTTGTACAGATGAACGTGGTACCTTCATGGGTTTGGAAATTGCTTCCAAGAATGAACCAGACTTGTGGAGGTCTAAAGAACAGTTTCTGAGGTCTTGGCTGATTTATTTTGATTTTCACATGATGTCAAGCAAAGAGGCACTGAGTTTGAAGGTAGGCTTTGAAATACATCCACAGGGACACCTCCAATTGACTCAAATTATGTCAATTAGCCTATCAGAAGCTTCTAAAGCCATGACATCATTTTCTGGAATTTTCCAAGCTGTTTAAAGGCACAGTCAACTTAGTGTATGTAAACTTCTGACCCACTGGAATTGTGATACAGTGAATTATAAGTGAAATAATCTGTCTGTAAACAATTGTTGGAAAGATTACTTGTGTCATGCACAAAGTAGATGTCCTAACCAACTTGCCAAAACTATAGTTTGTTAACAAGAAATTTGTGGAGTGGTTGAAAAACGAGTTTTAATGACTCCAACCTAAGTGTATGTAAACTTCTGACTTCAACTGTATATCTACAGAAATAAGTCAGATCCTGCTTCTGTTGCCTGTTTGAGTGTTTGTTTAATAGCCTAATGGTTCGGTGAGCACCAAGGCTCACACAACAACATGTCAAAGTAAACGATTTCACTAAAATTCGTAAAGTAAACGATTTCACAAAATCTGTTTTTGCTTTGCTGCTGTAATAAAGGCTTTACACTTTTTTTTTCTCGTTAGAACAGCCTCTCTGGTATCTTTATAATTAATTTAGTGTTGTTTACATTGTTCCAAAGTGTCAGAATTAATAATAATGATAATAATAATAACCCTGCTTTTTCTTGATATCCTTCTTATTTTTATTATTACTAATATTATTATGATCATCATTATAATAAGTATTGCCATTATCATTAGTAGGCTTAGTATAGCAGCCCGAGCTGTAGGCCTAAGAGCATATCCTGTTTAGTCTTAATACTGTAACTTATTTAGGCCTATATTTCAATGCTTATATAGGCTACTGTATCAATCAATCTTTCATTCGTTCATGTCATCACACAGCATATGAGTCATTCATGATTTGAAATGCAATCAAGCATGTTAGTTTTAAAATAAAATAAAGCGAGCTTAGAATAATTAGCTTAAACAATAAGCCGTTCCATTTCGGAAATTGCATTCACAAATGAATGTGACTGTTTTTAGTCTTTGCTGTAATAAAGGCTTAGCAAAAAAAAAAAAAAAAACGTTACAACAAACTCTCTGGTACGCTTATAATGTAGTTATTGTTGTTTACGTTGTTCCAAAATGGTCCGAAAATTATATTGTAATCTACGCAGCACCTGTTTGGCACACATAGTATGCATGCAGCGCTTGCTCCTTACCTTATTGATCTAGAATATTTTCCACAACTAGTTAAATTTATTCCACACATTGACTTCCCCTTTACCTCATGAGCAACCAGTAAACATTCCCCGTTTCGAGTTTATTTGTCACGTCCTGCACCCCTGCAGTCTCTATGTGGACACAGAGGAGGGTGAGCCTCAAAGAGTTAATACTATGGTCAGGGTCAGGAAATGCTCTGCAGATGGGGAGGGTATTTCCCACAAAGTGGATTTCTTGATTATTATACCATTGAATAAAGAGGCAAGTTAACTCAGAATACTACACCAATACCTGTGCAGTAGCAATGTAATGTCATATAGTATTTGTAATTGTTTAGTAAATACATAGAAATGGAGATATGCTGTTTTGGTGTACCTCAAGATTGTATCTCTCTCTCTCTCACACACACACACACACGCACACGCACACGCACACGCACACGCACACACACACAAACACACACACATTGTTTTCTCTCTATCAGACCAGTCCTTGTCAGCTGGGTGGGTAGGCTTGGTGGGTCGAAGGGGCCCCTGCTCCAAACAGCCCTTCATGGTGACCTTCTTCAGGGCCAGCCAGGCCCCCTGTCGCGCCCTGAATCCCAACCCCCGCAAGAAGAAGCCCAAATATGACCGTCCCCTGCCCAGTATACATGGTGAGGTCATACAAGGTCAGGGGACAACACTGGTTTTTGGTGTTGTTGTTAAGCTTGTTTTTGCAGAGTTTAAAGGTATAGTTCATCCAAATTACAAAATTACTTAACTTGCGTTTACATTTAATTGTGTCTTTATTTTAAATCCAATGCATCCAAAGCATGCTTTACAGTCTCTGTCTGTCTCATAACATCTCTTTTGATCCCTTTCAGATCACAGCCACGTCAAGAGACATGAATTATATGTGAGCTTTAGTGACCTAGGCTGGAAGGTGAGCTTCTGTCTCCCTTAACTACTCAATCTACTGAATAGATAATATCATGATCTAACATTGTATCACCTTATTTGCTGTAACACACAATTAGCAAAATAAATAACAATGTAAATCACAATATGGGGATGAGGTAGTTGGGTGGGCTAATTACAGATGGGCTGTGTACAGGTGCAGTGATCGGTAAGCTGCTCTGACAACTGATGCTTAAAGTTAGTGAGGGAGATAAGTGTCTCCAGCTTCAGAGATGTTTGCAGTCCGTTCCAGCTATATGCAGCAGAGAACTGGAAGGAATGGCGGCCAAAGGAGGTGTTGGCTTTGGGGATGACCAGTGAGATATACCTGCTGGAACGCATACTACGGGTGGGTGTTGCTATGGTGACCAATGATCTAAGATAAGGCGGGGATTTGCCTAGAAGTGATTTATAGATGACCTGGAGCCAGTGGGTTTGGCGACGAATATGTAGTGAGGGCCAGCCAACGAGAGTGTACAGGTCACAATGGTGGGTAGTATATGGGGCTTTGGTGACAAAACAGATGGCACTGTGATAGACTACATCCAATTTGCTGAGTAGAGTGTTGGAAGCTATTTTGTAAATGACATCACCGAAGTCAAGGATCGGTAGGATAGTCAGTTTTACGAGGGCATGTTTAGCAGCATGAGTGAAGGAGGCTTTGTTGAGAAATAGGAAGCCGATTCTAGATTTAGCTTTGGATTGGAGATGCTTAATGTGAGTCTGGAAGGAGAGTTTACGGTCTAACCAGACACCTAGGTATTTGTAGTTGTCCACATATTCTAAGTCAGACCCGCCGAGAGTAGTGATTCTAATCGGGCGGGCGGGTGCAAGCAGCGTTCGATTGAAGAGCATGCATTTAGTTTTACTAGCGTTTAAGAGCAGATGGAGGCCACGGAAGGAGTGTTGTATGGCATTGAAGCTCGTTCGGAGGTTTGTTAACACAGTGTCCAGTGAAGGGCCAGATGTATACAAAATGGTGTCGTCTGCGTAGAGGTAGATCTGAGAGTCACCAGCAGCAAGAGCGACATCATTGATATACACAGAGAATAGAGTCGGCCCGAGATTTGAACCCTGTGGCACCCCCTTAGAGACTGCTAGAGGTCCAGACAACAGGCCCTCCGATTTGACACATTGAACTCTATCTGAGAAGTAGTTGGTGAACCAGGTGAGGCAGTCATTTGAGAAACCAAGGCTATTTAGTCTGCCAATAAGAATGCAGTGATTGACAGAGTCAAAAGCCTTGGCCAGGTCGATGAAGACGGCTGCACATTACTGTTTTTTATCGATCGCGGTTATCATATCGTTTAGGACATTGAGCTTGGCTGAGGTGCACCCATGACCAGCTCGAAGAGGGGGATGACCGCGGCAGCTTTCCAAATCTCTGGGGATCTCAGACGATACGAAAGACAGGTTGAACAGGCTAGTAATAGGGGTTGCGACAATTTCGGCGGGGTCCAGATTTAGCAGCTCTTTCAGGACATCAGCTATCTGTATTTGGGTGAAGGAGATGTGGGGGGGGGGGGGGGGGGGGGCAAGGCAAGTTGCAGCGGAGGGTGCAGAGCTGGTGGCCGGGGTAGGGGTAGCCAAGTGGAAAGCATGGCCAGCCGTAGCAAAATGCTTATTGATATTCTCGATTATCGTAGATTTATCGGTGGTGACAGTGTTTCCTAGCCTCAGTGCAGTGGGTAGCTGGGAGGAGGTGCTCTTATTCTCCATGGACTTTACAGTGTCCCAAAACGTTTTGGAGTTAGTGCTACAGGATGCACATTTCTGTTTGAAAAAGCTAGCCTTTGCTTTCCTAACTGATTGTGTATATTGGTTCCTGACTTCCCTGAAAAGTTGCATATCGCGGGGGCTGTTCGATGCTAATGCAGTACGCCACAGGATGTTTTTGTGCTGGTCAAGGGCAGTCAAGTCTGGGGTGAACCAGGGGCTATACATGAACTCTAACATTGGTTTCAATGGGAATGACGGTAAATGGCTCAGACATTTATGGCAAACTGAAACTAAAATAACCAATTTACCTGAGTCTACAATGGCAGTCTTAAATAGAGTACGGATAGTGAGAAGTAACTTTCAAGACAGAAAGCAAATTGTGCCCTATAGTGGTGGACTTTATACTGTACCAGGTTACTACACAACTAACATACACCGAGTGTACAAAACATTAGGAACACCTGCTCTTTCCATAGACTGACCAGGTAAACATTCAGGTGAAAGCCATGATGATCCAGGTGAACAGGTGAAAGCTATGATCCTTTGAACGGGGTATGGTAGTAGGTGTATCAAGAATGGTCCACCACCCAAAGGTCATTCAGCCAACTTGACACAACTGTGGGAAGCATTGGAGTCAACATGGGCCAGAATCCCTTTGGAACGCTTTCGACACCTTGTAGAGTCCATGCCCCCGACAAATTGAGGCTGTTCTGAGCAACAAGGGGTGCAAACTCAATATTAGCAAGGTGTTCTTAATGTTTTGTACACTCAGTGTATGTAGGCCTCCATGTTTTTAAATAGTACAGTATCACACATCACAGTACAATGCCATAAAGCGTGGGCCTGTAGTACATGTAAATCAACTTAAAGTTGGTTTTTATTTCCATATGCAAAGAATAAAGCATAATTGTTCATGTAATAATGTAATATTAGCCTCATAACAACTCCAGGAATAGGAAATAGTGATGAAATAATCAAATAAATGAAAAGACAGAGACAAATGCTTTTGAACTACTATTTATTTTATTTAAAAATGTAAAATTCAGAGCAAAGTGTCAGAAGAATCCTGTGGGGAGAGAAAACAAGAGAATACATGAATTTAATAGGTGTGAACTAATCAGGGTTCAACGAAGCACTTCAAGTCCTCAATGAGAGAGAGAGAGAGAGAGAGAGAGAGAGAGAGAGAGAGAGAGAGAGGAGAGAGAGAGAGAGAGAGAGAGAGAGAGAGAGAGAGAGAGAGAGAGAGAGAGAGAGAGAGAGAGAGAGAGAGAGAGAGAGAGAGAGAGAGAGAGAGAGAGAGAGAGAGAGAGAGAGAGAGAGAGAGAGAGAGAGAGAGAGAGAGAGAGAGAGAGAGAGAGAGAGAGAGAGAGAGAGAGAGAGAGAGAGAGAGAGAGAGAGAGAGAGAGAGAGAGAGAGAGAGAGAGAGAGAGAGAAGAAGTGTGGCCCTTCAGGTCTCTGCAGTAGGACTACATGCTGGCCATGAGGTACTCGAGGTGGTACTCGAGGAGGCTGGAGAGCTCAGTGACCAGAGACTCTCGGTTAAAATACCAGGCCAGCTGCTGCCCAAACATGTCATCTAGCAGAGCCATCAGCCCGCCCTGAAGGGAACACCACACAACACATAGAAAATGGCTCTGAGCTACTAGCTTATCAAGAGGAGAGAGACAATGAGAGTTACTCCCCCTAAAACGGCATTGAAACCCTGTTAACCAGGAACGAGTAAAGAGGAAGTAAACTAGTAATAAGGAAGAAAACAGGAAGTAAACTCTTGACTCTTACATTGAGCAGCAACAGGTATCTCTCAGCCTTTGGCTCAATGCTGGCAACAGTGGGCAGGAAGGAGTACAGGAGAGCGTACAGACGCTCCATGAACCCACCAGGTTGCTAAAGTAAACAGAGGAGGAGAGAAGAGAAATTGAAGTGAAATTGCTAATAGACAGACATCTAAACATTTACCAGCGAGATGCTACTTACCACCATCAGGGATTTCTGAGCTGTCATCATCCCAAACAGCACCAGCTCAAAAAGGACATCTATCAGGTTAACATGATGGATCTAGGACAAGAAAACAGGTTTGGAGAAAATAGGAATGATTTCAAATAGATCAGCTACTGTGCCGTATAAAAGACATGCATGTGGAAGAACTCAAAGTGAGACTTGAAAGAGTTAATTAACTCACATTTGCCTCAGCCAGCTCCCTCTCAATATCAATCTGCTTGGAGGGGTCACTCAGGTAGTCCACAAAGTCGTTATAGGCACGGATGAATTCGGCCTCGTCCTATCACAAAGCAAAGAGCAGTGATGTTAGTGCACAGAACACATTTCCCACCGAGGACGTTCTCTTTCCCTTGAAGGACAATGAGTTAGTGAGCTACCATCTGGTGGACCTGAACCAGTGCGCCCAGTAGGACCTTTCCCGCCACAAACAGATGGTTCCTGCTCAGGGTGGAACCGAGCAGGGTCTAGAGAAGAGGGAAGAGTTAGGGTGAGACACCCATCTTCCTCTAGGAGACAGACAGAACAGGAAGACACAGAGAGTCAAAGAAAAGTGGGTCCACTCACAGTAAAGGCCTGGCGCAGGGAGACGAGCCTCAGGCCGATGTCCTCCACTCTCTTGGTGGTAAGGTAGAGGCTGTGGAAGAGAGGGAATGGAGCATGTCAATGGGGGATAACAGCATTGTGACCACTATCCTTCAGCATCTGACAAGCTCAGACTACACACACATTTAGAGGGACTCACTTTAGCAGAGGAACCTCCCTCTCCTCAGGCAGCAGGTCCTCCTCCCAGCCCTACAATAACAGAACAATTATTCAACATCAGTGACCAATGTAATGACATGACATGACAAACAATGGGTCAATCGAAGGATCTTAATGCTACTAGTCAATAGTATGTGTGTGTGTAACATCTGACCTCATAGCAGTTGTGGCCCTCAGGCTCTGGCTCAGTGAACTGCTGAGTGGTGGGCGTAGAGACGGAGGCAGCCTCCGACCACGCCGAGGAGGAGAGCAGCCCATCCAGCCCCATGTGGAGAGTGGCGTACACCACCGAGACATCAGTTTGCTGCTCAAAACACACACACACAACACACGTTAATAGAAAACAGACCATATCTAATGGAAAATGCCCTGTAATTTCTATTCTATATACATAGGAAATTATTTATTTACCTGGTAGCAGCCATGCGTCACGGCCACAGACGTCTCGTGGCGGAGGTGAGACGCATACTGGGTCACCCTGCCAGCCACATACTGACAGAGAGAAACGACATGTTAAGGCCAAACGGAATAAGTGAAGAAAAGCCTAATCTAATACTAATTCAGTAGTATTTACATCTTACCTGGATCCAAGAGATGGACTGCACCTTGGTGGCACAGTAGGGGATGCCCTCTGGACTAAGTCTGTGTGTCTCCTTGGAGATGGCCCACACCAGTTGAGTCTCCAGGCCTCGAACCCTACTCGCATGGTGCATCCTCACCACCACCTGCTGTGGAGTGAAACAACAAGACAACATCAACAAAACAACATCAGCCATCGCTGTAACATATTTCCATCAAGATCACATGACACTGACGATGTAGATTAGGATTAGGTAGTGACAAAGACACATACCTGGGATCCCCCACGCATGTAGGTGATAATGGGGCTGATGAACTGGAAAGTTCTCCAAGCTTTAGCCACCGGACCGGCATTGTTCTGCACAAGAGGGGGTTGACATTACAATACATTCAGGTTAGAAACAGCAAACATTGCAACAGTGATGTGACTGTGTGTGTGGGTCTCTTACCCTGATCACAACAGGCCCACAGTACAGGGAGCTAAACCTAATCGGTATCAACTGCCAATTACCAGTGGCCTCCTAAAGCAGAAAGCAGACAACAAAGATTTTTTAGAATGTCAAAGTGACACAAATTGAATATCTGGGATACTTTTCAAACATTAAACTTTCTGAAAATTGTACCTCAAGGATAGTCGGCACATCTGGCACCTCCTCAAGGATGGCTGGCAGCAGTGGTACATCCGGCACATCATCCAATGGCACAACCAACTGGACCTCATCCAGGACAGTTGATTCTAAAATTAGGAACATTGGAATACAAACAAACAAATGTTAGGATGTAAAACGTAGCGAGCTAGCTAGTACTACTAGTTCAAAAGTGCATCTCTTAGCAAAAGTCACTAAAGTCAACGTTAGCTTGCAAGTATGGATTACAGAAATACACAACATTTCACAAATTACATTTATATTGTTAAATGTGGTAAAATAAGAAGTTTAAACTCAACATACCCTCGATGTCGATGTTAATGTTGTAGCTGGAAATGGCAGATTTTTTATGGAATGTCTACATAGGCGTACAGAGGCCAATTATCAGCAACCATCTGTCCTGTGTTCCAATGGCACGTTGTGTTTGCTAATCCAAGTTTATCATTTTAAAAGGCTAATTGATCATTAGAAAACCCTTTTGCAATTATGTTAGCACAGCTGAAAACTGTTGTGCTGATTTTAAAGGAGCAATAAAACTGGCCTTCTTGAGACTAGTTGAGTATCTGGAGCATCAGCAATTGTGGGTTCGATTACAGGCTCAAAATGGCCAGAAACAAACAACTTTCTTCTGAAACTCGTCAGTCTATTCTTGTTCTGAGAAATGAAGGCTATTCCATGCGAGAAATGCCAAGAAACTGAAGATCTTGTACAACGCTGTGTACTACTCCCTTCACAGAACAGCGCTCTAACCAGAATAGAAAGCGCGTATTACACTGTATTTCTGATCAATTTTATGTTATTTTAATGGACGAAAAATTGCTTTTCTTTTGAAAACAAGGACATTTCTAAGTGACCCCAAACTTTTGAACAGTAGTGTGTGTGTGTGTGTATATATATGTGTGTGTATATATATGTCAGAATTACATGGCCAGTATTGAATAGAGGAGAATGCTAGCAAATTCTGAGCGTTTGAGAGACTGTTTTACAACCGGAGTATGCAATATTGGTTTCATCAACACACCTGTATCAACTGCATGTCGGCCATTTGCGGTTATACGTGAGTGCCGGTGGAAAGTTTATCTGGATATAGGACATCTGACATGACAATGACATTAATACATGCTAATAGTTAACTAGCCACTCACTATGTTTTGAAATGGCTATCTAGTTAGTCTATAGGCGATATCATTATTTTACCTGCTGCGCAATGTCTCTCACCCCCTCTCTCCTCTGGCAACTACCCACTTGAACACATGCAGGTGATGGACACACCATGACTTTTCCAAGATTTTCATTGCTGACCAAAAATTGGCTATAACTGGGTAAATAGCTCACTAACTAGCAATCAATATCAACATGTTCACGTGGAGCTAGTCTCGCTTTGATCTCAAAAACACATCTTGCGACTGCATGATTGAAAGACCACTCGTGCCTGTAGGCCTACAATAACAGAGGACACTTTGATCAAATTCTGATTGGGGTAGCATAATTGTTTGATTTTTGTGATTTTTAGCGTGATTTATTGTTATTTTTTACTTATCCGTTCGGTCAAGCATCAATGTCGGGCCCAGCATTATTCACTTGAACATAAAGACGTTCGGTGGCAGGCAAATGCCTCAACATTGATTTGACTGCTGTAAAATCAGTTGTAGGTCTTTAGACTGACTTCCTTATCAGATAGGCTAGTACAGAGGAGCTATGCGTTGTCACCCGATTTTAGCTCCGCCCTTACAAAATGGTATTCTAACACGTCGCCCTGTGTTCAACAATCACCTGGACAACAAGTGCAAAGGACGTCTGCTCTACTGCTGACGTACATGCACACAGAGAAAATGCATTTCTGCCACACCTTGTTGTGTTCTGCAGGTAACCCAAGCCTCAGGCTCGGTCTCCCTGTCGACTCTATCCCCAAGGCAGTTGTCATCAGCAACGTGTACTTTGGTTACATGTCTATTGGGTGAGCAGTTACTGTCTATACAGGTACATTCCGGAAAGTATCCTACAGCTAATTGCTCATTTTAGGCTAGACTCCTGAAATGCATTACATATTTGAAAATCTAATCAGCATGAGAATTACATTTTCAGTTATTTGGATCCAGTTGCGGTCAAATACACTATATATACAAAAGTATGTGGACACCCCTTCAAATTAGTGGATTTGGCTATTTCAGCCACACCTGTTGCTGACAGGTGTATAAAATCGAGCACAGCCATGTGATCTCCATAGACAAACCATGGCAGTAGAATGACCTTACTGAAGAGCTCAGTGACTTTCTACGTGGCAATAGGATGCCACCTTTCCAACAAGTCAGTTTGTCAAATTCCTGCCCTGCTAGAGCTTCCCCGGTAAACTGTAAGTACTGTTATTGTGAAGTGGAAACGTCTAGGAGCAACAACGGCTCAGCCGCAAAGTGGTAGGCCACACAAGCTCACTGAACGAGACCGGCGAGTGCTGAAGCGCATGGCGCATAAAAATCGTCTGTCTTCGGGTTCCAAACTGCCTCTGGAAGCAACGTGAAGTGGGTTCCCATGGCCGAGCACCTGCACACAAGCCTAAGATCACCATACGCAATGCCAAGTGTCGGCTGGAGTGGTGTAAAGCTCACCGCCATTGGACTCTGGAGCAGTGGAAACGCGTTCTCTGGAGTGATGAATCATGCTTCACCATTTGGCAGTCCGACGGACTAATCTAGGTTTGGCGGATGCCAGGAGAACGCTACCTGCCCAAATGCATAGTGCCAACTGTAAAGTTTGGTGGAGGATGAATAATGGTCTGGGGCTGTTTTTCATGGTTCGGGCTAAGCCCTTTAGTTCCAGTGAAGGGAAATCTTAACGCTACAGCATACAATGACATTCTAGACGATTCTGTGCTTCCAACTTTGTGGCAACAGTTTGGGGAAGGCCCTTTCCTGTTTCAGCATGACAATGCCCCTGTGCACAAAGCGAGGTCTGTACAGAAATGGTTTGTTGAGATCGGTGTGGAAGAATTTGACTGGCCTGCACAGAGCCCTGTCCTCAACCCCATCGAACACCTTTGGGATGAATTGGAACGCTGACTGCGAGCCAGGCCTAATCACCCAACATCAGTGCCCGACCTCACGAATGCTCTTGTGGTTGAGTAGAAGCAAGTACCCGCAGCAATGTTCCAACATCTTCCAACATGCCCACGATTTTGTAATGAGATATTTGACAAGCAGGTGTCTACATACTTTTGGTAATGTAGTGTACATTTCAGCAAGGAGCAAAGTTTCATCATGTTGTTGAGTCCATGAACAGTTGTTCCACAAAAAAAAAGACGGGTTATTTTATTTTCGTGCCGGCTTCATCCATAACCGAGTGGCGCAGTGGTCTAAGGCACTGCATCTCAGTGCTTGAGGCGTCACTACAGACCCCCTGGTTCGATTCCAGGCTATATCACAACTTGCCGTGATTGGGAGTCCCATAGGGCGGCGCAGAATTGGCCCAGCGTTGTCTGGGTTTGGCTGGTGTAGGCCGTCATTGTAAATAAGAATATGTTCTTAACTGACTTGCCTAGTTAAATAAAGGTAAAAAAATATATATACGGTAATTGTGCCAGCCCTAACAGGACTCGACTCTATATGATAGAGCAGATATCCACTCTACCTTTTCAAATCTATGAATTACATTTTGGGAAGTGTTACCCAGCCACTTTATTTGATTGGAACACCAATTATTTTGCCTCGTTAAGCATGGGTCCAGAATCAGTTGTTTTGAATAGGGAAATCCAATCCCAGTAACACTCGGGGACCCTTCCTCAACAGAACGTCCTGTCCACTCTGGAAGTAATGTCAGGAAGTCATGACGTTTGGTCATGATCCAGAAAATACACTTCTTCACAGGAAAGGCATTTTGACATTTGACTACAAAAGTAGAATGCTAAGGAAGCTGCTTGGTTTGCCTGTCAACACAAAAAGACCAAGGAAATGCTATGAAATACAGTTTCCTCGTCCTGGAAAATCTGTGGTTTTGAATAGGCCTAACTAGGGCTGTGGCGGTCATGAAATTTTGGCAGGCGGTAATTGTCATGCAAATGACTGCCGGTCTCACGGTAATTGACCGTTAATTAACATAAACATGTTTAGCTCGCTTTTGGAACATCTAGATTTTAAAAAGTCAAAGTACATTTTTAATATAGCCATCACAATAAAATCCATTATTGATTTAGTTGTGATAGGCTTATAAACCAGGGAATGTCTTAGAAATCAAAACATAAAGGGCTGCATGATGCAACTCTATATATTGATGATTTGGAGAGGGGGAGATCTAATCAATGGAAGATGGAATTAAAAGTGAAATGAGAGGCTACAACAACCAAAAGCCAACGGGTATGCTGCTATTTACGCTATAGTCTGAGTGGAGTTATGTGTAGGCTAACGGTAGGACGGTGAAAAGCGCAGTAATGTTATGGCTAGGCTCAATTAGCCGAGTTAGCTAGCTTCTCTCAGTTTGATACAGTCAAGACAGGTACTGAATAATCGGATTGGATGATAAATAACTAGCAAGAAGTTAACAGTGGTTGCGGTCTCTCTCTCAGGCTCATGGTGCTTACTCATACATTCACACACACACCGAACGGCCTCCACTCCCTAACAGCCTCGCTCTCGCTCTCTCCCCTCCCATGGGTCCCGTTGAATAAAGTAGCAAAACAATTGGCTTTTCTGCTGCTTCCCTCACTCGGATCAGACCAGTTGTCCTTTCGGGAGAGGTTTTAAAAATGTATGCATATTGGGTCCGGGGCTTTCCCGTGTCCATTTCGGAACAGGAACTGTAACTCCCATAATTATTTGTCCTCATAATTCAAATTATTCAAATTAAATCATGATGTGATTAGAGGGACAATAGAGCACTGAGTTCCAGGCCATTAGCAAGTTTGGTAGGCTATCCATCAGCACCGTTCATTTGCGCAGTTTTGGATTGGGAGTACCTTTACCAACGGGAATTTAACTGCGGTCACGACTCGTGACTGGCGGTAATAAGGTCACCGCAACAGCCCTAGCCCTAATCTGTGTGTCAACGCCACCTCTAGGCTCTGTTTCAATGTCCACACCAACTAGCACATGTATGCATTGGGCATGATTTCTTTGTGGTATAAAAGTATGGACATTGGCATGTAGTGCAATGGTCTCAACCCCTTGGGTTGTTTTTCTCTCTGTAATCGGATAACTTGCTTCATGTTTTTGAAAAATGCTTCTGGGAGTTTTGGAATGGGGAGACTCAGCTAAATGTAAAGACACCTGGAGTAACCTTTACTGAAGGAGAGTCAGTCAAAGTCAGTCATAATTACACACGTTTACACATTTTACATGGTAGTCCTAAGCAACAAATACGCCACTGGCAGTAGTTCATGTGGCAAAAATTGGCCTACCTGGTATTAAAGGTAGACTCAGTGGGATGACGTAGATGCAGAAAGTAAACAGCATAGTGGGTCAATTTCCACAACAACTAAGAGCGTTGAAGTGCGAGGCTCAACTTCTCCGCTGTTTTGGTCCCTTGGCTACCATGCTGTAACAGTGCGACTGTGTGAGCAAAGTATTTTATCTCGCTCATCTCAATATCTGCGGTGCTGCTCGTGGCAACATACATTTCACTGAGTCTACCTTTAACTAAGAACTAACAAATTAACCTTTTTTTCTTGTGTGTTAAGTATTTTAACAAAAATGTTAACTGTCCCATATGTTAGCCTACTTAATTGGAACTTGTTTCCATAACAAAACAAAATGTAAGTACTTTTTTTATATAGTAACCTTATGATTGAGATGTTATCTAATTTCAAAGTAGCCTTAATGGTGGACTGTAGAACAAAGGACTTCCTAGATTTGTACTTTGACCTACTATAATGGTATTGAATATTGCTCATACTTTAAATATGAAGATATTGGACACCATAAGTTGACTAAACATCTCCAAGGGCCAAGAGCTTGTTTGGTATCTGGGTTTCGCTCAAGTCTCTCATTTTAAAAATTGTGGTACTGATCTCTGGTGCTGGAATGTGGTACTGCAATGGGTTGACAGAATTTAATTTATTTGCTTCTTTCTCCCTGTGCCCATGCATTCTTAGTCTTATACCTCCCCTTGGTTTTCTCTTCAGATTCCGCTCCTAAAACATCCTTCTTTCAATTCCCATCATACCCATCTTCCTCCCTCCTTTCTCAGCCTCTTTTTTTTTTTTTGTGTGTGTAGTCATTCAAGGAAGGACCCTAAAAAAAAGATGTGCCACTTGTTATTTGCTGTAGCTTGTTGTAAATGTCTTCAGAACACAAAAAGACATCTGTCTTGATCTAGATTCTAACCAGCTCTCCTCCTCCTAACCTCGCTCCTCCTCTCTGTAGCCGTTGCGCCGCCTGACGCTGCAGAGGGAGTTCATCAAGTCTCTGATGGGCATCGGAAAGCGGCTGGCCACGCTGCCCACCAAGGAGCAGAAGACCTGGCAGCTCATCTCAGAGCTGTCACAGCTCAACCACAAGCTGCCAGCCCGCGTCTGGCTGCCCACTGCAGCCTTCGACCACCACGTGGTGCGCATTCCCCACACACAGGCCGTGGTGCTCAACTCCAAAGATAAGGTGAGGCAACTTGTTGTAATACACATGTATAAGGAGGTACACACACACAACAGGCTCCAAAAACAAGGTGACCAGAATGCCTAGTAGTTTGACACGATTAATTAGTTAACTCATTTGTTAGTTTGTTATTTATTTCTGAGGAGCCTGGAGTTTAGATGGAGTGGGCCCCAATGCTCTTTGTCAATGGGACTTCCTGCATAAATGTACCTTACAAAAATAGGTCTAGAACTCCAGTGACCTCTTCATTCTCCCCTTCCTCTCAGGCCCCGTACATCATCTACGTGGAGGTGCTGGAGTGCGAGAGGTTCGAGACGTCCGGCATTCCCCTGCGCATCCCGGAGACATGCATCCGCAGCGCCCGCTCTGTGGACAACCTCCTCCCGGAGTGCGTTGGCATCACAGCCGAGCAGCGCGCCGGCAGTTTCTCCACCGTGCCCAACTACGACAACGACGACGAGGCCTGGGCAGTGGATGACATCGGCAAGTTGGAAGTGGAGGTGGGTACCCATGGCAACCACATGGTGGCACCGTCTGACTTTAAGTCACATTTTGATGACTAGGTTGTTGGGGAAGGAGGAGGTGAATCAGATTTGAATGTACTTTTAACTCTGGGGTCCTTCTATGGTTTCAGCTCCCAGAAGGCCACACCAGTAGCAGTGACAACATCTCCCAGTTCTCTGTGGACAGCATCACCAGCACGGAGAGCAAGGAGCCTGTCTTCATCGCCGCTGGCGACATCAGGTACAGGGTCACTGCCTGACAGAATTGCCCTGCTAGCTTGTAGTTTCTCTTTAAGACTTTCTTGTTATAGAGTTTTGGTCTGGATAGCTGTTTTACAACCGCATGTTTCTTTTGTCTTAGGCGACGTCTATCAGAGAACCTGGCCCACACCCCCACAACGTTCCGGAAAGATCCGGAGGACCCGTCCGCTGTGGCGCTCAAGGAGCCCTGGCAGGAGAAAGTCAGGTGGGTGATTGGTACATAGAAATATACACTGCTCAAAAAAATTAAGGGAACACTAAAATAACACATCCTAGATCTGAATGAATGAAATGATCTTATTAAATACTTTTTTCTTTACATAGTTGAATGTGCTGACAACAAAATCACACAAAAATTATCAATGGAAATCAAATTTATCAACCCATGGCGGTCTGGATTTGGAGTCACCCTCAAAATTAAAAAGTGGAAAACCACACTACAGGCTGATCCATCTTTGCTGTAATGTCCTTAAAACAAGTCAAAATGAGGCTCAGTAGTGTGTGTGTGTGTGGCCTCCACGTGCCTGTATGCCCTCCCTACAACGCCTGGGCATGCTCCTGATGAGGTGGCGGATGGTCTCCTGATGGATCTCCTCCCAGACCTGAACTAAAGCATCCGCCAACTCCTGGACAGTCTGTGGTGCAACGTGGCGTTGGTGGATGGAGCGAGACATGATGTCCCAGATGTGCTCAATTGGATTCAGTCATAGCATCAATGCCTTCCTCTTGCAGGAACTGCTGACACACTCCAGCCACATGAGGTCTAGCATTGTCTTGCATTAGGAGGAACCCAGGGCCAGCATATGGTCTCACAAGGGGTCTGAGGATCTCATCTCGGTACCTAATGGCAGTCAGGCTACCTCTGGCGAGCACATGGAGGGCTGTGCGGCCCCCCAAAGAAATGCCACCCCACACCATGACTGACCCACCGCCAAACCGGTCATGCTGGAGGATGTTGCAGGCAGCAGAACGTTCTCCACGGCGTCTCCAGACTCTGTCACGTCTGTCACATGTGCTCAGTGTGAACCTGCTTTCATCTGTGAAGAGCACAGTGCGCCAGTGGCGAATTTGCCAATCTTGGTGTTCTCTGGCAAATGCCAAACGTCCTGCACGGTGTTGGGCTGTAAGCACAACCCCACCTGTGGACGTCGGGCCCTCATACCACCCTCATGGAGTCTGTTTCTGACCGTTTGAGCAGACACATGCACATTTGTGGCCTGCTGGAGGTCATTTTGCAGGGCTCTGGCAGTGCTCCTCCTGCTCCTCCTTGCACAAAGGCGGAGGTAGCGGTCCTGCTGCTGGGTTGTTGCCCTCCTACGGCCTCCTCCACGTCTCCTGATGTACTGGCCTGTCTCCTGGTAGCGCCTCCATGCTCTGGACACTACGCTGACAGACACAGCAAACCTTCTTGCCACAGCTCGCATTGATGTGCCATCCTGGATGAGCTGCACTACCTGAGCCACTTGTGTGGGTTGTAGACTCCGTCTCATGCTACCACTACCAAAACATCAGCCAGGAAGCATAGGAACTGAGAAGTGGTCTGTGGTCACCACCTGCAGAACCACTCCTTTATTGGGGGTGTCTTGCTAATTGCCTATAATTTCCACTGTCTATTCCATTTGCACAACAGCATGTGAAATATATTGTCAATCAGTGTTGCTTCCTAAGTGGACAGTTTGATTTCACAGAAGTGTGATTGACTTGGAGTTACATTGTGTTGTTTAAGTGTTCCCTTATTTTTTTTGAGCAGTGTAATTACTAGAAGAGACTAAATGGATGGGCATACACAATCCCCCACCCGAGGATACATGTCTGTCCACTTAGTGCAGCGAAGACAACACATTGTGGCATTGTAAAGTCATTTGCTGTGTCTCACTATTTCTTTCCGCTCTCTCCATCCCTCAGGCGGATAAGGGAGGGCTCCCCTTACGGTCACCTGCCAAACTGGCGGCTGCTGTCGGTCATCGTGAAGTGTGGGGACGACCTGAGGCAAGAGCTACTGGCCTTCCAGGTGCTCAGCCAGCTACAGGTACTTGACTCTCCACAGTAGAGTCCCATTCCACAGAAATGCTCTGAATTATTTATTCTTATTAGCATTCATTCAATCACTAATTCGCTCCACTACTCCCCTTTCCTCTCCAGTCCATCTGGGAGCAGGAGCACGTCCCCCTGTGGATCAAGCCCTATAAGATCCTGGTGATGTCATCGGACAGCGGGATGATCGAGCCCGTGCTGAACGCTGTCTCTCTGCACCAGGTGAGCAGAGAAAATGAGATGGACCCAATTGTGCACTTGAAATCTCATGACAAAGTTGCCTAACAATAACTTCAAGCCGAGTTGTTTAGCTATGTAATCCAGTACCTCTTGGGATGAAAGATTTTGATAATCTAAGTAATGGTTGATCACGCACTGGAATTTCGTGTCAGTTGCTAATTCTAATGGAATGCCGTGTCGGTAGCTTTTTCTAATGGAATACTGTGTCTGTTACTATTTCATACAAAATGCTGTTTCTGTGCTCCAGGTGAGGAAGCAGAGCCAGCTGTCTCTGCTGGACTACTTCCTGCAGGAGCACGGCAGCTACACCACCGAGGCCTTCCTCACCGCCCAGTGCAACTTTGTGGAGAGCTGCGCCGGCTACAGTCTCATCTGCTACCTGCTGCAGGTTAAAGACAGGTGGGCAGCCCTCCCTTTTCACCCCTCTTCAGTTTCACTCGTTACATTACTCACATGTTCCATTTCCCCTCTTAGCTTCCTTTGTCTTTGAGCCTGTTTGGCTACATTTACACAGGCTGCACAATTCTGATCTTTTGCCAATAATTGGGCAGAAGGTCAGAATTGGGCTGCCTGTGTAAACACAGTTTTTGTGGTCTGATATCAACTACCACATCCCACCCTCTCCTCTATTCCTATACCCTTTACTCAGTTCCCCTATCCCTCTTATCTCCTTTCTGTCTTTCTCCAGACACAATGGAAACATCCTCCTGGACTCGGAGGGCCACATAATCCACATTGACTTTGGCTTCATCCTGTCCAGCTCGCCCAGGAACCTGGGCTTTGAGACCTCCGCTTTTAAGCTCACCAGCGAATTTGTGGATGTGAGTCAAATGAATTATACTGCATGCGAATTTGCATTGTCATATAAGTGTAAACTGGAGAACACTGTGGAATTGATCATACAATCTAGCTAGAAACCTAGAAACTCACAAAAATGTTCACTGCATAAATGCATACATTTGTTAGTGTTCAAAGATGCTATTAGCGAGTTTGCTGGTTAGCTGCAGTAGCCTGCATAACCTGTTGGTTTTTTTATGTGTAAAGACTAACCTCTGTTGTCTGTGGTTCTCTCAGGTGATGGGAGGCCTGGATGGAGACATGTTCAACTACTACAAGATGCTGATGCTCCAGGGCCTGATAGCTGCTCGCAAACACATGGAGAAGGTGGTCCAAATAGTGGAGATCATGCAGCAAGGTACTGTTAGCTAAAACGGTATATTAGCATGACCAGTGTGTTGTGGTGTTTTTCCATAAACATTATCTATCTGCCCGGTTTCTCTGTGGTCTTGGGATTGCAACTCCTCTGACTCCCTCTCCCTGGGTCTCCCCTCTCTCTCCCCCCCACCAGGCTCTCACCTACCTGCTTCCATGGCTCCAGCACCATCCGCTACCTGAAGGAACGTTTCCACATGAGCCTGACGGAGGAGCAGCTACAGGTGCTGGTGGAGCAGATGGTGGATGGCTCCATGCGCTCCATCACCACCAAGCTTTACGACGGCTTCCAGTACTTCACCAACGGCATCATGTGAACAGTTCGACACCAAACTCTACTACATGGGACAACCACATGGGAGAGCAAGCAAACATACATATAAAGATGGTGGTGAACATGTGCATATGGACTCACGCATGTGTGCTTGCCATAGCAGCACATTTAGGAAAATGGACTTGTGTATAGACTAGTGCTACAGGACCTGTTTGCAAACTCGGTATGTTCTTTGTCTTAGACGGGACCACTGTTTACCCCCTCCTTGTTTTGGCCTTGTGGAGGGGGAGTCCGCACCTCCTCTCCCTCTTGTCCTCCTATCCATAGGACATTTACCGCATTGACTGTTCTAAAACGAGGCATAACGCACAGTTCAAATCACACACGAAAAGGATAAGTATCAATATCGGAGAAGGTACTTCATTGAAAAGGGGGAGGGGCAATGTGGGAGTGGTCTATATTCAGAGGAGCCAAGAAGACTTTTCTCAGAATGGATGAAAAATGAATAACTGTAGATCAATTGTGCAAGAGCATCACAAAGCAGTACATATAGAATATATGTACTTATTTTTGTTCTTAGAGCAAAATTGACTTTGAGAAGTTGAGAAACCACTATGTAACGACAACGAAAGCACAAGACATATCAATTGCTGAGGTTTTCTAATGGACATTTTCTTTGTTCTCTGAAAGTTCTGTGGTTATCAAGAATGAGCCAACCCAAAGAGAGGGGAAAAAGGACTATAACAACCATTGGTGTATGAGTGTTATCTGTCTGGAAAACAACTCCTTAATCCAAGGTTTTTATGTGTTTTGAACGATGTTTAAACTTGAACTGGAAAATTGAACTAGGACCAACTAATCTCTTATTAGGGGTCCAAGCATGCAGCAAAGCTGCTGGTTGTATGTGTTTTTGTTCCCATCCTTAATAGCAGGTGCAGTTTCATTTCAATCTGGGTTTTGGACAACTGGGGCTCATTCAGTAGAGCACATCTGTAACGCACTTAGTGTTATAGATAGAAATGCAATGAATAGAAAAGAGACTGTTCTCTATCGTCACAGTTCAATTCTCTAGGGACTCTTGTCCTTACTGAATAAGCACCATGCAACAGTCTGTCTAGTATGTGAAACCATCAGGAAAGGGCAGGACATTTTACCATTTGAATATGCCGACTGTGTCATACCAACATGCATCATGTAGATATTTTCTAGTTTCACTCTGTAAACCACCATACTTGAAGGAACATTAATGTAGTAATGAGCCTCATGCACTTGATGACAGTTATGTTGAACCAAATGGCTACCTGTGGTTAAATTTACAAAACCATTACAATGGATTTATGCAAAAACTCAACATTGCTGTTCCACTAATGTTAGTCTTTAATCTCTAACGAAATGTGTATATTAACACATTATTATTATTGTATGTTATGTTAACTTAGGTTGCATATTTAAAGAATGCTCAAATGTTCCTCTGGTTGGCTCTCGGATGCATTCCTGTGAATAAACTCGGGTGTCACGCTCTGGCTCCGGGACTCTGTATGTTGAGCCAGGGTGTGTTCGTTCTCTGTGTGGGTTGTTTCTATGTTGGGTGTTCTAGGTTGTTGTTTCTGTGTTGTTGCCTAAGTGACTCCCAATCAGAGGCAACGAGTGTCAGCTGTTTGCTGGCTGTCTCTGATTGGGAGCCATATTTAAACTGTCTGTTTTCACTTTGTGTTTGTGGTTTCTGTTTCGAGTTGGTTGTGTTATACCATGTACTGTCACGTTTCCGTCTTTTGTTGTTTTGATATCGTTTCGATTAATAAATGAGAGTATGTTTGCCTGCAACGCTGCGCCTTGGTCTACTCCTTACCCTGACGTTCGTGACAGAAGAACCCACCAAAACTGGACCAAGCAGCGTGAAGAGGAGAGAGGAAGGACCTGGGATCAGTGGAGTAGGAGTTTCGACTGGGCCCCGCTAAGTGAAGAGAAGAGAGGCTGGTCTATGGAGCAATGGATTAAGAGTCTTGACTGGGCCAAGCCAAGTGAAGAACAGAGAGGTTGGACTTGGAAGCAGTGGAGTGAGAGTCTGGCGAGGAACTAGGGAGGCCTGGTCCACGGGGAGGAGAGAACCCCAGAACATTTTTAGGGGGGGGCTCACGACGTGGACGACGGGCAGCCGGGAGGCCGCGTCCAGCGGTCCAGCGGGTGTGCAGAGGAGGCCGCCAGGTTAGGGGGGGGCCACTGGTCACAGAGGAGAGGGAAAGTGTGGAGGCACGGCGAGAGGTACTGGGGTGTGTGTTACCAGTCCGGTCCGGCCCGTTCCTGATCCCTGCGTAGGGCCAGTGGTGTGTGTCCCCAGTACGGTCCGGCCTGTTCCTGTTCCTCGCATCGAGCCTGTGGTGCGTGTCGTCAGCCCGGCCCGGCCTGTTCCTGCTCCCCGCACCGAGCCTATGGTGCGCGTCGCCAGCCCGGTCCGGCCTGTTCCTGCTCCCCGCACACCAGGCCGATGGTGCGCATCGCCAGCCCGGCCCGGCCTGTTCCTGCTCCCCGCACCAAGTCTGTGGTGCGTTTCGTCAGCCCTGTCCGGCCCGTTCCTGCTCTCCGCACCAAGTCTGTGGTGCGTTTCGTCAGCCCTGTCCGGCCCGTTCCTGCTCTCCGCACCAAGTCTGTGGTGCGCGTCGCCAGCCCAGTCCGGCCCATCCCTGCTCCACGCACCAAGCCTACGGTGTGCGTCACCAGCCCGGTCCGTCCGGCCTGTTCCTGCCACCCGCACCAAGTTTACGGTGTGCGTCGCCAGCCCGACCCGGCCTGTTCCTGCCACTCGCACCAAACCTACGGTGCGCGTCGCCAGCCCGACCCGGCCTGTTCCTGCCACTCGCACCAAACCTACGGTGCGCGTCGCCAGCCCGGTCCGGCCTGTTCCTGCCACTCGCACCAAAACTACCGGTGCGCGTCGCCAGGCCGACCCGGCCTGTTCCTGCTACTCGCACCAAGCCAGGGATGCGAGTCGTCAGTCCGGTGAGGCCCGTTCCGGCTCCACGCACCAAGCCAGGGGTGCGTATCGTCAGCCCGGTCCGGTCCGTTGCTGCTCCACGCACCAAGCCAGGGGTGCGCATCGTCAGCCAGGTCCGGTCCGTTCCTGCCTCCACGCGCCAAGCCACCGCGCGCGTCGTCAGTCCGGTACATGATCAGGTACAGGTCAGCTGCCTCCACAACGGAGCTTAAGCAATCTGCTCCGTCGATGTCCAGTCCAGATCCAGCCAGCGGGGTCAGACCGGACCAGGGGCGCTACGGGGGGATTATGGAGGGGTGGTGGTCAAGCCCGGAGCCGGAACCGCCGCCGAGGAGGTATGCCCACCAGCCCTCCCTTTTTGCTCTTTTTGAGGCGCGGGTCGCAGTCCGCGCCTTTAGGGGGGGGGGTACTGTCACGCTCTGGCTCCGGGACTCTGTATGTTGAGCCAGGTGTGTTCGTTCTGTGTGGGTTTGTTTCTATGTTGGGTGTTCTAGGTTGTTGTTTTCTGTGTTGGCCTAAGTGACTCCCAATCAGAGGCAACGAGTGTCAGCTGTTTGCTGGCTGTCTCTGATTGGGAGCCATATTTAAACTGTCTGTTTTCACTTTGTGTTTGTGGGTTCTTGTTTCGAGTTGGTTGTGTTATACCATGTACTGTCACGTTTCCGTCTTTTGTTGTTTTTGATATCGTTTCGATTAATAAATGAGTATGTTTGCCTGCAACGCTGCGCCTTGGTCTACTCCTTACCCTGACGTTCGTGACAGAAGAACCCACCAAAACTGGACCAAGCAGCGTGAAGAGGAGAGAGGAAGGACCTGGGATCAGTGGAGTAGGAGTTTCGACTGGGCCCCGCTAAGTGAAGAGAAGAGAGGCTGGTCTATGGAGCAATGGATTAAGAGTCTTGACTGGGCCAAGCCAAGTGAAGAACAGAGAGGTTGGACTTGGAAGCAGTGGAGTGAGAGTCTGGCGAGAACTAGGGAGGCCTGGTCCACGGGGAGGAGAGAACCCCAGAAAAATTTTAGGGGGGGGCTCACGACGTGGACGACGGGGCCGGTCCAGCGGGTGTGCAGAGGAGGCCGCCAGGTTAAGGGGGCCACTGGTCACAGAGGAGAGGGAAAGTGTGGAGGCACGGCGAGAGGTACTGGGGTGTGTTACCAGTCCGGTCCGGCCCGTTCCTGATCCCTGCGTAGGGCCAGTGGTGTGTGTCCCCAGTACGGTCCGGCCTGTTCCTGTTCCTCGCATCGAGCCTGTGGTGCGTGTCGTCAGCCCGGCCCGGCCTGTTCCTGCTCCCCGCACCGAGCCTATGGTGCGCGTCGCCAGCCCGGTCCGGCCTGTTCCTGCTCCCCGCACCAGGCCGATGGTGCGCATCGCCAGCCCGGCCCGGCCTGTTCCTGCTCCCAGCACCAAGTCTGTGGTGCGTTTCGTCAGCCCTGTCCGGCCCGTTCCTGCTCTCCGCACCAAGTCTGTGGTGCGTTTCGTCAGCCCTGTCCGGCCCGTTCCTGCTCTCCGCACCAAGTCTGTGGTGCGCGTCGCCAGCCCAGTCCGGCCCATCCCTGCTCCACGCACCAAGCCTATGGTGTGCGTCACCAGCCCGGTCCGGCCTGTTCCTGCCACCCGCACCAAGTTTACGGTGTGCGTCGCCAGCCCGACCCGGCCTGTTCCTGCCACTCGCACCAAACCTACGGTGCGCGTCGCCAGCCCGGTCCGGCCTGTTCCTGCCACTCGCACCAAACCTACGGTGCGCGTCGCCAGCCCGACCCGGCCTGTTCCTGCTACTCGCACCAAGCCAGGGATGCGAGTCGTCAGTCCGGTGAGGCCCGTTCCGGCTCCACGCACCAAGCCAGGGGTGCGTATCGTCAGCCCGGTCCGGTCCGTTGCTGCTCCACGCACCAAGCCAGGGGTGCGCATCGTCAGCCAGGTCCGGTCCGTTCCTGCCTCACGCGCCAAGCCAGGGGTGCGCGTCGTCAGTCCGGTACATGATCAGGTACAGGTCAGCTGTTCCACAACGGAGCTTAAGCAATCTGCTCCGTCGATGTCCAGTCCAGATCCAGCCAGCGGGGTCAGACCGGACCAGGGGCGCTACGGGGGGATTATGGAGGGGTGGTGGTCAAGCCCGGAGCCGGAACCGCCGCCGAGGAGGTATGCCCACCCAGCCCTCCCCTGTTTTGCTCTTTTTGAGGCGCGGTCGCAGTCCGCGCCTTTAGGGGGGGGGGGTACTGTCACGCTCTGGCTCCGGGACTCTGTATGTTGAGCCAGGGTGTGTTCGTTCTGTGTGGGTTGTTTCTATGTTGGGTGTTCTAGGTTGTTGTTTTCTGTGTTGGCCTAAGTGACTCCCAATCAGAGGCAACGAGTGTCAGCTGTTTGCTGGCTGTCTCTGATTGGGAGCCATATTTAAACTGTCTGTTTTCACTTTGTGTTTGTGGGTTCTTGTTTCGAGTTGGTTGTGTTATACCATGTACTGTCACGTTTCCGTCTTTTGTTGTTTTTGATATCGTTTCGATTAATAAATGAGTATGTTTGCCTGCAACGCTGCGCCTTGGTCTACTCCTTACCCTGACGTTCGTGACATCGGGCCAATCCAGAGAGAGGGTTGTCCTTGAGCAGATTATGTAAATAATGGGAGTGTTTCTCTCATTCCTCTGTCTGTTGGACTGTTTTATTTCTCCTTGTTTTGAACAGTATGAGCTCGCTATCACAAGTCAACTTCCTTGATTTATGTGAATTTTTAAAATATTAGGTCTTCTTTTTTTTGCAGTCTCAAACACAAGCATGTATTCAGTATTGAAAGAGAGCGGTTTCAAGAGCTACATGCTTGGATAACTTATTATCTGCTCATGTCTTATGTTTGAAAGCTAAGTCGTTGGTGGGGGGCTTTTGTGTGTAGAAAAATGGACAACTTGTCTCTCCAAAATGCAGTCATTCCTGTGAGCAAACAGATGCCTTGATGTACGGGAGGTACAACTTTTATCAATGCAACAGTTGGGACAAGGGTGTACAGGTCATGTACCCAGGAAGTGCTTTTATCAGTTTAACACTCCTGCTTACTTTTCTCTAAATACTACTTCATTGCCTTTCCCTTCATTCATTCCAACCCAAACATTATTCTGTAAGATTATATAAATAACTAAAGTGCATTTATCTTTGCTGGAGCGGGTTCTGTCAGTCAAGCCTGGGTGTTGATTTTGATGTCTCCCCATTCAGAACCATGGAGAAGCAGAATTTTTGTCTTCGTCCAGTGTCACACCAGATAAATGATTGTCCATTCAGATGGCCCTGAGGCCAAGGGGTATATTCAGTGCAGAACAATGTTCAGACTGCTCCAGATAGAAATGTATTGTATAGATCACACTTGTTTCAAATCGAAAGTGATGTCTGCTCTATATGTATTTATTCCAGTAAATTAACTATGGTTGATATGGAGTGCCTTGACCTTGATACTAAAGACATTTAGAATGTACAGGGGAAGAAATATTGTCCACTTTACATTGTATCAAAACACTAACACTTAAGAAGCGTTCTAATTCTGTTTCACTTTTCATTCACGTGGTACAGAGACTGACCTTTTATGATGTCGAGACTAAATGCATGACTCATTCAATAAATCGGAAATTGTTTAGTTTTATACTTTTCTTGGTTTTTAACATTTTGATAAATATTACATATATAGACATTCATTCAGACTAGTAGTTTGTGTTGCAGTAGATTTATACAGTTTCCCATAAAGGATAGACTAGCCTCGACTATTGTTAGTTCAGCAGTTTAATATGGAATGACGCTCAACGTGCTATGGTAGGCTATTGTAATCAACTGGCGATTTTAAATAAATATTATGAATACTAATAATTTGCAGCGCTGATGCCACTATGGCTGTGTTGAGACGGGCAGCCCAATTCTAGTATTTTCACTAGTTGGTCTTTTGACTGATCAGCTCTGATGTGATTGGTCAAAAGACCAATTAGTGAAAAAATATCAGAATTGGGCTGCCTGTGTGAATGCAGCCAATAACTTCTAATGCTAGGGTTATAGCTACTTTGTCTGGGCATGGACTCTACAAGGTGTCGAAAGCGTTCCACAGGGATGCTGGCCCATGTTGACTCCAATGCGTCCCACAGTTGTCTCAAGTTGGCTGGATGTCCTTGGGCCATTCTTGATACACACGGGAAACAGTTGAGGGTGAACAACCCAGCAGCGTTGCAGTCATTGACACACTCAAACCGCATGTGCCTGGCACCTACTACTAGGGGTGTAACGATTCGTTTTAACAACGATTCGATTTGTATCACGATTCGTGGTTGTCGATACGATTCAAGGACGATATTGGTTCATTTAGACGAACGATCCGAAACGATTCAGTGACTTGAAATCGATTCAGTAACCTTTTAGCCAAAAATTCAACCAGTGTGACTGAAATAAATACCTGGATACTGGACAGTGCAGGTGAAGTTTCCTAGATTCCTGTTTCTTGTAAGGACCGCAATGGTGGCTTGATAATTTCTAGCTCGTCGGCTTCTCCTCTGTCATCCGCCATGCTATGCTTTGTTGTCTTGGCGCCTTTGCGCTGCTGCTGGCGCGATGACGTCACGGATAGGCAGAGTGAATCGAGTAATGTTTAAAGCCTTTATCATTAAAAGTGCTAAGAAAAAACATCCATATAAAGTCTGACGTGCTTAAATCCAATGGGTTATTTCCTAGTATCGATACAATCGATTTATTACATTTTAAAACGATGTTAGATCAATATATGTTGTCCAAAAGGCCAACTTGCCGAGCACAGATCGATGTAGTTGGATCATAGGAATATAAATCGATACATCGATGTAGTAGATGGATCGTTACACCCCTAGTAAAAACACTCCAGTGCGCAAAAAAGGGGCACTGGAAAAATACAAGGCACACAGGGAATATTCCCGGCGATACAAAATACATGGAGCTCCACCGAGCTTCTCTCTCCTCCACAATATAAACAATCACACACAAGACAAGGGGGCAGAGGGAACACTTATACAGGTACTAATGAGGGGATATGAACCAGGTGTGTGTAATAAACAAGACAAAACAAATGGAATGATGAGATGAGGAGCGGCAGTGGCTAGAAGGCCAGTGACGACAAACGCCGAAGCCTGCCCGAACAAGGAGAGGGGCAGCCTCGGAGGAAGTCGTGACAGATACTGTATATTTTTGAAAGAATACTATATTTCCCTTGACAGAGTAATGCTGAATGTAAAAAATTGCTAAACTTACCCCACTCTCCCCTACACATGATGTAACATTTGTTTACGATTGACAGATAATGTTTAAATGCAAAACACTTTATTTTGTGATGGGGCCCTCAGCTCAGTTTGGGAATCTTAATCCAGGCTGGACAGCAGGAACTCAACCTGTATTTCTAGATTCCGCATCACCTCCCCCCGAGAGCCTCTCTGGGCTTTCATAGATTGACTCATTGAGGTTGAAGATGGATTCTAGCCATGCCTTCATCTGGTCCTGTTGACAACAGACACATCATCAACTATTATTGAGAGAGAGAGAGAGAGAGAGAGAGAGAGAGAGAGAGAGAGAGAGAGACAAATGTACCATAACGAGGAGGTAGATGTTCTCAGCAGCCTCTGTCCAGGCTCCTCCAGGAGGGTCAATCCACATTATGACTTGCAGGAGCAGATAAAGGAAGCTACCAGGCTCCTGGAGAAGGGAACAGGGGACATGAGTGAGTGTCTACAGATCTGATATGACAACAGTGTGTATAGCTTATGTCGTATATGATGAATGGTGGTCATTATTGCCGTCAACAAAGAGTTCGCTATGCTGCATCGTGTTAGAGGCTTTTATTAAAATCACGCATTTACAGCATAGATACAGACTCGCGATGTCCCGGAGAACGGCTCCCAGATTGCTATGGCCGTTCTGCCGTCTCATCGTTTACCCCCTATTTATAAACAATGCAAAAAAGAGGAGTGACTCCCCTCTTCTGGCCAATCACCAGTCTCCCCTCGGGCGTCACCCTCCAAGCGGCACATTTCAAATAACATCATAAACCATCCCCCCTCTGCCTAAACAACCAACATTCCATTTCGTCATGAAAAACATTTAACAAAGGCATAATCTTCAGATACGATATTCCCCCCTTTCGAGACGAAATAAACGTCTCGAAACCAAACAGAATAAGATTATGACTATTAACCATCTATCTCATTGAGTATCTTTAACATTAAACCAAACACATTCTCCTCTAGAGTGTAAATACCTTTCTATGAAATACCTGTTTATGAAGTGTGAATCCATTACTATGACATATGAAGAAATCTCTATGGAGTGTAAGAGCGAAAAACTGTCCAGCAGCCATCCATCCATATCAATCAAGACAGTAAAATTCTCTCACGGTCCCTCTGCCCCAGGCAACCACCGTCGGTACTCCAGATAACCTCATTAACCATGTAAATGCATTTGAAACTATGATGTAATTAAATACACATGTAAACAAAATCCTATCCATAAATATCCATTGTACGGCTGGTCAACCCATCGAATCGTACAATGAATCTCTCCCTTCCTAGACCTTCTATCCCTAAAACCCCATCGAAATAAACAAAAGCATCTAAGATCCTCATCTGCATTCAATAACATCAAACATCATTCTACTAAAATCAATACCTAAGAATATGACACAATTATGTATTACACATCAAATATGTCTATATTTCATTGCAGACACTGGAATGTAGTCCACTACACTTCCTCTCCCTGTAGTGTCCTCTTCCAATGGACTTGTTGATGATGGAATCAGCCACACCCTCCTTGTTTCATCTCCTCCAGTCATATTGTCCCTTCATATTGTCTTTGTTTGAGTATTCCAATCTCCACATGTTCTCCCAAATGCTTCTGGAATGACAAGAAAATAAACGACCAAACAGTATCTTTTGCAAAACAACATTTTCAAATTAAACCTCAACATCAATTTAAGAATATAAAAATGACCTATAAATGATGTATGAATCACATTAACCTATCCCCCCTTGATTCATAAATCATACTAAAATCATACTAAAAAAAAAATGTTTTCCTTGAAACAATAAAAAATAAAATGATCAAATAATCAAAAAGGATATTTATCCATTCAGTAGTCCATCTAGATTCCCTCGTCCGTCTTCGTCCAGATCCGGAACAGTCAACACCGGCATCTGAGTGTTGTCTCCAGGCACCACTTCTCCAACCTATCTCAATCTCATAACTTTCTCAAAAGTCAGTACAAACATCACACAGTGTTATCAAAGCTTAAACTAGAATCTGACCCATCACTGCCCCTACTGCCTAATTGATCTTGCATCCTCTCAGATCTCACAAACACATCCCTTATAATGCATCTATAACCCCAGTGATATTATCTGAACTATCTGGACTCAAAGTATAACTAATATTTATCAATATTATCTTCCCAAATGTTACACCATACCATGAATGAAGTCCCCCCTCCCCCTTAGACTTACCCTTCAATGATAGGCTTGAAGACTATGACATGTAGCCATGTCTCTTTTCACCCCATTTTCAACCCTAGCTTCAGATTTCTGTGTTTGGTACCACTCCTCTTTTAATGGTAAAAAAACCTCATATGGAAGCTTAAACGTTGACCTGTAACAACATCCTATCCCCCATAGGGTAAGAATATACTCTATCATCACAAACCCACCAAATATCTCTAAAATTCCCATAGTCACATTGTCAGTCAAAAGCTAATCTTTTAACCATCAAAGTCCTGCTCTTCTTACTACCTGATATATAAAAAGTAACCTATTATTTGTCATTACTACCCTTAAGGTCATACTTATATCCAAAGTTATCATCTAACATCACACTCTGATATTCCCATAAACATACCCCTTACCTCATATGTTTTATTAGAACAACAACAACTTTTATCCTCACTGGTTCACCTGAATACTTCAGAGTTTGCAATTACCTGATTTTACTTTCCCTCTAACCAATGCCCATAGGATAATCCCTTCACCCAAGAACACTTAAACCCTACTGGTCTGACAACTACATTATTTTATCTGTCAATGACTGTTTGCCGATACCACAGCCATGACAAAGCATAACCCTGACCCACACCTGCCAGAGGCCGCCGCGACCGTCTAACACGTCTTGGGCTGGCATCCCCAACAGACATCAACCCTCAAGATTCCTCACTGATTCTTACAGAATGAGTTAATCTATCTCTAATTTTCACAACAGAGGAACGAGCAGTACTGATCAGATACCCCCCCCCTCTGTCATCAAAATCAAAAGACCCCATCCTGCAGCTTCCATGATGAATCTCTATTCTCCATTTCAGATTAATCTATATTGTTTCTATTAATATCTGCTCTCCTATTTTAATCCTATTCGTACTATCATTGACAGCCCTCTCCATCCTTAACATAAACTCCTGAGTCATTAATCTCTTTCCAAAGTTACCATTAACGTCGTTGATTTAGTTGATGAATTAAAACCCTTAATTCCTTCTAATGGAAAAGCTACCCATATCCTATGTGTATTATTCACTGTTGGAGTGACTACTGTAATAAACTTATCCTTAACTCCCTCTGTGACTGTGGAAACTTCTACAGACTTCAAATCTTCCATTATAAGCGTTACTTTATGAATTACATAGCCCTTTAACCAATAATTCCTAACCGGAACAAATTCTAATGCTTGCCCTAAATAAGTACACATATATTCTCCCTGACCTTTCTCTGTAACACATTACGCAACATAAGTGAACAGTCACTCCTAACCCTCTTCTAAACTATACCTCCTTTTACTCCTGGTCCTGATAACAATACTTATTCTCCATAATTATCTCTCCATATGGGAGAAACGTCCCCATCCTAAACCCTAATAAGTATTTTTCCCCTAAAATTGGTGCTGTATTGGTTCCCTTATAATCAAATGCGATATATTTATGACTTTAATACCTATCAATGTTGAAAGAGTTAAATTGCTTCTTACTGTTGTTATATAATAGACTCACGTGTTGATGTCCTTAGTTACTCCTAATTTTCCCCCAGTTTTCCCCTAAGACTTTGAACTCTTTCCTTGTACTTCCATCCATCACCACTAGTGTCACTTTTTTTCCCAAATCTCAGTCCTATCTCCTAAATCCCTGACTTTCAAACTTTTGATTACACAAAATACACCTATAATGACCTTAATCTCCCTGCTGGAAACTGTAAATATAGATACTCAATCACCCTCAAATCATTCAGCAATACATACTTTCTCAATGCATCTGCTCCTAACCGATTTAAACTCCTACCATATCTTCCCACTAAACTTAAAATGTCCTTCCTCACTGTTCTCTCTCTGTCTTACTACTAACTTTGAAACTTAGCTTACTGTCTCAGAGTTCTTCCAACCCTAATCTACTCCTAACTTATTTTAATCTAATCTTTTCTCTCATAACATTTAAAACCTTTTCCCCTGATTTATTGACAAAATCTCTTACCACCAAATTTTTGGAATATGTGATTGGGAAAAGTTCCCCACCTGCTTCTGACTCATTACACACAGACTTGGCAAACCCCGACTAAACACCTTTAGCCTAACCTCAAATCTCTTGGTGTAAGGATGTAACCCAGAATAACAGTCACTCCTTTGAACTTTTCAAACAGATTGTCTTAATAGACAGTCTAGTGTACATCTTATTGTACAATTCAATTTAAACAATGCATCTCTTCCCAACACTGCCATAACAGTATCTTCTAATATTAGTATGTCTATTTTGATTAACTGTTTTACTACCTCAAATCCCTATCCTAATTCGTTATCAATTAGTGAGATGTTTAACCTCTTTAGGCCTAAACCCAGATAAGTTTTTCCCCCTATTCACTATCCCTTCTAATGGTCGGTTGTTTCAACTGTTAGCTATTTTCTCTTCTTCTCTAATCAATGCTCTCAGCAATGCACCCCTTCCGGATATTCTAGGCACTCTAGAATATTTAGTGTTCACCTGAAGCACAGGTGATCTTCACTTGCTCCTTGATCTTCCTCTGTTTCTTCTTCTCCAATTCTGTGTCTGTCCAGAAACTGACAGTCGATATGGAACATCTGGTCCCCCCTTGGCGGGTACAATTGCCTTTGATATTGTTCAGTTAAAGCTGTAACAGTGATTGTTGATTTGATTCACTCTGATTCTTCATAACCAACACTTATTTTCTTCTTCTCCACCACCAGTTATAAGTTGTATTTGATAGAGTTTTTCTTCGTCCGGTTCTTCTCGTTGTGGACCTATCAGTATTCTTCAAAAGGTTATCTTCTAAGTTTCTGTTCTTGAAATATCATCTTCTTACCAGTGGCCTTTCCTTTGGCCTCACTGTATTATTCTTCTCCTTCAATTCTTGAGGTCTTCATCCAGTCGTGTTACTTCTTCCACTTCTCCATTTCTTCTTTGCTCTTGTACCTTCACCTTTCATCAGAGATCAAATCTCTAGTATCCATTTCTTCTTTCCTGTCTTGCCACTTCCCTCTGATCACAGAGTCACCTCCACCCATGACCTCTCATCAATCACTCTCATCGTCATCATCCTCATCTCCTTAAGTTCCCAGACATCTCGGTTTTCTTCCTTCTGGAGTTCTAAATTCATCTTCATCGTCGTTTCTGCTCGTATTCGTCTTCATCTCTGATGCCATAATCACCCTGCTGGATGATGTCTTTCTGCTGAATCCGTATGTGAGAAAGGTTGTACTAACATCTGCCATTAGTCTTTCTAACACTACTCTAACCCTACTTTGATTAAAAAATGACTATTTTAATCAATTTTCCCCTATATCAAGCCCTTTATATTCCTTTATTGTGAACTATCCTATTTTAGACTGTATAACCTATGGCTATGACTTCCCCCCTTAAATTATTAATATAACCCTAACAACTCCAAATAAATCCAAATAAGTCCATTAAAAAATCATGAATAATTAAAACCAATTTGTATTCCTATATCCTATGTCCCCAATTTATCCATTAGTGTTGACTATATTACCACAACCCATCAAATGCAAGTAAACTAGTCAACTCCCAAGCAATCCCAAAAACAAAGCCTCTAACCCTTCAACCCTTCAATACTCCAATTCCCATAACCCCTTGCTCTATTAGCTCTAATTATCATAAATTTACAGAAGAATCCTCAATCCATCCTGGATTCCCAACACATCTGTAATTAAACCCCAGTGATGCACATAGCCTCCAAAATGCAATTTTTAATGAATCAGTTTGCCAAGCTTATGCGAAATGGTCACAACATCACATATCCTGTTAGGGAAAGATTTTGTAACCATAATCAGTACCAAAACCTTTTTGACTTGATCCTCTGCCACGTGACGTGATCACTTCCTGTATCTCCTCGCTCCCCCTCTCTCCTGTCTCTCATGACAAGGGACAAAGACACAAGAACAACGTTTAGTAGTTAATGTCATCACTGAGTATTTCCAACCATTCAATATTCGTTCGTTCTACATTCGCTCTAAGACTTTAACTCAGGACTAATTATAGATCGCCCAAAAACATTTTGCTTTTAATCCGTCATTTAATTATTTAATTCAATCTATTATAATCCGTTATCCTATATTTAATTTATAAATTCAATAGGCTACAAAACAAGTTTCATCTTTAACCAATCGCAGTTTAAACTAGAATCATCGTGTTAAAATCTCTTTATGCGTATTTGTTCCGTCGTCTGTGTTCCTCTGTCTCCCCCTGCAGTTTAACCAATGTGTTGTTTTACAGAATTCCACGCATGCGCAAATATCATTTTAACCTCATGCTTGAGTTTTAGCATCCCCTCGTGGTGTCGTTTAGTGCCGTAAAACAAAACGTTCCCTAATCTCGTGCCATAAACTCCCCTTTCTGTAGTGTAGTGTCGCAAAATTAAACGCATGCGCACATCCATTCAAAAACCCCTTTTCACCGTGGAAGAAAGATTCTCTATTCTCTCTCCCCAAACAGAATAATACCAGTCCAGCTGTAATTCCCATTTCCCCCTTCTAGTCAAACAACATTTAACAGCGCTCACAAAACATACAACCTGACTTACAGACAGTGACAAGTTTAAGAGACTTTAATCCATCGCAAATGAATCTCTAAGGATATCCGTTAGCATGTAGCACGCAACACAATTAGCCTTCAACCTTAGCATTTAGCTTAGCCTAAGGTACACCGTGGCACACCACAAAAACACAATTAGCATGTAGCATTAGCATTTACCCACGATGTACCCACGTGACCCGTAACAATCCAGCCTTAGCTTCAGCCTCTAGCCAACTGCAGCCTACTAGCTATACACAAATGAACACCCCGCACCGTGGCCCAATCATTGTCTATCAGTAATATCTCCGTCTAACTTTATGCTGCCTTGAAAGATGAATCTCATATCAAGCGGTTACCCCCAACCAATTTTCCCGTCGGCCAGAGGAGGAGTATAACATAAATACAACCATTCACTTCATAATTCCCTCTTAAGGAATCAACCTGACCCAACCTAACTAAGTCCAGGATTTGTAGCCCACTCAATAATAATAATAATTATTATTACGAGTCGCCCCGTTTCGAGGTCTTTTCCGTATTCACGGTGCCCTAACTATGCAGATATCTTCCCAACATTATTCTCTACTAATCCATTGTCACCCGTTACCAATGAATTATACACGTTCAATACTTAAATCCTACCGTTTTAATGCTCTACATTCCAATTAACTGCCGTTTTTGATGGAATAAATTTTTAGCAGACTCCAGTCGACCAGCAATAACACCACCGAGGCCAGGTCGCAATGGAACATCCGTTCAGTGTACACAAGTCATATCCAATCTAACAAACTCCGAAGCGGTAAGAACACACTCACCCTTTTTCGGCCATGCTTCAGAGAGAGTTAGGCCGGCGGTTGACTGAAACAAGGAAAGAGACGCAAAACCCAGCCCCACGTTGGGCGCCATTATGTCGTATATGATGAATGGTGGTCATTATTGCCGTCAACAAAGAGTTCGCTATGCTGCATCGTGTTAGAGGCTTTTATTAAAATCACGCATTTACAGCATAGATACAGACTCGCGATGTCCGGAGAACGGCTCCCAGATTGCTATGGCCGTTCTGCCGTCTCATCGTTTACCCCCCTATTTATAAACAATGCAAAAAGAGGAGTGACTCCCCTCTTCTGGCCAATCACCAGTCTCCCCTCGGGCGTCACCCTCCAAGCGGCACATTTCAAATAACATCATAAACCATCCCCCCTCTGGCCTAAACAACGAACATTCCATTTCGTCATGAAAAACATTTAACAAAGGCATAATCTTCAGATACGATACATAGATAAACAACAGGATGTTCCATTCTTAGGGCCACTTACAGATATAGGAAGAGATGTCTTTCCTTCTAGAAGGCTTAGTAGAACGAATTCATAAAAAACATCTGCGAAGTTGATGCGGTCGATCTGAAGTCAAACAAATAGGATAATTACATAATCTTCATTGACAAGCACTTTAGAAAGTCTCATTGAGTAGATGTTAGATGAGAAGACGGTGCCTGCAGCTAACGCTCAAGCTTGCATGTAGACCTACTCCTACGAGAGCCATCTCCTGCTCTAGTCGCTCCCTGTTTGCTGGCTCATTAATGAAGTTCACCAGTAGGTCGTAGGCCTGCTGAAACTGCCTCACATCCTCAAAACAAAACAATCATAAAATTCCTTAAAACTAGAGATCATAAACTCAAAGATTCAGGTCTGTAATTCAAAGGGCCTCCGATTGTTTGGCTAGTATGACGTTGAAACTTTTCAACTAAACCCTATGAATCACTGTTGCCTAAATGTAACCCACTGTGCAAGAACTGGTTGAATCAATGTTGTATCAATAAAAAATGTCAATGTGATGATGTTGAATCAAAGTGGGAAACTGATTGGATTTGAAAGAAGTCATCAACGTAAGGGAATTTCGTCTTTTAACCTAAATCCAATTACGTTTAATTTTTGGGGGGATTTCACATTGAATTCACATTAGTTGACAACTCAACAAATGTAAATCAAAACGAGACGTTGAAATGACATCTGTGCCCAGTGGGAACTATATATCTGGTCTGATGAACGTTGCACAATTATTTTATTGGTTACCTGCTGGTTGAGCTCGGATAATCCACTCAACACCATCCTCCCAGCATGGGTGAGGTAATTGAGGGAGGTACTGTCTGAGGATGTCAGAGCCTGTGAGAACAAGACAGTACATTTACAAATAGTCCAGAAATGTTCATGAAGTGAAATACAAAAGGTGCTAAATTCACATTTTCTCACCTCCATAGCACGTCTGATAGCGGCCAGCCTCAGAGAGAAGTTGGTTGTCCCTTGGTTTTCAAAGTAACGCCTGTAAATAGAAATGTTCAATAACAAATGTTCAACCTAAGAAGCTAAAACATCAGTGCCATGAAATTAAGAAATAATTTTATGTTAGCCTATATTATAACTGCAGGATTCAGAAAGACCATACCAATGTAGGATCTTAATTTGATCACTCTTTTGTTGCTGAGAATTTTCCTGCACGGCAGGAAATGCAAACTTGTAACGTATTTGGAATTTTCAAGTTTGTAATTTCCACTTTGAAATTTTAGACTCGATTTGCCCTAACGAAAAATGTATCCTGTTGCTGCAGGATTATTTTCCTGCTGTAGCAAACTGTCTCAAATTAAGATCCTACATCTGTATAACTACAATATTGGGCAGATTATTTCAAAGCAAAGGTTTTTACTATAGATGAACACATGAAAGCGAACAAACCGCAACTGGGGCACATCTGCAGCATTATTTTGCTCCTCCACAAACTCCTCCTCAAACTCCTAAAACAGACATCACATTAACTTAAACTCTACTAAACTGCATTTCACCTGCAACATCAACTGAAGCAGACAAAACATTCAGTGACATCATAACAATACTTTTCATCTTGACCTAACAACTTGACCCTTGACAGACAACACAAACCTATCGATACCAAAACAATGACACACACCTGTACACACAAGTACAAATGAAATAAGAATTATTGACTGTAGAAAGAGTTTTACCTGAGGAGTGCTGTCAGGGGTCTGGTCCTGGTCCTGGGTGGAGTGGTAAGGTGGAGGGGGACTGGGAGGGGAATCGGAAGGGAAAGGGGGAGGCGGAGAATTCTGGGGGAACTGGTGAGAGGAGCCAGAGGACGGCTCATGAGGGGTGGTGATGATGTCAGAGGTGGAGAACTGATATGCCATCATCTCATCCCCCCTCTCCTGGTACCCCTCCACTGTGGTGGAGATATCCACCTGCTGTTAACACACACAACATGTGACACTGTCAGCCCAACACTGAAAACCACCATATTGAAAACCCCTCAACCAAACACTGAAATAAATCATAACACGGGGTGTACCTGGGCATCCTCATAATAGGTGAACTCAGACCTCCTCTTGACAAGGCCGGACATGAGTCCATGGATCCTTCTACCAAGGAACTAAAAATGAGGCAAGAGATTAGAACGTGTAATTTCATTTTTCTGTCAACATGTATTTATTCAAATAGGTAAATGGACATTTGCCACTTTACATTTTTTCTGTGAAAAATTGCCTGACTGTACCTTTAATACCAATCAGCTTCTTGTTGGTGTGACCACCCTGGACGAGACCCTTTAAAAGAGACAGAGAAACATTACATTTCATCCAGGAAATATAAGTAGACCTATAGCATGTGCGTCATTTGACACAAATCAGGTGCATTTGAGACGAAAGAGACCAGTTGAGAATCTCTCACCCATGGGTCCAGGATTTTTTCCTGATGACTCTGCTCCACCACAGCTGCTTCTCCACTCCCCTCACAATGCACAGGTGATGCATGTCCTCTTCATTTTGCTATAAAGAAAAAACTCCTTCAGTCTCCAGACCTCTCTCTATATGTTAGCTGTAGATGTCTATAACATTTGGCAGGCGATTTCAGTTCTGAGTATAATCCCTGGCAGTGATATAGAGCCCACATGATGTTCGTACGACAAGTTTCCCCTAGGTTTCAATTAGGGACAGACATACAAAAGAAAACCCAGAGACAATTGGGAGTTCAAATACACAGGTGTGTTCATAAATGTTAAGAATATGTCTGAAGTACCTGCACTCGTCCATAATGGATCTTCCAGTAATGGAAATGAAACGAACCCAGTTCCCAACCAGTTGCAACTTCTCATAGGGAAAACCAGAGTCTTCCCCTATTTGGCTGAAAAACAAAGACATCCCCTAATTATAGAGATTGCTCTGTGATTAATAAGACACACAATTGTGGAGATAGAGGACATGGTAATGTGTACTATTACTAATCAGCTATGACTGTCTAATAATGTGATTGACTACCTGTGAATGGCTATCTGAAGGTGCTGACAGTTCGTCAAGCACTAGCCTCCCCAGCTTCAGTGAGGTGAATGGTAGGCTCCTCAATAACCAATTTGGAAGTCTGTAAAAAAAAAAGGAACAGGGTAAAGTAAATTCTCCCTATAAGATCAGATGAGCTTTGGTTAATAATGTGTTTGGTTACCTGTGTGTTTAACACTGCAAGCTCTGTTTACCAGCATTCTCCCAGCACGAGTGAGGTAGTAGACTGGTTTGGCCTTGGAGAAGACAGGCTATGAAGACAAGGGAATATGTTTTTTCATTATGTGGTTTTATAGAAAACTAGTGACTTGATGTTAATCTTTAATATCCTCTAAAGACCAGAGAGTATCAGAATGGATAGACTCACAAAGATAGGAACACACAAGGGTCCAGACCAAGGGATTAAAGCCAGACAGGACCGTGTGGCCAACCTCCTCATCCACATACTAAGGAACAAGACAGGATTAAATTAAGAGTCAGTTTGAATGTTAGACAGGTAGCCTATAGGACTGACAGACTGGAATAGGGAGGATCGCAAGAGGAGGCCACTGCATGATAGATTCTAAAGACAATTGGCAGTTGAAATACACATGTCTGTGTTCAAAGGTTAAGGAACATCTGAGGTACCTGCCTATGAAGGGTTACCTGTTCATTTTTGAGAGGACAGTTCCTCCCATACCATCCTCCTAGCAGGAGTGAAAACTGATGATAATGGGCTGCTCCATTGTGAAAATCTGAGAAAATGAGGGAACAGCTTTAAAGATATCAAAGTATTCTACTAGTGGATACTGAAGGTAATTATCCCTATTAGATCAGATAAGTAATGGTTAATAATCTGAATGGTTACCTGTGTGTTTAACATTGCCATCTCTCTCACCAGCATCCTCCCAGCGTGGGTAAGATAATAAATTGGCTGCAGTTTGACAGGCTATAAAAAAAGGGAATATGTTTACAGAAATGTATTTCCAGAAGTTTCTTTTTAGAAAAAGTTATGTTTATGTTTAAGCCCCCTAAAGACCAGAGAGTATCAGAATGGATGGATTTACAGCGTTTGAAACCCACAGAGGTCCAAACCAAGGGATTAAAGCCAGACAGGGCTGCTGCCGAACCTCCTCATCCACGTACTAAGGAAACAAGACAGGATCAATTTAAGAGTCAGTTTGAATGATAGACTGGTACTGTATAGGAGTAAAATATTGGCATAGGGAAGATTGCAAGAGGAGGCCACTGCAATGATAATAGTTGAAATACACAGGTCTGAGATATAAATGTTAAGAACATGTCTGAAGTACCTGCAGATGAATGGCTACCTCTTCAAGCTGAGAGGACAGTTCATCCAATACCATCATGCCAGCACGAGAGATGGAAATGTGCTGCTCAATCTTGCAAATCTGTAAGAAAATGAGGGAACAGTTTTAAGGGCATCAAAGTATCCCACTACCATAGTAGATACTGAAGGTAATCCTGCCAATTAGATAAAATGAGCTTTGTCCAATAATCTTCATGGTTACCTGTGTGTTTAACGCTGCCAGCTCTCTCACCAGCATCCGTCCAGCATGGGTAAGGTAATAAGTTGGCTGCAGTGTTACAGACTATTACAATAATAGGGAATATGTTTACAGAAATGTATTTTCATATTGTTCTACAGAAAGCATCATGTTTATGTTTAAGTTACATAAACCAGTCTAAAGACCAAAGAGTATCAGAATGGATGGACTTACAGAGCTGGGAACCCACAGAGGACCAGACCAAGGGATTAAAGCCAGACAGGTCCGCTGCCCAACCTCCTCATCCACATACTAAGGAACAAGACAGGATCAAATTAAAAGTCAGTTTGAATGATAGACAGGTAGCCTATAGGTCTGACAGACTGCTATAGGGAGGATCACAAGAGGAGGCTACTGCATGATAGATTCTGAGACACTACACAGGTCTGTTTGAAAGGTTAAGGAAACATCTGAGGTACCTGCATATGAATGGCTACCTGTTTCATTTTTTGAGAGGACAGTCATTCCATACCATCCTCCTAGCTATCTGTGAGAAAATGAGGGAACGAACATCAAAGTATTTCACTACCGTAGTGGATACTGAAGGTAATCCTGCCTATTAGATCAGATGAGCTTTGTCCAATAATCTGCATGGTTACCTGCGTGTTTTAACACTGCCAGCTCTCTCACCAGCATCCTCCCAGCATGGGTAAGGTAATATGTTGGCTGCAGTTATAAAAAATAGGGGATATGTTTACAGAAATGTATTTCCATATTGTTCTTCAGAAAACGTCATGTTTATGTTTAAAGTACATAAACCAGTTTTAAGACCAGAGAGAAGACCAAAGAGTATCAGAATGGATGGACTTACAGAGCTGGGAACCCACAGAGGTCCAGACCAAGGGATTAAAGCCAGACAGGGCCGGTGCCCAACCTCCTCAACCACATACTAAGGAAGAAAATCAGGATCAATTTATGAGTCAGTAAAATGACAGTTTGAATGACAGATTGTTATTGAACCATTCCTGCTAATGAAGCAGTATTGTTATAGCCTGGGTGCCAGTCTGTTTCAGCTCTCTGTCCACTCCTTATGGGATTGTGATGCCAATATCATATTGCCACGATGGAATTGGCAAGAGAGCAGAAAGACTGGCACCCAAGCTATTGATAGGCCTGCAGCATTCTTACCTGAACAAGGACTGGGTCCTCCTGGTCCAGGGTGGGCTCATTATCTTTATATGAAAAACAATAAAGGATTGTTTTCTCTAAGTTTAAGAAATACTAGCTACAAGACACCAGACATCTGTCCATGTAGTTAGGCTGATCATATATTTACTTGTGTTTTATATTGTATGACATCAAATGTATTTATGTGTCTGCATAATGTACCAACATGTTCAATTAAACCTAAAGCAAAGGTTTGGTTTCAAAGGAGCAAGTTTTGTTTGTTGTTGTTAATCTAGGGCTACACTGTAAAAAATGTCATCACCATGATTGCTACCTAAATGACACCCTATTCCCTATTTAGTGCACTACTTTTGACCAGCGCCTTTTAACCATAGAACTATGGGTCCTGGTCAAAATAAGAAATAGGGTATTGGGTGGCATTTGGGACTATTACTATTTAGACATTGTCAAATATGTAAACTTACCCTCCTCAACCGTGACAACACGGTCCACGCTCTCCACGGTGGCCAGTGCATCCTCACCGATACCGTAATATTTGCTATAAAAGTAGACTGCCGAACCGGACGCAAACAACAGGCCAGCTGCACTCAGAAGCGGCCTCTCGCGGAGAGGAATCTCAGCGGGGTCGCTGTCAACAAACGACTGAACATAGACCTACTCATTATCGCTCTACATACTGCAGTGATTTTGACTGAGTTCAAAACCATCTGACAAATCTTTCTTAGAATTACAGGGTTTTATAGGGACCATTAATACGTCAAATTCTTCCATAAGTCATGGTTGGCTATGTCACAATGGGACAAACATGTTTATCAAACTGATTAAAAAACACTCAACAGTGACATCAATTAAATTGAATTTTGAGCATGATTTGGGAGTTTATACAATTGTAAACTATGAACCATTGTTTAGAGAACAGTAGGAGTATAACCATTTAGAAAATACTGTATCAATGACTCTGAGTAGGAGTAGAAGGGACAGCGTCACAATGCGCTCGCCATGGTTCTGAAAAAATAACGTTTGCTGCGTTCATCAGCTCTGTGATGTTCTAGGCGGAGACACTCACTGAACCACTCACTTTCACGTTCAAGGTGTCAAAGCGTTCAACCAACATGCATTGGACTAAAACATCATTCAAATAGTTACTAAAAAGCCTACAGATATGTTTTACATTATTATTTTAAATCTCCTGCATAAATCAGCTGAGATAGCCTACTCTTCTCATCTCTTCGCCCTCCTGCCCCTGGTGGTTATATATCTGAGCGTTTTGATAACTGATTGATAATTTGGATTATTCATATCCAAAGTGAAATGCTGATTGTGTCATATTTATAATGTAGGCCTAGTAGCCCACGTTTCATGACATAACCCTAATCCTAAAATAGACTAAAATTTAAACCCTGGGCGAGCACACAAGCTCTGGCTGTACTGCCGGCAAAAATAATACAGTGGGGGAAAAAGTATTTAGTCAGCCACCAATTGTGCAAGTTCTCCCACTTAAAAAGATGAGAGAGGCCTGTAATTTTCATCATAGGTACAAGTCAACTATGACAGACAAGTTGAGAATTTTTTTTCCAGAAAAATCCCATTGGAGGATTTTAATGAATTTATTTGCAAATTATGGTGGAAAATAAGTATTTGGTCACCTACAAACAAGCAAGATTTCTGGCTCTCACAGACTGTAACTTCTTCTTTAAGAGGCTCCTCTGTCCTCCACTCGTTACCTGTATTAATGGCACCTGTTTGAACTTGTTATCAGTATAAAAGACACCTGTCCACAACCTCAAACAGTCACACTCCAAACTCCACAATGGCCAAGACCAAAGAGCTGTCAAAGGACACCAAAAACTAAGTTGTAGACCTGCACCAGGCTGGGAAGACTGAATCTGCAATAGGTAAGCAGCTTGGTTTGAAGAAATCAACTGTGGGAGCAATTATTAGGAAATGGAAGACATACAAGACCACTGATAATCTCCCTCGATCTGGGGCTCCACGCAAGATCTCACCCAGTGGGGTCAAAATGATCACAAGAACGGTGAGCAAAAATCCCAGAAACCACACGGGGGGGACCTAGTGAATGACCTGCAGAGAGCTGGGACCAAAGTAACAAAGCCTACCATCAGTAACACACTACGCCGCCAGGGACTCAAATCCTGCAGTGCGAGACGTGTCCCCCCTGCTTAAGCCAGTACATGTCCAGGCCCGTCTGAAGTGCATTTGGATGATCCAGAAGAGGATTGGGAGAATGTCATATGGTCAGATGAAACCAAAATATAACTTTTTGGTAAAAACTCAACTCGTCATGTTTGGAGGACAAAGAATGCTGAGTTGCATCCAAAGAACACCATACCTACTGTGAAGCATGGGGTTGGAAACATCATGCTTTGGGGCTGTTTTTTCTGCAAAGGGACCAGGACGACTGATCCGTGTAAAGGAAAGAATGAATGGGGCCCATGTATCATGAGATTTTTGAGTGAAACCCTCCTTCCATCAGCAAGGGCATTGAAGATGAAACGTGGCTGGGTCTTTCAGCATGACAATGATCCCAAACACACCGCCCGGGCAACGAAGGAGTGGCTTCGTAAGAAGCATTTCAAGGTCCTGGAGTGGCCTAGCCAGTCTCCAGATCTCAACCCCATAGAAAATCTTTGGAGGGAGTTGAAAGTCTGTGTTGCCCAGCGACAGCCCCAAAACATCACTGCTCTAGAGGAGATCTGCATGGATGAATGGGCCAAAATACCAGCAACAGTGTGTGAAAACCTTGTGAAGACTTACAGAAAACGTTTGACCTGTGTCATTTGCCAACAAAGGGTATATAACAAAGCATTGAGAAACTTTTGTTATTGACCAAATACTTATTTTCCACCATCATATGCCAATAAATTCATTAAAAATCCTACAATGTGATTTTCTGGATTTTTTTTTCTCATTTTGTCTGTCATAGTTGATGTGTACCTATGATGAAAATTACAGGCCTCTCTCATCTTTTTATAATAATAATAATAATATGCCATTTAGCAGACGCTTTTATCCAAAGCGACTTACAGTCATGCGTGCATACATTTTTGTGTATTGGTGGCCCCGGGGATCGAACCCACTACCTTGGCGTTACAAGCGCCGTGCTCTACCAGCTGAGCTACAGTGGGAGAACTTGCACAATTGGTGGCTGACTAAATACTTTTTTTCCCCACTGTACATCCAAAGAGGGTGGCTGTTGAGGAAAACCAGTACACCAACACAAATCTTCATTAGGAGATAAAAGTAATCAGAGGCTAAAAGAAAATGGCAGACAATAGAAATCGAATGCGTATGTTACGGCTGGTTAGTGTTTTAATTACGAAGGACTCCCACAAATCTATTGTCTCTCTAAAAAACTGTAGGCTGCATATTGGTGGTCAAAGTGGTCGAAACGGTGTAGTGATCCTCGCTAATACAGTGAGCCACATTACAATTCTGACCAAGTGGGTTAAATCTGTTGGAGCTATGCGTAGGGTGTGTGCCTTTCACGCATGTAACCTGGGTTCGCTTCCCCGCCCCTTGTTTGCTACAATATTTTAGGAAAGGGACATCTTCATGACCAACAATCTTACTCTAAAAACGTTTGTGAAAAAAGTTTGGTCAGTCTGTGAAAGTTAGAAAAGGTTGGTTAGTCTGTGAAAGTTAGAAACTTCCAGCAGGAATTGACAGTCATCAGTCAAGGTGGTTGGATTATATAGCTACAGTGGTGCTATGCTTCCAAAAGTGCTGGTGATAAAATTAACATTACTGGCATACACATTTCAAAACAAAAGCCTATGATCAGGTATGGAGTTTTGAAAAATGTTGTTAAACCCAACAGTCTATACTCTATAGCACAAAGTGTGATGTCCCCGATGATAAAATTGCATGTTACTCTAATTGTGAGATGTGTTACAGTTTACAATAGGCTACTTGGGTCTACTATACCTTTCATCCTTTATTAAAGCATTCGGTTGCTAGCATTATCTCCACAAGCAAGGGTATCCTGGGGAAAGACAAATCTTCTCCTCCCAGTAGACTAACTGAATCAAAGCCTCTAACATTACTGCTAGATAGCCATGTAAACACGAACCTCAGTGGCAGAGCTAAAGCTCATCTGAGATCTTGCATAGGCTGCTGTTTACCATAATCAGGATATTTTTTTACAAACCTTGGCGATACTTTCTTTGTTCTCGATTCGGAAGAAACTTGTCTCTTATGAACATCTGTGTGCAGTTGCAGGTGGAACTCCAAAAAACAGAGAATATTCAGAAAAATATTAAATCCACTTTTTGTATTGAGCGATAAATACCCCTTGCATATGTGTAGATCTTTCTTTTGGTCGCACTGTGGGAAGTGCTGTCATTAAGGCTACTTCTACAAGCGGCCGCAGCCGCTTCGCATAGAAACGACTAGTTACTGCAACGGTGTTGGGGAAATGTGAGATGTGCACAGCTAAAATGCCGAGGACTTTGCAAAGGTGGATTTAATATATTTTTTGTCGAATTTTTCTCTAGTTTTTGGAGTATGCTACCTGTAACTGCACACAGACGTTTATAAGAGACACATTTCTTCCTAGGTTAGGGGTCTATAATTGTAAAATAAATGTGTTTGATTGAATAACTAGCCTAATCTAACTATCGTGGTCATACATCTGGACTCTTCATCATCATCATCAACACTTTGAATTACTAAGGAATATTCCTATAGCAACTGGTTGCTAGGGGAAACGAGACACTCTAGCATTATCCTCTTGTTGTGAGACTGAGAGGAAGGATTGGAGAAGTGCACGAGGAGGGGTGGGAAGCAGAGAAGACGGAGCATGGTTGAAATTCCACCAAATGGATAAGAAGAGGCAGACAAAGTTTGACACATTTATGTTTTCAGTGGTTGACCGACACGAATGAACGAGTAAACCTTGTTTTTAGCCTAGTGAAGTATCACAAATTAATACCTCAGTATTAATTATCCACTGCACGGAATCTCCATGAGGGCACAAGTCTGCATGACGATTTTCGCGTAAAGAGAGGCAGCGCGGGAGAGCTGACTTGTCGCCTGGCAGGTATGTTCTGCTATTTTGAATAAAGCTAGCCATACAGCTAATATACGTTTTAGGCTATTATTAATTTCGTATAGCTAACTAAATAAATGAAGCTATCTAACAGCAATGCTGTTGTGGGCTTACACATGTAATAATTACAACCAGGAGCCTATAATGGAGGAAGTCAGCTTTTCAGTCAGTCCTATCATTTAAATTGAAAATAGGTTATTATAACACAAGGTAAACACACATTTACAATAATTGTTAGGTCTATGTTATTAGCCAAAAATGTACTGATACAAGTACAGAAACATTCATAGCCAGAGGCAACCTAGGCTACACTGCAATTAACACTATACGTATTATACACGCTATGTTCTACAGTGCTGATTCTAAGAACAGGGTTAATTCCCATAAAGTATTAGTATCTCTGTCTCTATCACATACATGCATGGCCAAGGAAGATAGGTTGCATAAACAGATACAAATATAGAGCGATAAGGCGCAAGGGGAAGAGAATAAACAGTGAGAGGGCAAGAATTGGTGAGTACGCTCTGTCCTGTAAATGCCAGAGCACATCAGCGCCGGAGCTACATCTAGTTTGGTGTAAGGAAGTAGCCTACTCGATTGCCTATCCAGGGGCCTTGTATGTGATCAGACCTGTTGAAGGTGGGGTTCGTGTGTGAATGTGAGTATGAAAGTGTGAGTATGTATAGCTGTAAGTATGAGAACGTATCAGTGTACCATACCCCGTTCAAAGGCGCTTAAATATTTTGTCTTGCCCATTGACCCTCTGAATGGCACACATACACAATCCATGTCTCCAGGCTTTAACCTCTCCTCCCCTTCATCTACGCTGATTTGAAGTGGATTTAACAAGTGACATCATAGGATAATAGCTTTCCCCTGGTCTGTCATGGAAAGAGCCATCAAAGATGGAGCAGAAAAAGATGGAAAATGAGAGACAGAAGTAGGAGAAGAACAAGAAGTTGGGACAAAAGAGGCATCACAAAGATATGAAGTTTAAGAAGGCCCAGAAGGATTTCATAAAGGAGAAATGGGTCAAGGTAGTCAGAAACAAGTATCTGGCTGCTTTTAAGAGTGAGAACGAGTGGGATAAACTTACACAGAAACTGATTAAAGCTGACTAGAAGAAACAGTGGAAAAGGGTGGAAACCAAAGAACACAAAGGCAGCCAGAAGAGAAGAGGCTGCAAGGGAAGAAAAACCTATGATTGGTTTTGAAAAAACTGCAATGGTCCTGCAACAAGTGGAAAATAAATATGTGTGTTTTTAGGGGTGGGCGATATGAGCTAAAATTCATATCACGATATTTTCCACTGTCCAGACGATATCGATATGATATCACGATATATGACGTAAAAAAATATGAATCACATTTTAATATCCCTTCTTGGTTAAATTATATTAGTTAAGGAAAAATATGTATTTTGACCTTATATAACCAGAAAGAGTGAGGCATTGGACCGTATGGACCTGAAAGTTTTTATTTGTATTGTGCAAACATGCATTCCGTAAACATGAGGTAGGTAGGCCTATATATATATATATATATATATATAAATTAGATATTAAGTAAAATTAAATAAAAAATAACAGGAGATAAAGAAAATAAAGGTAATTACAAATTCAAATACGTGTGTTTGTTTTGGCTACGGTCCGTAGATATGTAAAAAACTAACCGTTTGAAACTAAACCTTTCAAGCCTCAACCATCAATTATCAACAATATCAACAAATCTTCACTAGAACTTTCTTCACAAGTTCCGTGCCAGGAATACCAGCATGTTGACTGTTTCTGGCTTTAGTGCTGCCCTGTGACATGTCACCCACATTGCCCCCAGTGCTGAATGCCCTCTCAGAGGGGGCACTTGTGGCAGGGATGCATGCAGAAGTATTTCTTTTGCCAGACAACTCACACGTGGAAAATTAGATCCGTGAAATCGCCACCACTCCAAAGGATCAGACTCGCTGTCTGCTGCCGTTGCCAGAATGTAGCTATTCAGCTCTTGCTCAATGATCTGCCTCTCTGAACATGAGGCAGGTGCACTGCTGGTCTGCTTAAAGAAGCTCCCAAGGCTCTTCTTGGGCTTCTTGCCTGATTGATGAGCAGTGGAAGCTTCTTTCTCCCTGTCAGTGTGATCCTCTGCAAGAGACGATTTTCCCCAGGGCTGTGTTATCTCCACCAGGAGGGCTTCGGTCTCTGAGGCAGCTCTCACCTTAAAAAATGAGAAATAATTAAACTTTATTTGTATAGCACCTTTCATACATAAAATGCAGCCCAAAGTGCTTTACATTTGAAGCAAATAAAACAAGAACAAATGAATAAAATACTTAATGTCCTCCAGTTTCTCAGCGGACATGTACCTGGTCTGAACCTTGGATCTAGAAAGGTAGCCATGGAGAGCAGCTCATCTGTTGCAGGGTCAGTGTACTTGTTATTCAAGTAATCAAGAACCTTGATCTTGATCTCTTTGGTCAGTTCTGTATCGTCCTTGCTCAGATTTAGAACCTCTGCATTTAACAGATTGATGACAGGCTTCAAATAGGACACGCTCACATATACGCTTCTCCTGACAGGGCATCTGTAAAGTCCTGGAGTGGCTTCAGTGCTGCTGTGACTGATTCCAAGACCTGGATGTCTTGCCAGGTAGGTACACAGGTGCCGTGTCTTTTTTGTCCCCTGCCAGGACCTGTGTAATGGCCTTTTCCTGCTCCAGGACTCTTTCCATCATTTTCAGACGAGATCCCCACCTTGTCGGAGATTCTGTGATGAGCTGTGCAGGGGCAGGCTTAGTTCATTCTGTGCTGTCATCAGGCCTTCTGCTTTTTCCAGCTGTATGAGAACGTGCTAACCACCTTTTTTTGCAAACCCCTGTGGCCCGGGAAATCGCACACCCCTGTGGCCCGGGAGCGTTTTGGACACTCCTCTCTGGAAATTGGAATAAAGAAATCAAAATAATAGGGTGAAAAATGAAATCGAATCACAATACAAAATAATTAATAATAATGCATTTTTATATAGAAATCACAATACAATATAACTTTTTTTAATCTTTGTTTGAGGATTTACGGCATTTACATTCAACTGTTACACATTTTACAAATCTGATGTGCTTAGATTTAGCCTACGGTACATGGCTGATGTGAGCTGTATTTTTTCTTAATAATAAGCATCATACAGTGGTAGCCCTAGGCTACAGTCCTGAAACTTACCCAATAGCATTGTGCAGCCTGTGTCCGAAAGCTCCATCCAAGGTTTGCCCACGTTGTTCAGCTGCAATGCCTTGATCATGTTCGATCCGCTGTCGGTCGTCATACAAACTTGACGCGACTCTTTTAATCCCCAGCGTACAACATCGATCCACGACAGTATGTCCCTCAGCCCACCTGCAAATTATTTCCCCGGTGTGGTGTACGTCTGGGAAATAAGACGTCTGTAGGCACTACTTTTCAGTTTCCAGTCTGTGGGATTACGTCTATGTAATGGATTGTGAGGCTTATATAAGGTTCTGTGGGTACGACTTGACCATAGATCGGCAGTAGTGGAGAAGAATGGATGTTATTTATCTCACTGTAAACTCTGTAAGAATTTCCCAGCATTCTGTGTAAAGCTGTGGCAGGCATTTTTGGCTAAAATATTTGCGGCTCGGGATCTCATATCTTGGGTCCAGAGTTTGAATCAACTTTCTGACCTCTGCAGCACCCCTCTTTCTCCACAGTTTGAATCCGGTACCATGTCCTTCGCTATGTGATTGTGTAATCGCAGCTGTGATGTCTATCCCATTTTTTGCTCGTCTTCTCATAGCAAGTACCGGCAGCAAATGATGATATAATTGATTGTTGAGTGCGAGTCTGGCTTGTCTTCGGCGCGAGCTCCTGGGCTTACTGTCTCACGCATTTCTGGTGGCATTGTTCATACTCACGGACATGTATGTTTTTTAAGTGATTGAACAGGTTTGGTCGTGTTTCCACCTTTTTGCTAAGACAAACACGACGACACAACTTGCATAGGGTAGTGTTTTGGTCGGGGTCGGAGATTATTTGTTAAAGCCAACCAGTTCCAAACAACAGAGGTGCCCCCTTTCTTCTTAAAACCAATTTATCCTCCTGCTCTTGAGCAACATCAATTTCTGTGTTTTTCGCTCATCCTGGATTGTAAAGTTTTCCCCCAATAGTTAACACCTGCCTCCTCCTCTGGGAACTGCAGCTGCCTGCACACTTATTTTTTGCTAGCACTACATGCGTGCAACAAGTGTGCATGCGATACGTGCGCTCATAAAAATAGGGTCAACATATTAACATACATTCTTTTTATTCGTAAGAACCAAGAAAGGTTGGATAAAAAAAATAAAAAAAGATGTAGCTACTTAGTACTATCACTCAGTTGAAAATTTGGAACAAAAAAATATTGATGCAAAATTCGAATTTATGAATTCTGAATAAATCGCGGTATCCATGATATTTGCTAAATCCATATCATGGCGCGGCACAATACCGGTTTTTACTATCAAACCGGTATATCGCCCACTCCTAGTGTGTTTGTATCCATTTTAGTGTCCGGTTCCACTGTAACCCTTTTAAGAACATTCAAAAATGTGTTACATCCACAAGAATTAGAAAATGGAGCTTGGCAGTAAAAACAAACAGATATATAACCAGCTGTGTACAGTATCATTACATATTGGTTGAATGAGTCAATTGTGAAAAATAATGAATGACATTCACCAGACAAATTAGTCATTGGACACCATGAGTTTTGTTTTAGATTTTCCTTTACTGACATGACAAATAAATACAAAGCAAGAAGTGGCGACGATTAAGACTTCAATAGCTTAAGGTGTGGTCTAGTACTGTAGTGTGTTGCTGAAATTCCCTCCCCCTGAAGCTACTTCAAAAGGGCCTGTATATCCGACCTTCGCAAAACTGCAGTAAACCGCCTGAACTGACCTTTGTTCGTAAGTACTGTAAATCAAATGCCGACTTCTCATAGTTGGTTCAAGTCCCAGGTTTGCTTAAAAACCTTTAGTGTAGTCAACATGATTTTCCTGTGTTTTATATATATTCCACACTGAGCGGTTTGAATAACAGTGAAATTCTGAAAGATTACAATGCCGTTTTTAGTGTAAGAGCCATTTTAAAAGACCGCCTGAAATGTCATTCTATGGTGGTGAGACGAAATGTTGGCCTGCCTGGTGACATCACTCCTCCAAACCGCTCGTCAAAAAACAGCTAGTTTTCCCCTCCCCACTCACACCACTCCCAGACAGTCCTATCAAAATTCTTGCTTGAGAAATGTCTCTTTGCTAAGAAGCTATTAGTTTCTTTTTGACCATTTTAATTTAAAATAAATCACAGTAAGGTACTTAATTGTTACCCAGAAACTATTTTAATTTGAGATGAAAAAACAGCTGCATTGGACCTTTAAATGGGACTCTTCTTCTCTTACTCCCATATAGTCATCTTTAACTTTAGCTCTAATGATTTTAACCAAACTTTTTTTGCATCTCCTAATATGGACGAGGATATGGGCGAGACTCGCCATCCGGCCCTACGTGGTGCACCGCTGCCGCATTTCTGCCAGAGCATTGCCTTCTCCCTGCAGACGGCATGGCTGCTCGGCGCCTACTCCTCCGACATGCACATCTCTAATCAGCATGAGCCGTACATTTTCAGTTATTTGGACCCAGCGCCACTCGCGCTGCGCAAGCTAATCCTCTCAGACGAACTAAAGCCCCCACTCAGCTTCTAAAGGTGTGGGTCCCGCCGGTGCTGCGGACACCAGCCCTGGGCTGCGGGACGTTGCCCACATTCGACACCACCAGCGGCACACCGTGAAGGCCACCCCCCGGCCCCCGACAGCCAAATCATCCCTGCCGATGCCTACTCTCTCGCCTTCCAAGCGGACACATCAGCGATCCAAGTCGGACGCCACGCATTGCACAAGCCTGGGAGTAGCCTCAGGAGAACAGCCAGCAACCCCAAGGTGGAAAGCGGCTACGATGAGGTGAGTACCTTTTTTTAACATATTTTGTCATACAAAAAGAGGGAAGGGAGAGTGGATCAGAGTTGTAGAGTATAGAATGTCTTTGTACTTTTTTTAATCTTTAATAGTAGGCCTGTTGCTACATGTTCTTTTATAGTCCCTATGGATGATAAAGCACAGGAAACCCTGAGTAACCCTAAAATACCAAGTTTTTCTCCATCTGTGTGTCAGTAGTAAATGGTTGTATCCCTACAGTAAACACTGTGTGGGATTCAGCAAGGGAAACTTGGATCAGCCATGCTGGAGTGTGCTGAGTCAGCAATACTTTTTATTATTCGCAGGTGCAGCGTTTGCTTGCGACTTGCAGGCTCGTCTTCCATGTGGAATATTGCTCACAATAATATTACTGAATTGTGCAAAAAACTGTTCTGTAAAAATTTAATATTCTTTGGGAGACCAGGAGTACGAGTTTTGGACATTGAGAGCGTTATTCCAGCTCTTTCTATGGTCTAGCCAGACTACCCTCTCAGTCTAACTAATAAAGAAGGGGGTGGGGTTAGGTGCATCTGTCCCACATCTCCAGAGTTCCCTCCCTATTGTTTTGGGCGTGCAGTGTCCTCCCTCTCCAGAGGTTTTTTTGGCTGGGGCTTCTCAGCCAGATCGCTCTGCAGCTGGTGTCAGAGTGAGGTTGAGGGTGGGTCCCTCTCGAATGGAGAGCTTGGTGAAAAAATTGGTCACTTTCTATCATTGCAGACATTAGATTGTTTAGCAGAGTGCTATTGTGAGCATGTTTGTGTTGGGGCAGGATTTGTGTCAGTGTTGACGAGCGATATGTTGTCTGGTGGAAGTTTTCTGCTTCCTCTTGTCTGGCCTTTCTCTCGGTCTCACTGATTGTCTGGCTTGCAACCTTCTGTCAGTCCTCTCTCTCTCTCATCAGGGGATCAGTTATTTTATGAGAAATCAAATTGGGTAGTTTTAGATGGGACAAGGTCCTGAAACTATAGCAGAAAGACGGTCCCTCTCGCCCTCGTTCAAAAGCTTTTCTTGGACTCTCCCAGGCAAATCTTCTTGCTGTGTTATGCATTTTCTCCCTACTACCGCCACAAAATGTTTCCTCCTCACCTCTTTCTCACGCATCTCTCTCATCTCTATTCTGTTTTTTTGTGATAAATGCCTGTTTTTGTCTAATCCTTTTTAAAATCCTCTACCCCATCCCTCTCTCAGCTAATCTGCCCACCCTCTCCTTCTCTTTCGCTCTCCCTCACTCTGTTTTCCTCCCCTCCCTTCCCCACGTATGCCTGCATCAAACCTCCCTGCTGCTCTGTGTCGTTGTTGTGGCCAGTGATCCCCATGTTTTAATCTGTGTCTGGTGCTGTGAAGAATCCTGTAGCAGATGGTGGGGCAGGTGAGCACATTAACAATCCACAGAATGCAACCAACAGCCCAAAGGAGTTCAAGGGCACTTCGCTTTATTGACTTTGCTCTGTCTTTAGGATGTATTAGCAAAGATGGGCAGAAACTGCTTCTCCAAATAGAAATCCCCGATCACGCTTGTAGGTGATGTTTTGGCAACGTTAGCTAGCTAAGCTCATGTGCAGAAACACATCGTCGGGTTTAACGGTCTGAAAGTTTCTGTGGTTATCGTGCAGGCCGTAAAACGTCAAATCAAAGGCACATAGATTCAAGCTAGGCTTAAGTAGAACTAGGAACTGTCATTACTACAAACCTCATGAACAGTGACAGGTTTTTATTTTCAAACAAAAACTTTTGGACACTTTATATAGCCTGCCTTTAAGTTTTTGTCAAAAAAACCTGTCACTTTCATGAGGTTGTAAGCCCAACAATGTAAATGACAGTTTCCGCTACTTAAGGTCCCTAGCCAAGAGCTTGAATCTGTGTTGCATGAAGGAACATTTAGATTTCGAGAAAACTTAACAACTAAGAATACATTTTTCACTTCTCCCATTAACTTACCAAACCCTGGTCTGGTCTGCTTCCATGAGTCCCCGTTACCTGCTTCGCAAGCATTATGGGAAGTCTCGCGTGTTGCGCCTCTGGGTTTAGAAACTCTGTGGTATTAGTACACACAGTGATCACTAGTTGGATGCCAAGCAGTCCATTTTTGCTTTGATAATAAATACTGTACTGAGAGAGTCCTTATTGATACGGCTTTCACACGCCATCTAAGTTGTTAGTCCTGGTTATTGGCCTATGAACTTGGACTGACCTGACTAATTTTGTTTTTGATCTTTTACTTGGGGGTAAGGGCCTCTGGCTGGAAAGTTCTGTGGTTATTGCAACAGTGAGGAAAAACCAAGAGGCACTCAATCACAGTGAATGAGGAAGAAGAATGCTGTGAAATATGTCCACCAATTTTGAGCCGCGCTGTAATGTGAGTGGGACCAGCACCCCGCAGTGCAGATTGGGTGGGTGTTGCATTACATCCCTTTTTTGTTTACAGTGCCGACTGGGCTTAACATGCAGCTGTCAGTGTGCCCAGGTATCATTTGCCCTCTCCGCCACAATACTTCCCTCTTCCTGCCCACCTCGCGTCATCTTGGGCAACATAGCCGCCGGGCTGGGGCACTGTGGTGGATTCAGATAGCACCAGAGTGGGATTCATGGAAACATACATGAGGGGTTTAACTATACTTCTAGATGCAGCTGTCGCTTTTTACTCACACAAAGCGTTGTATTTCTGTTTTTCTATATACACTACCGTTCAAAATTTGGGGTCACTTAGAAATGTCCTTGTTTTTGAAAGAAAAAGCATTTTCTTTTGTCCATTTTTTAAATAACAATCAAATTGATCAGAAAATACAGTGTAGACATTGTTCAAATGTTGTAGCTGGAAACGCAGATTTTTAATGGAATGTCTACATAGGCGTACAGATTGTCCATTATCAGCAACCATCTGTCCTGTGTTCCTGCTGGGCAATGGCACGTTGTGTTTTGCTTAATACATCCAAGTTTAATCATTTTAAAAGGCTAATTGATCATTAGAAAACCCTTTGCAATTATGTTAGCACAGCTGAAAACTGTTGTGCTGATTTTAAAGGAGCAATAAAACTGGCCTTCTTGAGACTAGTTGAGTATCTGGGAGCATCAGCAATTGTGGGTTCGATTACACAGGCTCAAAATGGCCAGAAACAAACAAACATTTTTTCTTCTGAAAACTCGTCAGTCTATTCTTGTTCTGAGAAATGAAGGCTATTCCATGCGAGAAAATGCCAAGAAAACTGAAGATCTTGTACAACCGCTGTGGTACTACTCCCTTCACAGAACAGCGCTCTAACCAGAATAGACAGAAAGCGCGTATTACACTGTATTTCTGATCAATTTTGATGTTATTTTAATGGACAAAAATGTTGCTTTTCTTTTGAAAACAGTCTGTCCAAGGACATTTCTAAGTAGACCCCAAACTTTTGAACAGTAGTGTGTGTGTGTGTATATATATGTGTGTGTATATATATGTCAGAATTACATGGCCAGTATTGAATAGAGGAGAATCCTAGCAAATTCTGAGCGTTTGAGAGACTGTTTTACAAAACCGGAGTATGCAATATTGGTTTCATCAACATCATTAAAATTCCTTCAAACTTAGACCTGTATCAATCCCTGCATGTCGGCCATTTTGGCGGTTATACGTGAGTGCCGGTGAAAGTTTATCTGGATATAGGACAGGGGACATGATTGAATCTGACATGACAATGACATTAATACATGCTAATAGTTAACTAGCGAGAACCAGCCACTCACTATGTTTTGTGAAAATGGCTATCTAGTTAGTCTATAGGCGATATATCATTATTTTACCTGCTGCGCATTGTCTCTCACCCTCTCTCTCCTCTGGCAACTGCCCACCTGAACACATGCAGGTGATGGACACACCCATGACTTTTCCAAGATTTTCATTGCTGACCAAAAATTGGCTATAACTGGGTAAATAGCTCACTAACTAGCAATCATATCAACATTTTTCACGTGATGAGCTAGAACTCCACCGCAACTGGGGCACACTGGGTCATTTTAATTTTGCTTTGTAATCTCAAAACACATCTTGCGACTGCATTTCCCTGAATGATTGAAAGACCACTCGTGCCTGTAGGCCTTCGATACCAAAACAAATGTTCTACAATAACAGAGGGGGAACACTTTGATCAAATTCTGATTGGGGTAGCATAATTGTTTGATTTTTTGTGATTTTACGGCGTGATTTATTATTAGTAATTTTTTACTTATCCGTTCGGTCAAGTAACTGAATCAATGTCTGGCCCAGCATTATTCACTTGTAAACATAAAGACGTTCGGTCCAACACTGAGAACCCCATATGAAAACCCCTCAACACATACAACGACATAAATCCCTAACACAGGTGTGTACCTGGCAGGCAAATGCCTCAACATTGATTTTGACTGCTGTAAAATCATTTTTGTAGGTCTTTAGACTGACTTCCTTTATCAGATAGGCAATCAACTTCGTGTACAGAGGAGCTGGAGACAGAGAATGCGTTGTCCACTATAAGTGGGAGATACACCATGGCGTCAATTGACAAAAGTCAGGTTTAGCTCCGAAAGACCCCTTACAAAATGTATTCTAACACGTCGCCCCTGTGTTCAACACAATCACCTGGACTTTATAAACAAGTGCACAGACCTCTGTCAACAGGACGTCTGCTCTACTGCCTGCATGCTTAGAGCCCACATTGTTTCGTACATGACCCACAAAGAAACAGAGAAAATGCATTTTCGCCACAAACCTTGTTCATGGATGTTCCACCCATGGTCCAGGTACGACCCCCGTTCCCCCAAGCCCTCCACCCCCCCCCCTCAGGTGTCTTCCCTGCTAAAAAGACTCCTCAGGCTCGGTCTCCAAGTTGCTCGTGTGAGGTCTATCACCAAAAGGCAGTTGTCAATTCAACGTGTGTACTATTAACTTGGTTACAATGTCTATTGGGTGAGAAGTTGCTAGAGACAAGTGGGAGTTACAACAAGGTGTGTCTATACAGGTACTTCCGGAAAGTATCCTACAGCTAATTGCTCATTTTAGGCTAGACTCCTCATAAATGCATTACATATTTGAAAATTCTAATCAGCATGAGATGGCTACAGGTTTTCAGTTAAATTGGATCCAGTTGCGGTCAAATACACTATATATACAAAATGTGTTTTTGGTACCTGTGTGACAGCTCTACCTTCAAATTAGTGGTTTGGCTTGGAGATTTCAGGCCACACCATTATGTGTTTTGCTATAAAACAGGTGTATAAAATCAGAATGGATAGACTCACAGAGCCATGTAAGCCAGACAGGATCTCCTCTAGACAAACCATGGCTGGTCTGTATAGAATGACCAAGAGGAGCCACTAGCTGATTATAGCTCATGTTGACTTTCAACAGATGAATGGCACCGTCATAGGATGCCACCTTTCGCACAAGTCAGTCTTGCCAAATCAAAGTTTTAGGGCGCTGCCCTGCTAGATAAAATGAGCTTCATGCCCTGTGTGTTTGAACAACTGGCCACTCTCTCTAAACTGTAAGTACTGTTTCAGTGTTGACTATTACAAAAATAGGGAATATGTGTTACAGAAAATTTTTCATATTGTAACAGAAGGCATCAGGTTTATGTTTCAGACATAAACCTTCAACAACGTGACCTTACAGAGCTCGGCCACACAACAGTTCCGCTGCCCGACCTCCTCTCACCGAACGAGGACCGGCGAGGTGCTGAAGCTTAGCTATTCTGTGAGAAATTGAAGGGCATGCGAAGTAGATTCTGGACTACTACGACATAAAAAAATCGGCTGTCTTCGGGTTCCCAAACTGCCCTCTGGAAGCTGAAGGTAACGTGAAGTGGCTTTGTTTCCATGGACGTGTTTAGCAGCTGCACACATGGTAGGTAAGCTATGTAATATCACCATAAACGTCAATGCCAAGTGTCGGAACTGGAAGTGGACTTGTGGGAACGCCAGCAGGGGTCCAGAACGCAAGGGATTCACCGCCATTGGACTCGAAGGAGCAGATCTATTATATGGAAAATGACGTTCTCTGGAGTGATGAATCATAATGAAGGCAGCTTTTTTGTTTAGCCCTGGGTGGCCATTTGGCAGCTCCTCGACTTATGGGTTGTGACTAATCTAGGTTGGCAAGAGAGCAGAAAGAATGGCACCAAGATTGAGATGCCTGCAGCAACGCGACTGGGTCCTCCTGGTCCTGCCCAAATGCATAGTGCCAACTGTAAGTTTGGTGTTTTTATATTGGATGAATCAAATGTATTTATGTGTCTGCCTAATGTACCGAACATGTTTCCATTAACACTAAAGCACAGGTTTTGTTTCAAAGGGCACAGTTTGTTTGTTGTTGTTACTCTAGGGCTACACTGTAAAAAATGTAATCACCATGATTGCTGACTAAATGACACCCTAATTCCCTATTTTAGTGCACTAACCTTTTTGACCAGCCCCTTGATTAACCATAGAACTATGGGTCCTGGTCAAAATAAGACATAGTGTAATTGGGTGGCATTTGGGACTATTACATTTAGACCAATTTTGTCAATATGTTAAACTTTACCCTCCTCACCCTGACAAACGTCCACGCTCTCCACGGTCGCCAGTGCATCCTCACCGATACCGTATATTTGCTATATAAAAGTAGATCCTGCGGAACAGACGCAAACCAACAGGCCAGCTGCACTAAGAAGCGGCCTCATCGCGGAGGAGTCCCTCAATCGTAGTCCGCTGTCACAAACGACTGAACATAACATAACCATTATCGCTCGACATACTGCAGTTTATTTGACTGAGTTCAAAACCATCTGACAATTCTTGCAGAATTGACAGGGTTTTTAGAGACCTAAATACGTCATATTCCCTAGAATTTTTGAAGCATGATTTGGGAGTTAGAATACAATTGTAAACTACTGAAAAGGGAACAGCGTCACAATGCGCTCGCCATGGTTTCTGAAAAAGAACGTTGCTGCGTTCATCAGCTCTGTGATGTCTCTAGCGGAGACACTCACTGAACCACTCACTTTCACGTTCAATGTGTCAAAGCGTTCAACCAACATGCATTGGACTAAACATCATTCAAATAGTTTACTAAAAAGCCTACAGATATGTTTTACATTATTATTTTAAATCTCCTGCATAAATCAGCTGAGATAGCCTACTCTTCTCATCTCTTCGCCCTCCTGCCCTGGTGGTTATATCTGAGCGTTTTGATACTGATTGATAATTTGGATTATTCATATCCAAAGTGAAATGCTGATTGTGTCATATTTTATAATGTAGGCCTAGTAGCCCACGTTTCATGACATAACCCTAATCCTAAAATAGACTAAAATTGAAACCCCTGGGCGAGCACACAAGCTCTGGCTGTACACCGGCAACAATAATACATCCAAAGAGGGTGGGCTGTTGAGGAAAACCATGTACACCAACACACATCTTCATTAGGAGATAAAAGTAATCAGAGGCTAAAAGAAAATGGCAGACAATAGAAATTGAATGCGTATGTTACGGCTGGTTAGTGTTTTAATTACGAAGGACTCCCACAAATCTATTGTCTCTTGTCGTGTATGAAGATTATGACTAGTCTTGAGGGACAAAGAAGAACTGTTTATCTTGGTTTGAATGTAGCAGTTGGAGGGTGACGCCCCAGGGGAGACCGGTGATTGGACGAAAAAGGGAGCAACCCATTTATTGCCATTGTTTATAAGTATGGGTTAGACAAAGGAAAAGTCAGGAGCATTCAGATTATTTTGGGACGGGGGTCTGTAACTTATGCTGTAACCTCGTGATTTTAATAAAAGCCTCTAAACACGGTGCAGCCTAAGCGGACTCCTTGTTGACAGCAATAGCCACAATTGGGTTGTTTGGTTTATATTAATAATTAAAGGGGGGAAGCCATAGGCTATATAGTCTAAAATAAAATAATTCACGATAAAGGAATATAAAAGGGTTGTTACAATGGGGAGAAAGGACAGCAAGGCTATAAAAGTCATTACATCGATTGATATAGTACAACATAGTAACCCTTTAACTAGAGTATTGCTAGGTTATCCGGCAAATGAAACGAAAGTTGCCCTTCATTCTCAACAAAAACTGATAAAAGATTCCAGCGATAAGATAAAACACGGTATAGAGAAGGCGACAGAAAAACTAAGCGCAGAAGTCAGTATACCTTTCTCACATACGGATTCAGCGGTAAGACACCCACCTTATGAGAAGGAAGTAGAGCTTAGGGATGTTTATCCTCAGCTTCCAGGGATCATCCAGGAGGGTGATTGTTGCATCAGAGATGAAGATGAATCCAAAACTCCAGAAGGAAGAAAAACCGAGATGTCTGGAAACTAAGAGAAGAATGAGGTTCGGAAAGATGAGGATGAAGATACAGAAGGAGAAAACCTGCTGAGAAAAATAATCCCAAGAATTGGAGGAGAAGAAGAATACATTGAGGCCAATATGCTGAAGAAAAGTAAGAAGATGATGGAAGATGATATTTCGAGGACAGAACTTAGAATATAAGCTTTTTGAAGAATCCTGATATGTCAAGAGCAAGAAAGAACAGGATCAAGAAACTCTCAGAAAACAATCATACAACTGGTGGAGAAGAGAAGCTTTGGTTATGAAGAATCAGAGTGAACCAAAAATCAACAATCACTGTTACAGCTTCAACTGAACAATATCAAATGCAATTGTACCAGCCAAGGGGGGTACCAGGTGTTTCATATCCACAGCCAGTTTCTGGACAGACAGAATTGGAGAGGAAGAGGACGAGAAGGCTTAGAAGGAGGAGGAAGATTTCAGCTACACTTCCAGCAACTTTCAGAAGACTGTTATAATTATGGACAGATTGGTCACTTTACCTGTGACTGCATGGGCCAGGAGGAAACAACAGAGAACATTTTTAAGGAAGATAAAGGAGCAAGTGAAGATCACCTGTTCTCCAGGTGAACCCTAAAGATTCTAGAGTGCCTAGAAGATACGAAGGGGGGTGTCAGCTGATAGCACCGATTAGAGAAGAAGATAAAATATCTAACAATTGAAGTAAAACCAGAGGACTATGAGAAGTGATAGTGAATAGTGTAAAAGCTTTTATCTGTGTTGAGCCTAAAAGAGGTTAAACATCTCACTATGTAAAATTAACTAATTAGGATAGGGATTTGAGGTAGTAAAACAGCTAATTACTCTTAAGGAACCAATGGAGCTCTGCTATAAAAATCAAAGGGAAATTAAAATAGACATACTAATATTAAAAAATATACCTATTGCATTGTTGGGAAGAGATGCATTGTTTAAATTGAATTGTACAATAAGATGTACACTAAACGGTTGTCTGGTAGAAGATTTTAAAAAGTAGGGTTTTTGGGAATCATATTTGCTTAAAAAGATAATATCATAGGAAGGATGATAATCTATTAGACTGCCTATTAGACAATCTGTCTGGAAAATAAAGTTAAAAGGGGGGTGACTGTTATTCTGGTTTACATTCTTACACCAAGGGATTTCAGGCTAGGCTAAAAGGTGTTTAGTCGTTTGCCAAGTCTGTGTGTAAAGAAGTCAGAAGCAGGTGAGGACTTTCCCTATCACATATCCTAAAAATTGGTGGTAAAGGGATTTTGTGAATAAATCAGTGGAAAAGGTTTTTAAAGGTTAGGAGAAAAGATTAGATTAAAAGTTAGGAGAACTAGGTTGAAGGAACTCTAAGACAGTAAGCTAAGTTTCAAAGTTAGTAGTAAGAGAGAGAGAACAGTGGTGAAGGACACTTTAGAGTAGGGAGATCAAGGTAATTATAGGTGTATTTTTATAATCAAAAGTTTGAAAGTTAGGGTTTAGAGTAGGAAGAGAGAGTGAATGTAAGTTACATTTACGTCATTTGACACTATTGGTGATAGATGGAAGTACAAGCAAAGAGTTCAAAGCTTTGGGGAAAATGGATGAAGTAACTAAGGACATTAACACTTCAGTCTATTAAAACAACAGTGAGAAGCAATTTAACTCTTTCAACATTGATAGTTATTAAAGCCATAAATATATCGCATTTGATTATAAGGGAACCAATAGCTCCAGCACCAATTTTAGAGGAAAATACTGTTTTTGGGGTTAGGATGGGGACGTTCCTCCCACATGGAGAGATAATTATGGAGAAGAAGTATTGTTATCAGGACCAGATGTAGAAGCGGTGGCCCCTAATCAAAGGAGGTATAGTTTGTACAACAATATGAAGTGGAAGAGGTTATGAGTGATTGTTCACTTATTTTGCGTAATGTTACAGAGAAAGATCAGGGAGAATATATGTGTACTTATCTAGTGCAAGCATTAAAATTTGTTCCGGTTAAGAATTATTGGTTAAAAGGCTATGTAATTCGTAAAGTGATGCCTATAATGGAAGATTTGAAATCTGTTGAAGCTTCCGCAGTCACCGAGGGAGTTCAGGAGGAGTAGATTACAGTAGTCACTCCAACAGTAGATAATACACAGAGGATATCGGGAACTTTCGCACTAGAAGTAGTTAAGAGTGTTAATATATCAACTAGATCAACTGCTTTAATGGTAACTTTGGAAGGGATTAATGATACCAAGGCAATAGCAAATGTAGGAAGTATGACACCGACAACAACTTTTCTGAAATTAAAGGGGGTAGCAAGAAGGACTCAGGGGTTTATGTTACGGATGGAGAGGTATCTGCAGTACCGCTCGTTAGGGAAGAGAGAAACTATATGCATGTGGTTTGATTCTTCTGTTGTGAAAATTAGAGATAGATGGTTAGCTCATTCTGTAAGATCAGTGAGGAATCTTGAGGGTCCATGTCTGGTGAGAATTCCAGCACCAAACATGTCAGAGACGTGGGGTTCGACCTCTATCAAGTATGTGTCAATCTTATGCTTTGTCATGACTGTGGTATCAGCAACAATCAGTAACCGATAAAATAATGTCGTTGTCAAAACATTTGTTTAAGCCTAGGGTTAGGTGTTATTGGGTTAAGTGAATTAACTTGTGTGCATTTGTTAGATGGGAAGGAAACTCAGGTAACAGCAAACCCTGAAGCATTTGAGGTGAAACCAGTGAGGGCTAAAAGTTGTTTTTGTTCTAATAAAACATATGATATAAGGGGTATGTTTATGGGAATATCAGATTGTGATGATTATATGATGACTTTGGATAAGCACGAACATAAGGTTAGAGAGGACAAATATAATGTAACTTTTTATGTACCAGGTAGTAGAAACAGCAGGACTTTGATGTCTAAAAGATCAGCTTTTGCCTGTCAATGTGACTATGGGGAATTTTAGAGATATTTAGAGGGTTTGTGGTGATAAAGCGTATATATTCTTACCCTATTGATGGATAGGATGTTGTTACATGTCAACGTTGAAGCTTCCATATGAGGTTTCTACCATTATAAGAGGGGTAGCACCGGACACAGATAAATCTGAAGCTAGGTTTGAAATTGGATGAAAAGAGACATGGAGACATGTTATAGTCTTCAAGTCTATCATTGAAGGATGAATCTAAGGGAGAAGGGGGGACTTTTTCCATGGTATGGTGTAACATTTGGGAAGATCCTATTGATAATGTTAGTTATACTTTGAGTCCAGATAGTTCAGATATTATCACTAGGGTTATATATGCATTGAAGAATATAAGGGATGCATTTGGTAGATCTGAAGGAGCGGAAGTCAGCGAAGACTTGGTTGCAAGATCAGGTAGGCCAGTAGGGGCAGTGATGGTTCAGATTCTAGTTGCAGCTTTGATAACACTGTGTGTGATGTTTGTAATTTGTTACTGACCTTTGAGAAAGCTATGATATTGAGATAGGTTGGAGAGTGATGCCTGGAGACAACACTCAGATGCCGGTGTTGACTGTTCCTGATCTGGATGAAGATGGACAAGTGGAACTGAATGGATAAATATCATTTTTGATGTTTTGATCATTTTTCAATTTTTTTTTCAATATTAGTGTGATTTTAGTATGATTTTATGAATCAAAGGGGGAAGTGGGGTAATGTGATTCATACATCATTTATATATCATTTCTATATTCTTAGTTGATATTGATGTTCAATTTGAAAGTGTTGTTTTGCAAAAGATACTGTTTTTTTTTTTTTTTTTTTTTCTTCCAGAAGCATTTGGGGGAACATGTGGAGATTGAAATACTCAAACAAGGACAATGTGAAAGGACAATGACTGGAGGAGAGATGAAACAAGAAAGGTGTGGAGAGATTCCGATTCCATCATCAACAATCCATTGGAAGTCGAGACTACGGGGAGATGAAGTGTAGTGGACTACATTCCAGTGTCTGCAATGAAATATAGACATATTTGCATGTGTAATACATAATTTGTGTCATAGCCTTGGGATTAATTTTTTGTAGAAGGATATTTGATGTTATTAATAATACATGTGGGGATCTTAGATGTTTTTGTTTATTTCGGTGATGCTTAGGGACAGGGGTCTAGGCAGGGAGAGGTCCACTATAGGGTCCAATGGGTTGACCAGCCTTAGAGTGGATATTTTTTTGGATAGGATTTTGTTTGCAGGGGCTTACATGTGTATTTAATTGCATCATAGTTTCAAATGCATTTACATGGTTTATGAGTTTATCTGGAGTATCTAGGTGGTTGCCTGGGACAGAGGGACCGTGAGATAATTTTACTGTCTTGATTGATGGATGGATATCTGTAAAGATGGCTGCCGGACAATTTTTCGCTCTTACACTCCATAAAGATTTGTTCATATTTCATAGTAATGTATTCACACTTCATAAACAGTTATTCATATTTCATAGAAAGGTATTTACACTCTAGAGAAGAATGTTTTTGGTTTAATGTTAAAGATATTCAATAAGATAAATTGTCACTTGTCATAATCCTATTCTGTTTGTTTTCGAGACTGTTTAGTCTCGAAGGGGGATATGTCATGTATGAAGATTATGACTAGTCTTGAGGGACAAAGAAGAACTGTTTATCTTGGTTTGAATGTAGCAGTTGGAGGGTGACGCCCCAGGGGAGACCGGTGATTGGACGAAAAAGGGAGCAACCCATTTATTGCCATTGTTTATAAGTATGGGTTAGACAAAGGAAAAGTCAGGAGCATTCAGATTATTTTGGGACGGTGCTCCTCCAGACACCGCAGGTCTGTAACTTATGCTGTAACCTCGTGATTTTAATAAAAGCCTCTAAACACGGTGCAGCCTAAGCGGACTCCTTGTTGACAGCAATAGCCACGAACAACAGACACGACACTCTCTAAAAAACTGTAGGTTGCATATTGGTGGTCAAAGTGGTCGAAACGGTGTAGTGATCCTCGCTAATACAGTGAGCCACATTACAATTCTGACCAAGTGGGTTAAATCTGTTGGAGCGATGCGTAGGGTGTGTGCCTTTCACGCATGTAACCTGGGTTCGCTTCCCCGCCCCTTGTTTGCTACAATATTTTAGGAAAGGGACATCTTCATTACCAACAATCTTACTCTAAAAACGTTTGTGAAAAAAGTTTGGTCAGTCTGTGAAAGTTAGAAAATGTTGGTTAGTCTGTGAAAGTTAGAAACTTCCAGCAGGAATTGACAGTCATCAGTCAAGGTGGTTGGATTATATAGCTACAGTGGTGCTATGGTTCCAAAAGTGCTGGTGATAAAATTAACATTACTGGCATACACATTTCAAAACAAAAGCCTATGATCAGGTATGGAGTTTTGGAAATGTTGTTAAACCCAACAGTCTATACTCTATAGCACAAAGTGTGATGTCCCCAATGATAAAATTGCATGTTACTCTAATTGTGAGATGTGTTACAGTTTACAATAGGCTACTTGGGTCTACTATACCTTCATCCTTTATTAAAGCATTCGGTTGCTAGCATTATCTCCACAAGCAAGGGTATCCTGGGAAAGACAAATCTTCTCCTCCCAGTAGACTAACTGAATCAAAGCCTCTAACATTACTGCTAGATAGCCATGTAAACACGAACCTCAGTGGCAGAGCTAAAGCTCATCTGAGATCTTGCATAGGCTGCTGTTTACCATAATCAGGATATTTTTTTACAAACCTTGGCGATACTTTCTTTGTTCTCGATTCGGAAGAAACTTGTCTCTTATGAACATCTGTGTGCAGTTGCAGGTGGAACTCCAAAAAACTGAGAATATTCAGAAAAATATTAAATCCACTTTTTGTATTGAGCGATAAATACCTCTTGCATATGTGTAGATCTTTCTTTTGGTCGCACTGTGGGAAGTGCTGTCATTAAGGCTACTTCTACAAGCGGCCGCAGCCGCTTTGCATAGAAACGACTAGTTTTTTACTGCAACGGTGTTGGAAATGTGAGATGTGCACAGCTAAAATGCCGAGGACTTTGCAAAAGGTGGATTTAATATATTTTTGGTCGAATTTTCTCTAGTTTTTTGGAGTATGCTACCTGTAACTTGTTGATAACGGGATATGGAGAAGGGAGAGTCGGTCAAGGATGGATTCAGACTAGGTGGTAAATTGTATGACAAGCGGCAGTTTATTCAGAGTAAAGATATCTGGTACAAGCGTGCACGGACTCGTTCTTTCAGCTCATATGGAACTTGCAGACGGAGCCCCGAAAACACAGTGCACATATGTTTTATACAGTTTAGTAAAGTAGGTTGAGTCTGGCAGATCTGGTCTTCTGGTTGGTCCATGCTGAGCGTCGTCCTCTGTGATTGGGTCTAGGAGATCTAGCTCAGGCCCTTTGTTCCGAATGTTCAGCAAAGTAGGAGATTTGGTGTGTGCGTTTAGTTATCTCTTATCTTGAGTAAGTCTGTGTGTGTGAGTGCATCTGTTGGCAAGAGTCACGAGATGTTATTGTCTATAATCAGCAATGACCCTAACACCCTGTGGTCAGGCGTTACCTGTTTCATCAATGTCTATGCAAGGTTGGTGTCAGCATTCTGTCTCTGAGTGTGTGTGTGTGTTCAGCATCATGTGCCTCTTGTGCAATGCAAAACATTGCAGAACATGTTTTCTGCAATATATGTGCCTTCGAGTTCTTGACAAAACTTGTCTTGAAAAAAGGAATTAGTTATAGCAATGTAATAGCAATAAGCTATTTATAAAATAGCATTTCTTACAAATCCCCCTCTACACGTCTCTAAAGACGTGTCATATAGGGAAAGGCGTGACATAAACTAAGTAAAAAACAAACAAAAGGGAAACTTTCTCAGAGAGAAAGTTTTGAGTCCCCCTCTTCACGTCTCCCAGACGTGATCCATTATTTATGGTACATGAAGCATAGTTGAATCAGTCTTAAAAGAAAAACAATAATGTAGAAAAAAAAAAACAACACATGATAACGCATAATGCAATTTGTAAAAAATTTTAACCATTCCCCCTCTAGCATACTAATTATATGGGCAGTTAATTAAACAATGTTAGTCCCCCTCTAGTGAGTGAACACAACAATCAGAGTTGGTCTTCGAAATTGCTAACCTCCAATTGTCGTTGTTCAGGTTTGTAATCATGACACAGCCCATCCACCTTTAATATTATATAAGGGAGGATAGTCACTTTCAAAATCGTCCAGTTCCAAATCATTAGTTCCCAAAAGCGGATACAAGGCAACATCCACAAAGAACAAGTATACCCATAGAAGCCATAACTTCACCCAGAATTGTCACAACAATAGTTTTCCATTTACCAAATATGTTATCAAACCAACCGTTTATGGAGCTATCAATACCAGAGTTCTTAACCAGTTCGTTCGCCAGCGTGGTGATGGTCACTCAAGCGCTTTTGTCACGGGCCCGTCCGGTGCTATATTGTTGGAGATGAAAATACAGCACATATATCCAAACAGAACACAAACCCCGTCCTGCTCAGCCAAAAGCATATCTAAAGCTATTCTATTCTGCCATGCCATTAAGCTAGTTGCCGCTGTCTGCTCAGCTAATCCCTTTTATTGCATCACGAGTGTGGGTTATAAAATATTTTGCTGGTTATATTAAATATAATTTATCCAATCTAATTTTTTATTAATTGTTGACCACCAGAAAATACTTGATTCAACCCAGCTGCGATCTGATTGTGGATCCCATCAATATATATCCTTTCATCAAAGGATCCCGGGAGGAGGTCCTACTTTCTATGTGACAACTCACCAGTCTCTGACACGTTTGATTGTTTGCTTATGTAGGTGAGTTCACAATCAGTTATCACCACATATCCATCAGATGTCAGCACGGGTCTGGTTTTTTTGGCTCCTAAAATCCTCTGGCTGCAACAAAGAGGAGAGATTAGTCATGGTCTCTTTAGGTGTGACATTCTCTGTGTGGGAGCAGGAGCTAAAAGGCCCTACCCTGTATCCTGTCTTACTAGTCCTAGAAAAAACAATTAGAATCCTCTGTGACTTCAAACTGAGGCAACCCAGGTCGGAATGACTTTGTTATCGGGGGAAACAGATAGTGCAAGTTACCATAAGACTCTCCAGTTGAAGAAGATATCTCACTTGTCAGGTCTGTAATCTGTTTTAGCATAATTCAGACTTTCAGACAGTACCTACCCTCATATGGGTCGCACTGCCATTTTCTGATAATTCCCTACTTTCACAACCCTAAACTGTATATGGAGATTGGTGATGTCCTTCCCTAAAGTCCCTAGTATTTCCCCTTTCCCTACGTCTAGTTGTCTCCTATGCCTTTTCAACTTGTGTTAGGTTAACTACCACTTCTGGCTGAAACAGGAGGGTCCGTGTGTGTTAGGAATATGGCCCCCACAATCAGACAGCTACCTACCGTCGGGAGACCTGTGAATCCCCACCCTTGCCCTGAGAACATGTCAGATGCCAGAGCCAACCCATTGCTTTACCTTCTATCGAACTCACACAGGGATGATCAGACAGGGTAAGGGAATCTTCGTTAAGGAGGCAACCCCCGAACCCTAGTGTGTGATCGGATCTTTCTCCTAACTCTGTGTTTGTTCGTCAGGTGTAGCTGGTTTTGCCTTTTTTACAGTGTGTGACATGCACCCAGATGGATCTCTCAGCTATTCTGCTGGCAAAGGCAGTACTTGGTAGGGCCCTTCCCGCCAGGCCTGGTTCAGTCTCCTGGTTAGATAGAGTGGGTCACCTTTCTCCTTTAATTCACCTGTGGGGCACAAAACCTCTGACATACAGGTGTGGTTAATAAAACTATCATACATGTTTTTCTGTTTTGTTTTTTAAAAGTATTTTGTCCTCTCCTTCGTATATATTTAATATTTAATCCATCCATCCCCCTTTTTGACACATGATTTGGCCATGTGTCAATATTACCACCTACCTAAACAATCACTTTGGTAATATTGGTAATTCATTATCCAATTGCCATTCCTCCACTCTCTCTTCTGTTATTTTATGGTTCAAATCAAATATACTATTACCAAACTATAATCTTCTTCACAATTTGCACAGTATTACAAATTACCCTCAACTTAGTAAAATAAACTATCTTAAAGTCCCGTCTCATGCCTTTAGAATTTACTAGTGTGAATGATTAATTAACACCAGAATGTTAAAACAGAGTTCAGAGGCAATTGAAATCATTTAACGAACTGTTTAAATCCCATAGTATACTAAACATTACCATTTATTCTAAATATTTCATAAATGTTAGTTATCCCAAGTGTTCATTAAGTCCTCATGACATTCATTCTCATAAGAAATCATATATACCCCAAACTCAGCCAAAAGCTAAAAAACTCCATAAAATTCACTGTGTGCTCCTCTAAGACCTATCACCCTTGACCTGCTGAAACCCTCCAAAATTTAAACAACAACCCTTTATAAACATCATACTAGGTGTGTTGTTCTTTATTTTGAAAACCCCAATTAAGACCACACAACCAAACAGCCAGGTCATGATGACTCCTGATTTCTCTCTTCCCCTTCTGCCTACAGTTTCTTAACTGGTGCCCTTTCCTTGCAGTAACTACACGGTTCCTCACATTCTCTAGCAAAATGTCCCGTTTTGTCACAATTGTAACACTTCCACTCACTCCTGTCTCCACTATTACTATTTCCTTCTTGTCTGTCTTTGCTACCGTAACCTCTCTTCTCTCCTAGGTATTGACTAATAGTCTCACTGTCTCTAATTCAACATAAAACCCCATAATCCAATCAATTTTCATACCCATTACTGTCAATGCCAAATTAGGTTTCTCTGTTCCTGTTAAAGTGCTAAATCAATAGTAGCCATTTCAAACACCTCACAATTTGGATCAAAGGGTTCCTTAGTCTTCCCCCCACTAGAGTCTACTATTTCTCCCTCAAGGACTAGTTCACGCCTTATCTTCCTCTTTCTCACACTCAAAGCTGGGGGATGGACTTCTCTCTCTCTCTCCTCTCTCCTGTCTGACTCAGAGAGATTCCCCCCCAATAGATTAGGTAAGGCTATCAGTGGGTACTGGCCCCCTCCTACTCTCTCTCTCTCACTGCTTATTTCTCCTTTACACACCTTATGTATCTGTTTTTAAGCATGGATTCGAGTTTTATCTGCGTCCAGACGTCCCTCAAAACCATACCTCTCCCTCCACCTGGTTATATAATGGAGATTTCTTCTATCCCTGGATTCCATTTTAATTACATCAAGCATTTCTCGTCCCCAGTAAATTCTGGACCTCTTGTGAGGATTTCCCCCCCCCATGGTTGGTACTGTTAAAAAATCCCTTAGCCACCTCTTCTATATTACAAGTCAATTTAACAAGTAATTCAAAATAGCTTCACACAACAACACCTCTAAGGAGTGCCCAGCAGGAGTCCAATTCCTATCAGAAACATACATACAAACATTCAGACACTCCCAAATCTCTCCCAGGGGGAAAAAGTTATCCTTCTCCCTGAGTGAGATTGTTTGTTCCCATAAGGGTTTCTTCATTTTGTTTGTCAGGATTGGTTCTCGCTGCTCAAATCAGCTCTTACTTCAGACAATGGTCTGGAAGGAGTGGGGGCTGGTGTGCAGTGTGTTAGATGGTGCCAGGGTGCTCCTGATTTACCTCTGACCTGGACTGAGTGTGAAGTAACCTCCTTCACTTCGTACGGTCCAGTCCCACCTGGGTTCCAGCCACTTTCTTTTGTGGACTTTCAACCCTCACCCAGTCTCCCACTTTTACCTTCAGTGGTGGCGTGTTTCCCGTCAGCTCCCCCTCTTTGGCCTTCTACACCTGAGAAGAGAGTGCCTGCAGAAATTCCGTCAATTTCATCACATAATCAGTCATTTCTATCTGTTGTACATCAAGGGCGGGCATATGACCTCCCCTCCCTTGGTGGAACCTTGCATTTCTCTCCCTTACATTATATCTCATGAGGAGAGAGAGATGGGTCCCTGCCCCTGGTGATGCTCTCATAGCCATCAAAGCCATTGGCAGGCTTCAAACCCATGTCAATTTTGTCCCTGCACAACCTTATTCAGTTTCATAAGTCTCACTATTACTTCCCATCCTCCATCATCACACGCACCGTTTTAAGATATAACACAGACACGTTAAAATATAAACACAGCAAAACAAAACTGCCAATTAGAATTCAATACCTTAAAAATTTAGGTTACCAGAGCGTCCTAAACATAGTCTCAGTTCAACAGAAACAACTGGATCCCTTAGAGACTTTTGTCTTCAGGTTAACTGCACCTTTCACACAACCATTTAAATGGAACGTTTTGGTCAAATGTGAAATTACAGAGATAGCTGGCATCCCCGGGAATTCTGGAATTCAGTACCTCTGGTCAATTTCGGTGATTCTCCCCCACCTAATGATGGGTCAAATCTCATCCACTCACACAGTTCCCCCCCGGTATGACTCTCTGGATCCCTTCTCTCGTGAACCCACTCTCCCCAGCCGGCTTAAACTGTACACATAATATCACACACTTCCCGGTCTGACTCTCTTGGTCCTTCTCTAGTGAACCAAGAAACTCTCCCAGACGGCTTAATACATGTTATCACAAAGTCCCTCCCGTCTAACTCTCTTGGTCCTTCTCTAGTGAACCAACTCTCTTAGCCGACTCTCGACTTATTAATTATTCCCACATATGTTTACTTCACTGTCTATTTTCAGTTGTCATACATGTATAAATTTAATCAATAATTCATACTCACACTCGGTAATACTGATCAGAAAATTTAGATAGAACTATACGACAATATGCAAAGTTTGATTTAACAGGTTTTGCTTACCTTGTTTATAGTCGACTTTAGGATCAGTTTCCCGAGCTGAGTTGAATTGTTGTCCTCACCCCCGAATGATTACACCAGTCTTCCGTGAATCGTCCTTCCACCAACTCGCCCCCTCACATCCACATCACCACTCTGGACCGGGTATCTAGACAACCATCCTCTGCTACCATTTTGTTGATAACGGGATATGGAGAAGGGAGAGTCGGTCAGGATGGATTCAGACTAGGTGGTAAATTGTATGACAAGCGGCAGTTTTTTATTCAGAGTAAAGATATCTGGTACAAGCGTGCACGGACTCGTTCTTTCAGCTCATATGGAACTTGCAGACGGAGCCCCGAAAACACAGTGCACATATGTTGTTTATACAGTTTTAGTAAAGTAGGTTTGAGTCTGGCAGATCTGGTCTTCTGGTTGGTCCATGCTGAGCGTCGTCCTCTGTGATTGGGTCTAGGAGATCTAGCTCAGGCCCTTTGTTTCCGAATGTTCAGCAAAGTAGGAGATTTGGTGTGTGCGTTTAGTTATCTCTTATCTTGAGTAAGTCTGTGTGTGTGAGTGCATCTGTTGGCAAGAGTCACGAGATGTTATTGTCTATAATCAGCAATGACCCTAACACCCTGTGGTCAGGCGTTACCTGTTTCATCAATGTCTATGCAAGGTTGGTGTCAGCATTCTGTCTCTGAGTGTGTGTGTGTGTTCAGCATCATGTGCCTCTGTTGTGCAATGCAAAACATTGCAGAACATGTTTTTCTGGCAATATATGTGCCTTCGAGTTCTTGACAAAACTTGTCTGGAAAAAAGGAATTAGTTATAGCAATGTTAGCAATAAGCTGTTTATAAAATAGCATTTCTTACAAACTGCACACAGACGTTTATAAGAGACACATTTCTTCCTAGGTTAGGGGTCTATAATTGTAAATAAATGTGTTTGATTGAATAACTAGCCTAATCTAACTATCGTGGTCATACATCTGGACTCTTCATCATCATCATCAACACTTTGAATTACTAAGAATATTCCTATAGCAACTGGTTTGCTAGGGGAAACGAGACACTAGCAGTATCCTCTTGTTGTGAGACTGAGAGGAAGGATTGGAGAAGTGCACGAGGAGGGTGGGAAGCAGAGAAGACGGAGCATGGTTGAAATTCCACAAATGGATAAGAAGAGGCAGACAAAGTTTTTGACACATTTATGTTTTTCAGTGTTGACCGACACGAATGAACGAGTAAACCTTGTTTTAGCCTAGTGAAGTATCACAAATTAATACCTCAGTATTAATTATCCCACTGCACGGAATCTCCATGAGGGCACAAGTCTGCATGACGATTTTTCGCGTAAAGAGAGGCAGCGCGGAGAGCTGACTTGTCGCCTGGCAGGTATGTTCTGCTATTTTGAATAAAGCTAGCCATACAGCTAATATACGTTTTAGGCTATTATTAATTTCGTATAGCTAACTAAATAAATGAAGCTATCTAACACAGCAATGCTGTTTGTGGGCTTACACATGTAATAATTACAACCAGGAGCCTATAATGGAGGAAGTCAGCTTTTCAGTCATTCCTATCATTTAAATTGAAAATAGGTTATTATAACACAAGGTAAACACACATTTACAATAATTGTTAGGTCTATGTTATTAGCCAAAAATGACTGATACAAGTACAGAAACATTCATAGCCAGAGGCACCCTAGGCTACACTGCAATTAACACTATACTTTATTATACACGCTATGTTCTACAGTGCTGATTCTAAGAACAGGGTTAATTCCCATAAAGTTTAGTATCTCTGTCTCTATCACATACATGCATGGCCAAGGAAGATAGGTTGCATAAACAGATAAACAATATAGAGCGATAAGGCGCAAGGGGAAGAGAATAAACAGTGAGAGGAAAGATTGGTGAGTACGCTCTGTCCTGTAAATGCCAGAGCACATCAGCGCCGGAGCTACATCTAGTTTGATGTAAGGAAGTAGCCTACTCGATTGCCTATCCAGGGCCTTGTATGTGATCATATCTGTTGAAGGTGGGGTTCGTGTGTGAATGTGAGTATGAAATGTGAGTATATGTATAGCTGTAAGTATGAGAACGTATCAGTGTACCATACCCCGTTTCAAAGGCACTTAAATATTTTGTCTTGCCCATTGACCCTCTGAATGGCATACATACACAATCCATGTCTCCAGGCTTTAACCTCTCCTCCCCTTCATCTACGCTGATTTGAAGTGGATTTTAACAAGTGACATCAATAGGATAATAGCTTTCCCCCTGGTCTGTCATGGAAGAGCCATCAAAGATGGAGCATGAAAAAGATGGAAAATGAGAGACAGAAGTAGGAGAAGAACAAGAAGTTGGGACAAAAGAGGCCTCACAAAGATATGAAGTTTAAGAAGGCCCAGAAGGATTTCATAAAGGAGAAATGGGTCAAGGTAGTCCAGAAACAAGTATCCTGGCTGCTTTTAAGAGTGAGAACGAGTGGGATAAACTTACACAGAAACTGATTAAGCTGACTAGAAGAAACAGGAGACCTCAAAGACAATGGAAGATAATGAGAAGGTGGAAACCAAGAACACAAAGGCAGCCAGAAGAGAGAGGCTGCAAGGGAAAAAACCTATGATTGGTTTTTGAAAAACTGCAATGGTCCTGCAACAAGTGGAAAATAAATATGTGTGTTTGTATGGCGTGAGTAACTTCCATTTTAGTGTCCGGTTTCCACTGTAACCCTTTAAAGACCATTCAAAATGTTTCCACAAGAAATTAGAAAATGGGGCTTTGGCAGGTAAAACAACAGATATAAAACCAGCTGTGGTACAGTATCATTTACATATTGGGTTGAATGAGTCATTGTGAAATAATGAATGACATTCACCCAGACAAATTAGTCATTGGACACCATGATTTTGTTTAGATTTTTCCTTTACTGACATGACAAATTAAATACAAAGCAAGAAGTGGCGACGATTAGACTTCAAGGTGTTGGTCTAGTACTGTAGTGTGTTGCTGAAATCCCCTCCCCCTGAATCGACTACTTCAAAAGGGCCTGTATATCCGACCTTCGCAAAACTGCAGTAAACCGCCTGAACTGACCTTTGTTCGTAAGTACTGTAAATCCAATGCCGACTTCTCATGTAGTTGGTTTCAAGTCCAGGTTTGCTTAAAAAAACCTTAGTGTAGTCCAACATGATTTTCCTGTGTTTTTATATATATTCCACACTGAGGTTGGAATAACAGTGAAATTCTGAAAGAGTTACAATGCCGTTTTTAGTAGTAAGAGCCATTTAAAAAGACGCCTGAAATGTCATTCTATGGTGGTGAGACGAAATGTTGGCTTGCTGGTGACATCACTCCTCCAAACCGCTGTCACATAATAACTAGCTAGTTTTTCCCCTCTCCCACTCAACACCACTCCCCAGCCAGTCCTATCAAAATTCTTGCTTGAGAAATGTCTCTTTGCTAGAAGCTATTAGTTTTCTTTTTGACCATTTTAATTTAAAATAAATCACAGTAAGGTACTTAATTTGTTACCCAGAAACTATTTTAAATTGAGATAAAACACTGCATTGGACCTTTAAATGGGACTCTTCTTCTCTTACTCCCATATAGTCATCTTTAAACTTAGCTCTAATTTTAACTCAAACTTTTTTGCATCTCCTATGTGGATGAGGATATGGGCGACGCATCCGGCCCTACGTGGTGCACCGCTGCCGCCAGAGCATTGCCTTCTCCCTTGCAGAAACGGCATGGCTGCTCGCGCCTACTCCTCCTAACATGCACATCTCTAAACCCAGCGCCAACTCGCCGCGGGCACCAAGCTGCGCAAGCTAATCCTCTCAGACGAAACTAAGCCCCCACTCAGCCTTCTAAAGGTGTGGGTCCCGCCGGTGCGGTGCTGGGCGGACACATCCCTGGGCTGCGGACGTTGCCCACATTCGACACCACCAGCGGCACACCGTGGAGCCGCCCCCGTCCCCCGACAGCCAAATCATCCCTGCCGATGCCTACCTCTCGCCTTCCAAGCGGACAACATCAGCGATCCAGTCGGACGCCACGCATGCACAAGCCTGGGGAGTAGCCTCAGGAGAACAGCCCAGCAACCCCAAGGTGAAAGCGGCTACGATGAGGTTGAGTACCTTTTTTAACTATTTTGTCATGCAAAAAGATGGAAGGGAGAGGTGTGGCATCAGAGTTGTAGAGTATAGAATTTCTTTGTACGTTTTAATCTTTAATAGTAGGCTGTTTGCATACATGTTCTCTTTTATATTAGTCCCTATGGATGATAAAGCACAGGAAACCCTGAGTCAAACCTGAATACCAAGTTTTTTCTCCATCTGTGTGTCAGTAGTAATGTTGTCCTACAGAACACTGTGGGATTCAGCACGGGAACTTGGACCAGCCATGCTGGAGTGTGCTGAGTCAGCAATACTTTTTATTATTCGCAGGTGCAGCGTTGCTTTGCGACTTGCAGGCTCGTCTTCCATGTCTCACAATAATATTGCTTGTGCAAAAACTGTTCTGTAAAAATTTAATATTCTTTGGGAGACCAGGAGTACCGAGTTTTTGGACCTTGAAGAGCGTTATTCCAGCTCTTTCTATATTGTCTAGCCAAGACTAACCCTCAGTCTAACTAATAAAGAAGGGGGTGGTGTTAGGTAAGCATCTGTCCCACATCTCCAGAGTTCCCTCCATATTGTTTTTGGGCGTGCAGTGTCCCTCCCTCTCCTTTTGGCTGGACTTCTAAGCCAGATTGCTCTGCAGCTGGTGTCAGAGTGATGGTTGAGGGTGGGGTCCCTCTCGAATGGGAGAGCTTGGTGAAAAAATGGGTCACTTTCTATCATTGCAGACATTAGATTGGTTTAGCAGTGCTATTGTGAGCATGTTTGTGGTTGGGGCAGGATTTGTGTCCGTGTTGACGAGCGATATGGGTTCTGGTGGAATGTTTTCTCTGCTTCCTCTTGTCTGGCCTTTCTCTCGGTCTCACTGATTGTCTGGCTTGCAACCTTCTGTCAGCCCTCTCTCTCTCCTCATCAGGGGATCAGTTATTTTATGAGAAATCAAATTGTAGTTATTTTAGATGGGACAAGGGTCCTGAACTATACAGAAAGATGGTCTCCTCTCCCCTTCGTTCAACGCTTTTCTTGGACTCTCCCAGGCATCTTGCTGTGTTATGCATTTTCTCCCCTCTACCAATGTTTCCCTCTCACCTCTAGTCTCTCTCCTCACCTCTCTCTATTCTGTTTTTTTGTGCCTGTTTTTGTCATCCTTTTTAAAAATCCTCTACCCATCCCTCTCTCAGCTAATCTCCTCTCTCCTTCTCTTTCGCTCTCCTCACTCTGTTTTCCTCCCTCCCTTCCCCACGTATGCCTGCCATCAATCAAACCTCCTGCTGATGTTGATTGTGGCCCGTGATCCCTGTTTAATCTGTGTCTGTGCTGTGAAGAATCTGTAGGGCAGGTGGAGCACATTAACAATCCACAGAATGCAAACCAACAGCCCAAAGTTTCAAGTTCAAGGGCAACTTCGCTTTATTGACTTTGCTCTTTAGGATGTATTAGCAAAGATGGGCAGAAACTGCTTCTCCAATAGAAATCCCCGTAAAGATCACGCTTGTGAAGTGATGTTTTGGCAACGTTAGCTAGCTAAGCTCATGTGCCAAAACACATCGTCGGGTTTAACGGTCCGTGCAGGCCGTCAATCAAAGGCACATAGATTCCAGCTAGGCTTAAGTAGCGGAAACTGGTCATTACTACAACCTCATGAAGTGACAGGTTTTTATTTCAACAAAAACAACTTTATATCAAAGTTTTGGGGGGGGGTCAAATAAAAACCTGTCCACTTTCATGAGGGTTGTAGTAATTTAAACAGTTTCCGCTACTTAAGCCTAGCTTGAATCTGTGTTGCATTTAGATTCGAGAAACTTAACAACTAAGAATCATTTTTCACTTCTTCCCATTAACTACGCAAACTCAACTGGTCTGGTCTTTTGGTCCTGCTTCGCAAGCATTATGGGAAGTCTCTGCGTGTTGCGCCTCTGGGTTTAGAACTCTGTGGTATTAGTACACAGTGATCACTCTAAAAAGTTGGATGCCAAGCATCCATTTTGCTTTGATAGAAAATACTGTACTGATAGTCCCTTATTGATTAAGGCTTCACACGCCCACTTGTTAGTCCTGGTTATTGGCCTAAGGGACTAACCTGACTAATTTTGATTTTGATCTTTTTACTTGGCCTCTGGCTGATTGCAACAGTGAGGAAAAACCAAGATGCACCAATCACGAGTGAAGAGGAAGAAGAATGCTGTGAAATATGTCCCATAATATTTTGAGCCGCGCTGTAATGTGAGTGGGACCACCCCCGCAGTGCAGATTGGGTGGGTGTTGCATTCAGCCCTTTTTTTGTTTACAGTCTTGGGTGGGCTCAGCTGTCAGTTGCCCAGGTATGTGCCCTCTCCGCCTCACTACGTCCCTCGTCCTGCCCACCATCGCGTTCGTCTTGGCAACATAGCCGCCGGGCTGGGGCACTGTGTGTGATTCAGATAGCACCATTTTTCCCCCAGAGTGGGATTCAATGTAAACATACATGAGGTTTAACTACAGATGCAGCTGTCCGCTTTACACAAATTATTTCTGTTTCTATATACACTACCGTTCAAAAGTTTGGGGTCACTTAGAAATGTCCTTGTCCTTGTCCTTTGCTTTGTCCCCTTTTTTAAAATAACATCAATTGATCAGAAATACAGTGTAGACTTGTTAATGTTGTAGCTGGAAACGGGCAGATTTTTAATGAATATCTACATAGGCGTACACCGAGGCCAATTATCACAACCATCTGTCCTGTGTTCCAATGGCACGTTGTGTTTGCAATCCAAGTTTATCATTTTAAAACGGCTAATTGATCATTAGAAAACCCTTTTGCAATTAATGTTTAGCACAGTTGGAAACTGTTGGGCTGATTAAAGAAGCTATAAAACTGGCCCTTCTTGAGACTAGTTGAGTATCTGGAGGCATCAGCAATTGTGGGTTCGATTACAGGCTCAAAATGGCCAGAAACAAACAACTTTCTTCTGAAACTCGTCAGTCTATTCTTGTTCTGAGAATGAAGGCTATTCCATGCGAGAATGCCAAGAAACTGAAGATCTTGTAACAACGCTGTGTACTACTCCCTTCACAGAACAGCGCTCTAGCCAGAATATAAAGCGCGTATTACACTGTATTTCTGATCAAATTGATGTTTTTTAATGGCAAAAAATTTGCTTTTCTTTTGAAAACAAGGAATTTCTAAGTTGACCCCAAACTTTTGAACAGTAGTGTTGTGTGTATATATATGTTTGTGTGTATATATATATCCCCCCCAGAATTACATGGCCAGTATTGAATAGAGGAGAATCCTAGCAAATTCTGAGCGTTTGAGAAGACTTGTTTTACAACCGGAGTAGGCAATATTGGTTTCATCAACACACCTGTATCAACTTGCATGTCGGCCATTTCGGCGGTTATACGTGAGGTGCCGGTTGGGGGGGTGGAAAGTTTATCTGGATATAGGACATCTGACATGACAATGACATTAATACATGCTAATAGTTAACTAGCGAGAACCACCACTCACTTATGTTTTGAAATGGCTATCTAGTTTCGTCCTAAGGCGATATCATTATTTTAACCTGCTGCGCAATGTCTCTCACCCCCTCTCTCCTCTGTGGCAACTACCACTTGAACACATGCAGGTGATGGACACACCATGACTTTTGCCAAGATTTTCATTGCTGACCAAAAATTGGCTATAATGGGTAATAGCTCACTAACTACAATCAATCATCAACATGTTCACGTGGAGCTAGTCTCGCTTTGATCTCAAAAACACATCTTGCGACTGCATGATTTGAAAGACCACTCGTGCCTGTAGGCCTACAATAACAGAGGACACTTTGATCAAATTCTGATTGGGGTACATAATTGTTTGATTTGTAGCGTGAAGTTTTAATTTTTTAGCTTATCCCGTTCGTGGTCAAGCATCAAATGTCCGGCCCAGCATTATTCACTTGACATAAAGACGTTCGGTGGCAGTCAATGCCTCAACATTGATTTGACTGCTGTAAAATCAGTTGTAGGTCCTTTGACTGACTTCTCATCAGATATGCTAGTACAGAGTAGCTATGCGTTGTCACCCGATTTTAGCTCCGACCTTCACAAACTGGTATTCTAACACGCGTCGCCCTGTGTTCAACAATCCACTGGACAAACAAGTGCAAAGGACGTCTGCTCTAGCTCTGCTGACGTAACATGCACACGAGAGCAATGCATTTCTGCCACACCTTTGTGTGTGCTGCAGGTAACCCAAGCTCATGCTCGGTCTCCCTGTCGACATTCCCCTCTTATCCCCAAGTCAGTTGTCATCAGCAACGTGTACTTTGGTTACATGTCTATTGGGTGAGCAGTTTACTGTCTATACAGGTACATTTCCGGAAAGTATCCTACAGCTAATTGCTCATTGTAGCTATACTCCTGAAATGCATTACATATTTGAAAATCTAATCAGCGATGAAGAATTACATTTTCAGTTTATTGGATCCAGTTTGGCGGTCAATACGACTATATATACAAAAGTAATGTGGACACACCTTTCAAATTAGTGGATTTGGCTAATTTTCAGCCACACCTGTTGCTGACAGGTGTATAAAAATCCGAGCACACAGCCATGTGATCTCCAATAAGACAAAAGCCATGGGCAGTAGAATGACCTTACTGAAGAGCTCAGTGACTTTCTAACGTGGCAATAGGATGCCCACCTTTTCCAACAACATCAGTTTGTCAAATTCCGTGCCCTGCTAGAGCTTTCCCCATGTAAACTGTAAGTACTGTTATTGTGAGTGTAAAACGTCTAGGAGCATCGAACTACGGCTCAGCCGCAAAGTGGTAGGCCACACAAGCTCACTGAACGAGACCGGCGAGTGCTGAAGGCGCATGCGCATAAAAATCGTCTGTCTTCGGGTTCCATAACTGCCTCTGGACAACGTGAAGTGGGTTTCCCATGGCCGAGCAGCTGCACACGAAGCCTAAGATCACCATACCGCAATGCCAAGTGGTCGTCTTTGGAGTGGTGTAAAGCTCACTCCGCCATTGGACTCTGGAGAGCAGTGGAAACCGCTTTCTCTCTGAATGATGAATCATGCTTCACCATTTGTGCAGTCCGACTGACTAATCTAGGTTTGGCGGATGCCAGGATAACGCTACGCTGCCGCAAAATGCATAGTGCCAACTGTACGTTTGGTGGAGGAATGAATAATGTCTGGTGGCTGTTTTTTCAATGTCGTGCTAAGCCCGTAAAGTTCCAGTGAAGGGAATCTTAACGCTACAGCATACGAATACATTCTTCTAGACGATTCTGTGCTTCCAAACTTTGTGCCACAGTTTGGTGAAGGTCCCTTTTTCCTGTTTCAGCATGCACAGTGCCCCTGTGCACAAAGCGAGGTCCTGTAACAGAAACTGGTTTGTTGAGATCGTTGGTGGAAGAACTTGAACTGGCCTGCACAGAGCCCTGTCCTCAACCCCATCGACACCTTTGGGATGAATTGGAACTGCTGACTGCGAGCCAGGCCGTCATCGCCCAAACATCAGTGCCCGACCTCACGAATGCTCTTGTGGTGTGAGTAGAAGCAAGTACCCCGCAGCAATGTTCCAACATCTTCCAACATGCCCACGCTTTTTGTAATGAGATATTTGACAAGCAGGTGTGCTACATACTTTTGGTAATGGTAGTGTATATTGTCACCCTTGCACTTTACAATGGAGTGCAATAGGAGCGAAGAAGACTCGTTTGCTACAACACCTTGCTTGTTTCAGCAAGGAGCAAAGTTTTCCATCATGTTGTGGAGTCCCATGAACAGTTGTTTCCAGCAAAAAAAACGACGGGTTATTTTATTTTTGTGCCGGCCTCATCCATAACCGAGTGGCGCAGTGTCTAAGGCACTGCATTCTCAGTGCTTGAGGCGTCACCACAGACCCCTCTGGTTTCGATTCCAGGCTATATCTCCAACTTGTCCGTGATTGGGAAGTCCCAATAGTGTGGTGGCAGAATTGGCCCACGTCGTACTGGGTTTGGCTGGTGTCTAGGCCGTCATTTTGTACATCAGAATATGTTCTTTACTGACTTGCCTTAGTATAATACAGGTAGAAAATAAAATAATATCCATACGGTAATGTGGCCAGCCCTAACGAGGACTCGAACTCTATATTGAAGAGCAGATAATCCAGTCTACCTTTTCAAAATCTATGAATTACAGTTTGGGAAGTGGTACACCCAGCCAACTTGGAACACCAATTAGTTTTGCCTCGTTAAGCATGGGTCCGAATCCGTTGTTTTGAATAGTGCAATCCGATCCCATCACACTCGGGGACCCTTCCTCACAGAAACGTCCTGGTCCACTCCTGGAAGTAATGTCAGGAAGGTCATGACGTTTGGTACATGATCTCAGAACAATACACTTCTCTCACAGGAAAGGCATTTGACCATTTGACTAGCAAAGTAGAATTCTAAGGACGCTGCTTGGTTTGGCCTGTCACACACAAAAGAACCAAGGAAATGCTATGGTAATACAGGTTCCTCGACGTCTGGAAAATCTGTGGTTTTTGATAGGCCCTAACTAGTGCTGTGGCGGTCCATGACATTTTGCAGCAGCGGTAATTGTCATGCAAAATGACTGGCCGGTCTCACACGGTAATTGACCGTTAATTAACATAAACAATGTTTTAGAGCGCTGGTTGGAACATCTAGCATTATAAGTCAAGTACATTTTTAACTATAGCCATCACAATAAAATCATTAAAAAATTTTTGGGGGGGGGGGGGGAAAAAAAAAATTTTTTTTAGGTTGTGATCGGCTTATCAAACAGGGAATATCTTAGAAATTCAAAACATAAAATGGCTGCATGATGCAACTCTATAATATTGATGATTTTGAGAGAGGGGAAGATCTAATCAATTGGAAAGATGGAATTAAAAGTGAAATGAGAAGTCCTAACAACGACCAAAAGCCACCGGGTATGTCTGCTATTTACGCTAATAGTCCTGAGTGGGATTTATGTGTAGGCTAACGGTTAGGGCACGGTGAAAAGCGCAGTATATGTTATTGGCTAGGCTCAAATTAAGCCTAGTTAGCTAGCTTCTCTCAGTTTGAATACAGTCAAGACAGGTACTGAAATAAGTCGGATTGGATGATTAATAACGACCAAGACGTTTAACAGTGGTTTGCGGTCCTCTCTCTCTCAGGCTCAATGGTTTCTTACTCATACGTTCACACACACACCGAACGTCCTCCATTCCCCTAACAGCAGCGCTCGCGTCGACTCATCTCCCCTCCCATGGATCCGGTTGAATAAAGTAGGCAAACAATTGCTTTTTTTCCCCTTTAGTGGGGCCTGCTTCCGCCCTCACTCGGATCAGACCAGTTGGTCCTTTCAGGAGAGGTTTTAAAAGGTAATGCATATTGGGTCCGGGGCTTTTCCCCGTGTCCATTTCGGAACAGGAACTGTAACTCCCATAATTATTTGTCCTCATCATTCAGATTATTCAAATTAAATCATTATGTGATTAGAGGGACAATAGAGCACTGAGTTCCAGGCCATTAAGCAAGTTTGGTAGGCTTATCCATCATCACCGTTCCATTTGGCGCAGTTTTGGATTGGGCTTACCTCTACCAACGGGAATTTAACTGCAGTCTACGACTCGTGACTGGCGGTAATAAAGTCAACCGCAACAGGCCCCTATGCCTAATCTGTGGTGTCAACGCCACCCTCTAACGCTCTGTTTCAATTGTCCACACCAACTAGCACATGTGATATGCATTTGGGCATTAATTTCTTTGTAGTATAAAGTATGGACATTGGCCATGTAGTGCAATGGTCTCAACCTGCCCTTGGGTTGTTTTTCCTCTCTGTAATCGGTATAACTTGCTTCATGTTTTTGAAACATGCGTCTGGGAGTTTGGAATGGGGAGACCTCAGCTAAATTGAAAGACACCTGGAGTAACCTTTACTGAAGGAGAGTCAGTCAAAGTCCCAGTCATAATTAAACACGTTTACACATTTTAACATGGTAGTCCCCCTAGCAACAAATACTCCGCTGGCAGTTATTCATGTGGCAAAAATTGGGCCCCTACCTGGTATTTAAAGTATAGACTCAGTGGGATGAACTTTAGATGCAGAAAAGTAAACAGCATAGTGGGTCAATTTCCACAACGACTAATAGCATTAAAAGTTCGAAGGCTCAACTTCTTCTCCGCTGTTTTTGGTTCCCTTGGCTAACCATGCTGTAATAGTGCGACTTGTGGAAAGTTATTTTTATCTCGCTCCATCTCAATAGCTGCGGTGGCTGGGCTCGTTGGCAATCATACATTTCACTGAGTCTACAACAAAGAAACCCTTTACCTTTAACTAAGGAAAACCCTAACAACGAATAACCTTTTTTTCGGGTGTGTTAAGGGGTATTTTTTAAACAAATGTTACTGTCCCCATATGTTATGCCTACTTAAGTGGACTTGTTTCCATACACAAAACAAAATGTAAGGTACTTTTTTTATATAGTAACCTTATGATTGAGATGTTTATCTAATTTCATCAAAGTACCGGTAGCCTTAATGGTGGACTGTAGAAACACGACTTCCTTAGATTTGTACTTTGACCTACTATAATGGTAATTGAATATTGCTCTGATCTTTAAATATGAAGATATTGGACATCGCATAAATTGACTACAACATCGCCAAGGCCAAGAGCTTGTCGTGGTATCTGGGTTTCGCTCAAGTCTCTCATTTTAACCATTGTGGTGTTGATCTCTGGGTGCTAGTATGTGTACTCAATGGTTTGAACAGAATTTAAAATTATTTGCTTCTTTCTCCCTGTGCCCATTGCATTCTTAGTCTTATACCTTCCCCTTTGGTTTTCTCTTCAGATGCCGCTCCTAAAACATCCTTCAATTTAATTACCCATCATAACCCATCTTCCTCCCTCCTTTCTCAGCCTCTTTTTATTTTTTTTTAGGGTTGTGTGTGCAGTCATTCAAGGAGGACCCTAAAAAAAAAGGATGTGGCCACTTGTTTATTTGCTGTAGCTTGTTGTAAATGTCTTCCAGAATCACAAAAGACTCTGTCTTGATCTAGATTTCTAACCAGCTCTCCTCACTCCTAACCTCGCTCCTCCTCTCTCTGTAGCCCGTTGCGCCTGACGCTGCAGAGGGAGTTCATCAAGTCCCTCCTGAAAAATGTGTCATCTGAAAGCGGCTGGGGGCCCACGCTGCCACACGCAAAGTAGCAGAAGACCTGATAAGCTCATCTCCAGAGCTGTCACAGCTCAACCACAAGCTGCCAGCCCGCGTCTGGCTGCCCCACTGCAAGCTTTCGACCACCACGTGGTGCCGCGTTTGCCCCACCACCAAGGCCGTGGTGCTCAAACTCCAAGCATACAGGTTGAGGCAACTTGTTTGGTAATACGCACATGTATAGAAGGAGGTACAGCACACAACACAGGCTCCAAAACAAGGTGACCAGAATGGCATAGTAGTTTGACACAATTAATCAGTTAGCTCATTTGTTAGTTATTTATTTCCTGAGGAGCCTTGGAGTTTGAATGGAGTGGGCCCCCAATGCTTGGTTTTTCTTGTGTGCTCTTGTCAATGCACTTTCTGCATAATGTACCTTACAAAAAGAGGTCTAGAACTCCAGTGACTTCTCTTCATTCTCCCCGTTCCTCTCAGGCCCCCGTACAATCATCTACGTGTAGGTTCTGGAGTGCGAGAGGTTCGAAGACGTCCGGCATTTCCCCTGCGCATCCGAGACATGACATCCGGCAGCCCGCGCCCGCTCTGGTGGACAGAACCTCGCTCCCGGCGTGCGTTGGCATCACTAGCCGATCAGCGCAGACGACATTTTCTCCACCGGACCCACTACGACAAACGACGACGAGGCCTGGGCCGTGGATGACATCGGCAAGTTTTGCCGTGAGGTGGGTTACCCATGGCACCACATGGTGTCAACCGTCCTGACTTTTAAGTCACATTTTGATGACTAGGTTGTTGGGGAAGGAGGAAGGTGAATCCACATTTGAATGTACTTTTATCTCTGGGGTTCCTTCTATGGTTCCAGCTCCCAGAAGGCCACACCAGTAGCAGTGACAACATCTCCACAGTTCTCTGTGGACAGCATCACCAGCACGGAGAGCAAGGAGCCCTGTCTTCATCGCCGCTGGCGACATCAGGTACACAGTCACTGCCTGACAGAATGTGCCCTGCTAGCTTGTTATTTTTTGCGTCTTTAAGACTTTCTTGTTTATAGAGTTTTGGTCTGATAGCTGTTTTACAACGCATGTTTCTTTTGTCTTAGCGCACGTCTATCAGAGAACCCTGCCCACACCACCCACACACGTTCCGGAAAAGATCCGGGGAGACCCGTACCTGCTGTGGCGCTCCAAGGAGCCCTGGCAAGAGAACGTCAGGTGGGTGCTTTGTACAATAGCAAAGATACACTGCTCAAGAAAATTAAAGGGAAAACACTAACATAACACATCCTATATCTGAATGAATGAAATAATCTTATTAAATACATTTTTTCTTTACATAGTTGAATGTGCTGACTAACAAAATCACACAAAATTATCAATGGAAATCAAATGTATCAACCCATGGAGGTCTGGATTTTTGGAGTCACCCTCAAATTAAAGTGGAAAACCACACTTACAAGGCTGATCCATCTTGATGTAATTGTCCTTAAAAAAACAATTCAAAAATGAGGCTCCAGTAGTGTGTGTGTGGTGGCCTCACACGTGCCTGTATCGCCCTTCCTTACAACGCCTGGGCATGCTCCTGATTAGAGTTGGCGGATGGTCCTCCTGAGGGATCTCCATCCAGACCTTGGACAAAAGCATCCAAACTCCAAACCCCCACCCCCCCGCCCACTCCTGGACAGTCTGTGGTGCAACGTGGCGTTGGTGGATGGAGCGAGACATGATTTTCCCAGATGTGCTCAATTGGGATTCAGTCATAGCATCAATGCCTTCTCTTGCAGGAACTTGCTGACACACTCCAGCCACAATGAGGTCTTAGCATTGGGGGGTCCCCCCCCCCCCCCCCCCCCCTTGCATTAGGAGGGAACCCCCTGGCCAGCACTAATGGGTCTCACCAATGGGGGGGGGGTCTGGAGGATCTCATCTCGGTACATATGGCAGTCAGGCTACCTCTGCTGGCGAGTCACATGGAGGGCTGTGCGCGTCCCGAAAGAAATGGCCACCCACCACCATGAAACTGACCCACCTGCCAAACCGGTCATGCTTGGATGATGTTGCCAGGCAGCAGAAACGTTCTCCACGGCGTCTCCAGACTCTGTCACGTGCTCATGTGAACCTGCTTTCATCCTGTGAAGATCTCTGCGCCAGTGGGCTGAATTTGCCAATACTTGGTGTTCTCGTGGCAAATGCCCAACTCCTGCACTGTTTTGGGCTGTAAGCACAACCCCCCACCTGTGGACCGTCCGGGCCCTCATACCACACCCTCATGGAGTCTGTTTCTACGCGTTTGAGCAGACACATGCACATTTGTGGGCCTGCTGGAGGTCATTTTGCAGGGCTTCTGGCAGTGCTCCTCCGGCTTCCTCCTTGGGGCCCAAAAGGGGGAGGTAGCAGTCCTGCTGCTGGGTTTTTTTGCCCTCCTAAAGGCCCCCTCCAAAAGTCCCTGATGTATGGGCCTGTCTTTCCCGATAGCGCCTTTCCATGCTCTTGGGCCCCTACGCTGACAACCCCAGCAAAAAACCTTTTTGCCCCAGCTCGCATTGATGTGCCATCCTGATTAGCTGCACTACCCGACCACCCTTTTGTGGGTTGTAGACTCCGTCTCAGCTACCCCCTACCAAAAAATCACCAGGAAGCATTTGGAACTGAGAAGTGGTCTGTGTTTGCCACCCCCAGAACCACTTCTTTATTGGGGGGGGTTCCCCTTTCTAATTGCCTATAATTTTTCCCCCTTTTTCCCATTTCCCCTTTGCACACACATGTGAAATATATTTTCAATCGTGTTGGGTTCCTAATGGACAGTTTGATTTTACAGAAAGGGGATTTCTTGGGGGTTACCTTTTTTTGTTTAAATGTTTTCCCCTTTTTTTTTTTGAGCAGTGTAAATTTCTTTGAAGAGACAAAATGGATGGGGGAAAAAGAGAGGGTACAACGGCCAAAAAACCAACCGGGAGCTGCTATTTCCGGGTATTTGTCCCCGAGTGGAGTTATGTGTAGGCTAACGTAGGGCGTGAAAAACCAGTAATGTTTGGGTAAGGGTCAAATTTGCCAGTTGCTACTTTTCTCATTTTATACAGTTCCCCCCAAAAACAGGTACTGAAAATCATTGGATGATAAATAACACAAAGTTAACAGTGGGGTTTTTTGGGCTTCTCTCAGGGTCATGGGGCCCTTTCTCATACATTTTACACAAAACCCTGAACGGCCTCGCTTTCGCTTCTCCCCCTCCATGGGTCCGGTTTTTAATTAAAATAGCAAACAAATTTGGGTTTTTTGCTGCTTCCC